>VDFB02281492.1:177608806-177667438 GCA_007258455.2 Sequoia sempervirens | reverse complement strand
ACCTCATAGTCCTCATCATTCTTATCTCACAAATCCTAACATCTCGCTAAGCTAAGGTAAGTTAGGGTAGCCTTCCGCATCTTGTCCCTCCATGACCTAGGGCCTTGCACATGGTGGTCCCCCTCTCCTATATTTTTGGTGAACCCGACGTGAACCAAAATTTATTCATCCATTGGTGTTGAGACCTCTCCTATGTACTTTGTGACTGTTGTGTTCCTAAGTGTTGTGAAATTTTATGAGCATCACAACCCAATCCACAACTTCCAAGTATATTGTTAGGAGAAGTGTACGACACCTCCCGATGGAAAGGATGAAGGTCTCTATTGGTTTATCTATAGGCCTTTTCTTTGGTCCCACCATTAGTGTGGTCGTGCAGGAGTAGTTGTCAAGGAAAGAGATGGGATTCATTAATGAGACTGATCACATTCCCACTCCATGTGTGTCTCCTACACCATCGTTAGTGGACGAGCATGAGGTCATTCAGATCCCTGCAAAATATGTCTCTACCCTCGCTAGAGGACTGGGCGATTTAGAAAATCACTTGGAAAGAAATCTGAAGATGGCTAGAGTCGCTTGGGTTGTTAGCAAGTTAAAACATATGATGGGTAAAGATCGAACAAGCATAGAGCTTCTGACTAACCTCCTTGGTCTTGCTGAAGCATGTGCTCCTTTGAACAATCCTAGCTTTGCACAAGGCGTCACCTTCGAAGAATGTGAAGTAAATTTAGGAGAATCAATGCCTCCCACATCTGCTTAGATGCCTAACACAGTCCCTTCTATCAGTATCCCTGTTGTCTCTGAACAACCCAAAACTATCAAAGTAAACAGGGTCCCCTTAGGCTTTAGCTTGACCCCCCTGCCACCTCTAGTGGTGGAGGCTTTGGCGAGATGAGTGGCGAAGGCTTTCATTGTGATGGTGGATTTGGCAGCGAAGGTGGTGCCGGTGGAGGCAGCGAAGGTGGAGGTCATAGTGGTGGTTCCGATAGAGGCCCTACTAGCAGTGATGGCTCTCGTAGTGGTTTTGGCGGAATTCATACCGGCGGCGGTTTTGGAGGTGGCTTTGGCAACAGTTCTGGAGGAGGTTCCTCTGGCCCTCTATCTTCTAATGACCCCATTCTAAACACTCTTCTTTAGAATATGGGCAAGATGGAGATCCAGCTAGTGATTCTTTCCCAAGCCTCTACCCAGCCTATCTTCTAGACCTTCTTTTGACACATTCCATTGTTGATTGCGATTTTAAACACTCCCTTCGCCCAAGGAATGGAGATCCCTAAATTTGAAAAGTATGGTGGTAAAGGTGATCCACAAATGCATGTTTCCACCTTTAATGCCCTATGCACAAACTTCTTCCATCATGACGTGTTGATGGCCAAACTATTTCCCTAATCCCTCAAGGACATAGCGCTCGAGTGGTGTTGTTCCTTTCCTGACAATTCCATTTTCTCATTTGACCAACTTGTAAATAAATTCATTAGGAAATTTCAAGCAAACATCAAGCCGAAGATGACCTTTTTTGGATCTCCTCTAATGTAAAAAAGGAGGTAATGAAAAAATCACTGATTTCATAGCACACTACCAAGCACTCCTTTCACAAATCTTGTATCAGCTACCCGATTCTGACGTATAGAAGGTATTCATAGGGAACTTACAAAGGCCTTGGCAAGAGAAGTTTTCCCTTATAAAATACCCCTCTTTCATGCACTTGTGTGCAACCCTAAAAGAGTACCAACAAACAATTGTTTAATTCAGGGGATCCTCCTTGCACTCCCATTCTGAGGGAAATTCCATCGTATCAATCTCTGGGAAAGGTAAAGTCGTTACGAATGTAGTTGTCGTTGTTGATAACAATGGCCTCATGCATAACTAAAAATTCACAACGTTGTCAAAATCTTATTCTTCTATCTTGCAGAAGCTCTTGAAGGATAATATTGTAACCTTGTCGAATCTAAAGCATGTTAAGGAACCTTACCCTAATTGGTACAATGAAAAAACTTATTGTCAGTACCATCAGGTTAATGGACATGATACTGAATGTTTTATGCAGCTATGTCATGAGATACAGGATTGCATCAAGGATGGTACCATTCATCTTGATGGGAGTAAACAAAATGCTAACAACTCAATGGTGAAAGCTAATACTAAATTGCAGGTATACACGGACTTGTTTCCGTCGCACTCCGCTAACATGATTGTAGATCCCACTAATTATGTTACTCAACCCAATGCCTATGTTAAAATGATCACAGTGACTTCTACTACTCCACCTACACTCGGTTTGTTGGACATTGCATTCACATCACAATATTTTCCCTTAAACAATAAACCCTCGCCTCTTTACATTCCCACTCATGTCAATGGTAACATCGTGATAGGAGTCTTGGTAGACCCCGTGAGCTATGTGAATATTATCATAGAAGAAATATTAGTGTTAAATTCATTACAAAAGGAAGAATATGAAGAAACAAAATATACCATTCGTACACACGATGATATGTGTCTTAAACCTTGCAGCTCGATAACTTTGTCCATCCTAGTTCGACCTAGGGCTGTTGACATAATTTTTGATGTTATCCTGGAGTCAAATTTATTTAGGATGAAGCTAGGAATACCTTGGCTAGCTTCCACGAATGGAATCACCTCCTTCATTCACAAGTGATTAAAGTTTTCCCATGAAGGTGTCATGCATGTAGTGCATGACACTGGATATCAGCCCCTAGTTTCCTGTGGTGGATATCCATTGGATCACTTTTGGCCCTCCCCAGTTGGTCTGCTTTCTCCAAGAACATACCTACTTTACAAGAATTATGTAAAGTATAAAACTGGGGGCCAGGGATAGTTGAAACTGACCCTTCCTATGATAAAACAATCATTTGCCTCCTCTTCCTGAGAGGAGAAGGAGAAGTCTATACCAACTACTCTCTCTTCCCAGAAAGGAAGGGAGAAGTCCACACCAGCTCCCTCTCCCTCTTGTAAAGGTAAAGAAAAGGTTTCCTTCTCTTGGACTGCCTCATCCTCTCCCCTTTCTTGGGAAGAGTATTGGATGAGTCAGCCCAATAGCTATTCGTTGAGTCTAATGATTCCTCCTTGGTGTAGGACTAAGCTCAGGATTGTGAATCTCCCCAATGAATACCCCAGACTTTGGTACTACTTATACAGTAGAAAGAAAGGTTCTTGAAGGGGATTCAATCTGTGGCCTCCTACCACTCCTACTCCTAAGGCGGTGAATGGGAAGAGGCCCACTACCCAGTCTCTTGAACCAACTCCCCCTACTGCTTCTCAACCTATCCCTGCTGCTCCCATTCAGGAATATGTTCCTCCACCAGAAACAACTATAGTGGATGTTCCCATGGTTGAGTAGGAGCCTTTTGTTCCTTCGCATCCTCCGGCCTCCATCTCAAAGAGTCATAGAAACCACCTTGCATGTGAGCACAAGTGTCGAAGAAAGGCTCTCTTGGCTGAGTAGGTTGTCTTGCAAAGGAAGGAGGAAGAAACGACCTCCCCTATTTCAGGGCCTTCTATAGTGTCACTCTCTTCCCTTCCTTTTGCTTCTCTCCATTCTAGTTTCGCATTGCTTTTGGCTTCTGCTGCGAGTATGAATGCACCTAACCCAAAGGGGGTATAGGTGTTCATCGTTCCTTTGGTGGAGTTGCCTTTGCTGGTGTTTGTTCCAGATATCCAACCATTTTCTGAAACTCGTGGATATGATTAATAGCTCAGTTGTATCTATTGCGGTTATTTCCTCCTCTTCCTCTACACCTCTAGCCCCATCTGTGGGTAGTTCATCTCCTCTAATGAAGCAAAAGGTGGAGTGTCGTCCTTCTAGCAGCGAAGGACGTAAGAGGAGCCCACTTTCTCTGTGAGGTGGCCCCACATTGACTTATTTTTTCTTGGTGACAGAACCGGTCCCAGCTTCCCCTAAGTTTGTCACCGCTTCTGAATCATTCAGCGAGCCTAGCGGTGAATCTCAGGCATAGCCTACCCCTTCCATTGAAGTTAGACACAATGCTTCTATAGGGTGCATGTTTAACTTTGTGGATGAAGTCTCGGCCTTGTCAATGATCTTCGTGAAGTCGTTGACCTTAGCTCTACAAGAGCTCGGTGGAGAGGACCTCCAGGGGCCCTCTTCCTTGGCCCTTGTTATAGGAGGGCCTGATACTCCTCCTCTTAACATCACACCATTGCAGGCTCATCCTCCTTCCCCCTATAATGAACTAGAGTGGGAAGCAAATGACCTATTGGTTGATCAATGTTAGGAGGAGGCCTCTTCTTGATCTTTTGTGTGTGTGTTTTTTGTGATGTGTTCCCCCGTGATCATGTTATGTGTGCTTGGATGACCCTCATCACCCCTATCGGTGCTTGGATATAGGCGTGTTTTTTGTCTCATAAACCTTCTTCTATTTGTATCAACATTCTTCCATGTTTGTGCTTGATTTTTGACAAATTGGGGATGATGCAATGTGTTCAAGCCATTTAGGATTCCCTTCCATGTTGACCCAATTTTTTATTTTTACTTTGTTTTCCATGCATTCTTCTTGATCTGGTTGGGGATTGATGATCTTTCGCCTTGCATCGTGGTTACCTATTATTCATATGAGCTTGGAAAAATCTAACCCCGCTAAACTAGATACCCATGTGCCCTTTATTCGTGTTATTTTCTCTCTTTTTATTTCTCTTTATCTTTCTCTCTTCTTTGCTTGAGTTGTCCCTCTCATGTGTGACAACGCCTTTCTTCAACATACTCGATTTTCAGAAAATGCATTCATTGCCAACGAATTTCTCGAACATCCTCACAAACTTATCTTCAAAATCGCATTCTCAACTTGGAACCCTAACGAAACATGTTTCCTTCATCATGGGTTTGAAAAGAAAGGACTTGAAAACCTTCCTCCAAAGCGAGAACAACTTTGACCCTCCCCTCATGTGGGGGCAGATTCTTCCTTTTAAATTCCTTGATGAAGTGAACATCTTTCAAAAGGATCCCTTGATGATGAATTGATTTGAGAAAGAGAACATCTGCTTTCAAACTGTGCGTCCCTTGAGTGGACCCCCTTCTTCACGATAGGTTCCTGAGGGACCCCCTTCAGAAGATCTTATCTTGAGTGGAATTATTTGCATCTAGGTTGGGGGTAGCTTGACTAGACCTCGCCTTTCAAACAACACGTCACTTGAGTGGACCCCTTTGAAAGACTTCCAAATCATCGACAATCTGCACGACTGTCTACTTAATTGCCTACATGGCTGCTTCTTGACTCTGTGGAGTCTACTTTCTTAGGTTTCCTTCATGAGAGAGATCTTGGGGGATACCTCCCTTTAGGACTAAGAAACTGTAGGGTGCTTCCTTTAGGTTTCATCCATGCTATATTTTTTGGGGGACACCTTCCTTGTAGGTCTGTGGGCCTGTAAGGCACTTGCTTCACTGGGCTTCCTTCATGCTAGAGTTCTTAGGGATTTCCTCCTTGCAGGTCCGTAGGCCTATAAGATGCTTTTCTTTCTTCAAATTCATAGTTTTGAGAAGCTATGAAGTCCTTCACTTTCCCTGCACCTTCAGGTATGCTAGATTGTGGTCTTCTTCCTCAATGGTTCAAGTATACATTTCTAACCTTACTCCTTTCTTGATCTACTTTATTGAGCACTCATTAGTATTTGTACTCACTAAAGTGGGGGAAAAATGTATAGGAGTGAATTTGCACCCCTTATGAAAATCCTCCTTTTTTCCTTCTCCACTTGAGAAAACCAAATTCGGAGGCTTAATTCCACCTAAGCCCACTACTTTTGTCACACGTGGTGCCTATTTTGAGCGTCAGTGGAGGCATTTCTTTCAAGGACGCCTGCACGGCACGCATACATCCCTGGTAGATTCCTGTAGTTGAACATGCAGAGGCATTACACTTCTCATTGGGAGTCAAGTTGTAATGCCCTCTTTGGCTGACCGACCCGAATATGGTTGTTTTCTTCATCTCCTCTTCAAATTCTCTCCTTCTACATACATTCTAACTTCTTCAGATCTTCTACACAACTTCAAGCACTCAACTTCACACTCTTGCACTCACTCTCAAGCTTTCAAGCAACATTCTTGCACTCCATTGTAGTAAATACATCACTCCATCAGTTCGGTAGAACAAGTTAGGGACAAACACCATTGCAGCAGAGGATCAAGTACTCTCATTTTCTCCCCCAAGTAGCCTTGAGTGCTCTTGGTGGAGGTGGTAAGCTTCCCTTTTCTCCTCTCTATCACTTGGTTGAGTTAGCACATTTACTATTTTTAGTGTGTTTGTGCTCTTTATTATATTGTTCTCTTTATCTTGCTTTCTTGGTTGTCTGTGGAGGTGGAAACACCTAAACGGGGGTCTGACTGAAGCAAGCCCCTATACAGTCACCCAACACTTTCCTCTCTCTCTTGTGTGTAGGTGGACATGCTTTCGAGGAGCTAGCTAGCGAACGAGTTTCTTTGTGAGATCCTTCTTGCCACCTTGACTCTTGCATTTTTGCTTTATCATATTAGAGAATATTTCATTTGCTTAATTACATTATTTTGGCCCTTTAATATTAATTAGTTGGGTCGTGAGCTAGTCTTTTTAGGTTTGACCTTATCTTTGTTGTTGTTTGGTCATACGGATGCCAACGTACTTGAGAGATGGTAGCACATCAAGCTATCATCCCAGGACCACGGTTACGTCCTCAGGCAGAAAGCTTCCTGAGGCGTAGTGTTGGACCTAAAAACCAGCTCGCCTAGCCCCATTTTGTATTTTAGGTCTATGGAGTGATCGAAGGACCTCATAGTCCTCATCATTCTCGTCCTGCAAATCCTAACATCCTGCTAAGCTGAGGTAAGTTATGGAAACCTTTCTCATCTTGGCCCTCCATGACCTGGGGCCTTGCACGTGGTGGTCCCCCTCTCTTACACATACATACATACATATATAGTGAAAATATACATAGATATGTAATTTTCCTATAGCATTATTTATTTACATTCAATCTACGTAGATATCTATCTCTGCAATACATACATACATACATATAGGAACTGATATATATATATATATATATATCGACCTATATATTGCTTATATATATATATTAATACTAAAATTGCATACTAATTTTTTTATATAACTTCAAAGTTCAAACAGCAGTATGGTAAAAATATTTCCAACCCTTTTTTATACAATATTATGATACATATATAACTAAATATATATATATATATATACATATATTGCAAAGATACATAGATACATAAAATACCTATAGCCTTGTTCATTGACATTCAACTTACGTATTTATCTATATCTACAATATATATTGTAGAGATAGATAGATATGTAAGTTTCCTATAGCCTTCTTCATTTACATTCAACTTAATTAGATGTATGCTTTGCTTGTTCTTCAATTATAGTGGCTGTAAATATCGCCCCCTCTCCCTTATAGCTAACTATGATAATGGCTGACTCCTACTTTTGTTATAACCATTTTTGAAATTTATATATAACTTGAAACAACAGTATTATATATATATATATTGTATATTGCAGAGATAGATAGATACATAAGTTTCCTATACCCTTCTTCATTTACATTCAACTTGATTAGATTTATGCTTTGTTTTTTCTTCAATTACTGTAACATGTATGGTAACTATTTCTAAAACAACATTATGAAACATTTATATAACTTGAAATAGAAGTATGATAGAAATATTGCAAACCCTTTCCAAGAATATGCTATTGTTTCAAGTTATATCATATTGTTTTAAGATTTATTTATATCATAGTGCTCTTTCAAGTTGTATATATTTGTAACATACTATTGTTTCAAGTTTATATATATTTATATCATTATGTTGTTTCATGAAGGGTTTAACATGATCACCCAAGGGTTTATAAAAGTTAGAATTGTGGATATGATAGTATAACATGCATTACTCGTTTCATTTAAAATGATTACCCAAGGTTTTATAAGAGTTAGAATTGGGGATATGATAGTATAACATGCATTGCTTGTTTCATTTAACATGATCACCCAATGGTTTATAAGAGTTACAATTAGGGATGTGATAGTATATCATGCATTTTTTGTATCATTGCACACATACCCTTGATCATTTGCAATCAACTCAATTAGATGCATGGTTTGTTTGTTCTTCAATTACACTCACTCTTACATGTATGAATTTGTTGTTTCAATTTATATCATTTTTTTAATTGCAAGTTACAATTTTATGTTGTTTATTGATCTTACGCTTGGTTCAATGCAAAGGAAGAATAAAGCGACAATAAAAACCACATGAGCTATAACAAAGCAGAGGCGAACAAGTTTTTCTGCACACAAGAGAGGTATGAGGTTTCCAAATAGCGATGACGAGGACATAGTAATTCCTATTGAGCAGCCAACTGAACAACCAAGCAGTGATGAGGATGTAGCAATTCTTGTTGAGCAACCAACTGAACCTATAGTCCAAGTAAACCCAATTATAACAACTAAAAAGGTTGTAGTGCAGCAAGAATGGACCATGGCTAACATGGAACATGCCATTGAAGATGTTGAAGACAATGGCATCAACAAGAGGGGTAGAAAAAAATTGGGGTCTTCCAAAAACCACATTGTCAAATTGGCTAGGTGGTGTTACCACTATGAAAAGGAAAGGGCCCCCAATAATCCTAAATGATGAGGAAGAGGCAATGGTCGTTGAATGGTGCAAGGAGATGGTTGTTGTTAGCAATGGTTTGGAGATTGTGAATCTTAAATCTAAAGTGTCCCAAATATGCCAGACGAGGCCTAATCCCTTCAAAGATGGACTTATCGATAAGTCTTAGTGGATGGGGTTCAAAAAAGGCATCTTGATCTATTTTTGAGGACAACACAAGGATAGAGATTGTGTTGTCAATCTAAGGCCTGCACTTGTAGCTACATTCTATGAAATGTTGTAGAAGACATACAAAGCTAGGAATTCTGGAACCCAAAGGATTTAGAACTACAATGAGATAGGGTTGTAAGCTGGGTAGAACGGTTCAATAAAGGTGCTTGCCAAAAAGGGTAGCAAAAGTGTTGCATATATTATCCCAAAGAGCTAGGAGTGGATCACAATTTTGTCTTGTGAAGACACTCTAGGTAAAAAAATTCCATGCTTTTACTTGTTTAAAAGCAAATATCACATCCACAACTACATAAGTAACTATGAACTAGGAGCATGTATGGTTGTTCAGCCAAATGTATGGATGAAAAAAGAGATTTTTTGTGAAATGGATGAAACATTTTTCTATGCAAGTACCTGGGGGTTGCTCACCTAGCCATAGACACCTCCTCATATTTTATGGCCATGAAAAACACGTAGCCTTTTCTACCATTTCCAAAGCAAGGTAATTGGGCATTGACTTGAACCTTACCCTACCAACCCACATATAACACAAGTTGTATCCACTTGATGTGAGTGTATTTTCCTCTTTCAAATCACATTTCAAAAGGGAAAGAGCAACATGGACTACTAGACATCCAAATTTGGAGATAAGAATGGTAGAATTGGCTACACTTGGTAGCCTTTCTTTTGAGAAGGCATTGAAAGTTAGGAACATAATAGCTATGTTCAACATGATAGGTATTTAGCCTCTTAATCCAAATGCATTGTTGAACAACATGAGGGTTAGTGAGAAATTTCAATTTGCTATCCCCGAGGAAGCATCTACTGCTAAGAACATTCTCAGTCTATCTAGCAATGGTTTGCCACAAGTTGAGGGTGATTGTACAAATAGAATAATAGAACTTGCAGATTAGTAAATTCCACTTGAAGTAGTCGAATGTGCAGACCACCAAATTCCACCACAAACTTCAGGTTTGATAGACCACTAATCACCACCAACAACAGTGTAGGAAGAGGAAAATAGTATTGTAGAAATCTCTCTTTCCCTACTAATTCCACCTAAGGATCCCTCCTAGTTGTTAGAGGGTGCTACAAATCTTGGTATTGATTTGCATGTGGAGCTATATCAAATTATTACAATGCCTTCTCCACCACACAACATGGGCCCAAAAACTTCAATTCATTATTATGTTGATTGGGGAGACAATGAAGGTGAGAAGTTAGAAGACAAATTGGACAAAATAGCTAGTCAGGTCGAGTAAATAAATTATTGAGATTCAATGGATCCATTGGGAGGCCAAACAACTTGACACCTCTCTCGATTCTTGAAGCTACATGTTCATGTTGTCAAAGACAAGTCCAATCGGGTAGCTAACTATGGGATTAAACTTCCAAGAGGATCCCAAATCCTCACCACTGATGAATACATGGTGTTACTAAATGAGCAGGAGGAGAGGAAGAAGGAAATTCAACTATTGAAATACATGAAGAAGGAAAAAATTGAACAGAGTAGGATAGAATGAATTGCAGCAAAGGAGCTAAAGGAAAAATTATGAATTGAAAGAGATCAGCAATGAGCAACAACAGAGGTTGAAAGAGAACTGCAAAACGAGAGGGAGAAGAAAAGGGATTAGCAAAGGATTGAAAGGGAAGCTACAAAAAAAAAAAAAAGAATTGGAGAGGGATTGAAAAGAGGAAGCAAGGCAGAGGTGACTCAGCAACCCTCTAAATCCCTTGCCTAACCGCCATAGGATATTCATAGACTTTGTGTCTATTCAATGCCCCCAATATTTTCCACCCTCTCCTACCCCTAGTATTATCCAACCATTTCAAAGTTGGATTCCTTCTCATTTAGAGTCTTGTCCACCCTCACCTACCTCGAGTATTATCCAACCAATTCAAAGATGGATTCCTACTCATTCACAAGCCACAAACAACACATAAGATAGCTTCCATTCAGATTTGAATTTTCCAATTTTTTTTACTTGAATGTTAAGTAAGAACAATTTTGTTTTGATTATTTTGAAAGTTCCCAACTGATGTAATTTTCTAACTGATTGTTGGATTGGGAATAGTTTTGATGTGTTTGTTTTGAAGGTTTCTAACAATATCGTTGGGATTGTTTTGAAGGTTTGTAACTTGAAACAATAATATGATATGAATACAAACTACATATTCCTACATGTTACAATCACTGATTGTTAGAGTCACTATAATTGAAGAACCAACAAAGCATACATCTAATTAAGTTGGATGTGAATGAAGAAAACTATAAGAAACTTATGTATTTATCTATCTCTGCAATATATAGTTGTGTATATATATACACATACATATTTATACCAACAAAGCATACATCTAATCAAGTTGAATGTAAATGAAGAAGACTATAGGAAACTTATGTATCTATCTCTCTACAATATATATATATATATATATATATATCATAAGGGGTTGGAAATGTTTGTACCATACACTTGTTTGAGGTTATATACAAAATTTTGTATGTTGTATCAAAAAGGGTTGGAAATATTTTACCATATTGCTATTTGAAGTTATATATAAATTTCATAATATTGTATCATAAAGTGTTGGAAATTTGTGTGCCATATTGTTGTTTAAAGTTATATATACATTTCATAATGTTGTTTTAGAAATGCTTATAACAGAAGTAGGAGTCAACCATTATTACAGATAGCTATTAGGGAGAGGGGTTGATATTGGGTACATACATTTGTATACATATGTACATATGTGTACATATGTGTACATGTGTACATATGTGTACATGTGTACATATGTGTACATATGTGTACATATGTGTACATATGTGTACATATGTGTACATATGTGTACATATGTGTACATGTGTACATATGTGTACATATGTGTACATGTGTACATATGTGTACATATGTGTACATGTGTACATATGTGTACATATGTGTACATGTGTACATATGTGTACATATGTGTACATATGCATTTCTATGTATGTGTACAAATAATGAAACAAACTAAAACAAGATATTTGAACATGTGAATGTAATTGAAGAATAAACAAATCATGGATACAATTGAGTTGATTGCAAATGATCAAGGGTGTGTGTGCAATGAAATAAAAAATGCATGTTATACTTTCATATCCTCAATTCTAACTCTTACAATTAAAAGAATAATACAAACTAAAACAACAAATTCATGCATGTAAGAGTGAGTGTAATTGAAGAACAAACTAACCGTGCATGTAATTGAGTAAATTGCAAATGATCAAGGTTGTGTGTGCAATGAGACAAAAAATGCATGTCATATTATCATATCCCCAATTCTAACTCTTATAACCCTTAGGTGATCATGTTAACTGATTATATATATCAATGTATGGACATACAAAAAAAAAAGTTGATCATGTTAACTATGTTACAACATTCATCCAATTCACTTTGAATGGTAGATTGCAACATAGTTGAACAAGGGGAGATTTTAAAAAACCATGTCTCATAATTGTTAATTATATCTGTATTCAACAATTTTTTAGGGAGAATTGATATTTAGAATTCCCCTCTAATGGTAACCTATGTTGTAGTTATCCACAATTCCCTCTTAATTATGAAGTGCAACACAGGTTACCTTGGCAAGCCTTCAAAAAACCAAATCCCCTAAATTCATGTTATACTATCATACTGAAATAAAAAATTCATTCATGTAAGAGTGAGTGTAATTGAAGAAAAAACAAGTTACCATGCATCTAATTGAGTTGAGCAAATGATCAAGGGTGTGTGTGCAATGAAACAAGTAATGCACGTTATACTACCACATCTCCAATTCTAACTCTTACAATTAAAAGAATGATACTGTATAGGAGCAAATTTGCACCCCTTGGGAAAATCCCCCTTTTACATACCTTCACCTTAGAAAATCAAATCTAAAGGCAAGATTCCACATCACCCTCTAGCCTTCCATCCACTTGGAATCTATCTTGTGCACCGATGAGAGAATATTTGTCAGGGACGCACGTGTGACACACAAACGTTTTCATGACATGCTGTCATCCTTGACAGATTATTGCATCTGAAGCTGTCAGAGGCATTACACACTCAATTGGGGCCAACTTGTAATTTCCCTCTTTGACCAACCAACCCCAAAAATGGCAGATTATTCCTCATTCTCCTTCAAATTCATTCTTCATTCATTCACTTCATCTTCTTGGCATTCTAGCAAGCACTCTACCAATTCACTCCACTCTTTCACTCTCAAGCAAAATTCTAGCACTCTACTTGTGATCACTGCAATAGTATCAACACTCCATCAACTCCACATTGCAAGTGTGAGGCCATCATATATGTTGCAAGCTTGGATTCTTGTGAGACCTCCCTTCACCATGGTTGCAGTAGTAGTGACTTTGCCAAATTTGTAGCTTTCTTTATCCCTCCATTGGCTAGTGAGATTTTGGGTGGAGGTGGTAACACTTCACTCCTCTCCTTTGTGATTTGATTGAGTAGCATAATATTTTTTGTAGTATTCATTTCTATTTCTTCTTTCCTTTATCACATACTCTACTTCATTGCTTTCTAGCTTTTTGTGGAGGTGGAAACACCAAAATGAGGGTCTAACTGAGGCAGGCCCCTATATAGCCCCAACAATTTTCCCTCTTGCTTGTTTGTAGGTGAAAGTGTGTTTGGAGCTAGCTAGTGAACTGGAACCTTAGTGAGATAATCTTTATCACCCTAGCTCTTATCTATTTTCTTTATCATATTCGTCTTTACTTTCTATATTTCCTCATTCTATTTTTTCCACCTAAACCAACTTGCTAGGTTGTTAGTACGTTTTTAGGATATCTTTATTATACTTCCTTATTTTTGGTTGTACAAATTCCAATGCACTAGAGAGACACCAGTGCATCGTGTTGTTGTCCTAGAACTGCATTTCCCTCCTCGAACAAAGAGTTGTCTAAGGTGTCGTATTGACTCTGAAAAACTAGCTCGCCTAGCCTAAACCTAAAACTTGGCTATGTAGAGTGACAAAAGGATGTCATAGTGCTCTTCATTCTTGATCCCTATTCTTTAGAGTTAGGTAAGTTAGGGAAGCCCTCCACTCTCGGCTCTCTGTGACCTAGAGCCTTGACATGGTTGGTCCCCCTCTCTTACATTTTTAGTGAACCTAACATGAAGCAACATCTGACCATTCATCGGTGTTGACAATTTTCCCTTTTACCTTGTGATTGTTGTAACCCTAAGTTTTGTGAAGGTTTATGAGCATCACAAGCCAATCCATGAGTTATGGGTACATTGTTAGGTGAAGTGTGTGACACCTTCCAATGGAGAAGATGAAGGTCACTTATAGTTTCAACCCTAATTTTTTTGCTAGTTTAGCTAATGAGTTTACCACTGGTTTTCCCACAAATTATGCTGATGAGATGGGCTTCATGGAAGAGACCACTCGTGTGCCTACTCCACCAGCATCTCCCATGCCTTCATCTATAGATGAAGATGATGTTGTGCATGTTCTTGCAGAAAATCTTATGGCGTTAAATAATAGACTACTAGACCTTGAAAACCACTTAGAGAAAGTGTCAAGCATGGTGAGAGCCACTAGGCTTGCAAGAGAGGTGAGACAATTGCTAGGGAAAGATTGAATAGGTATATAATTTCTACGTGGCCTCACCAATTTGACCGAAGCTTATGTCCCTTTGTATAGGCCCAGATCGGGTACCACCCAAGGAGAAGTGCTTGATGCCTATGAAAGATAAATAGGCATGTCAATTCCCACTACATCTATTTGCATGGCCAAATTAGGGCTTTTGATTAGTGTCTCTTCTGCTTCCCAAGAGCCTCACACCCTCAAAGCGAGTAAAACTCCCCTTGGGTTTAGTTTCACCCCTCCTACTGCCCCTAGCGATGAAGGTTCTGGTGCAATGGGTGGTGGTGGCCTTGGTAGCAAAAGTGGCACTGGTGGAGGTGGATTTGGAGGAGGTCATGGAGGTGGCTTCAATAGTGGAGGTGGCTCCAGTGGAGGCCCTACCGGTGGTGGTGGCACTAGCGAGGGTCACAATGGTGGTTTCAGAGGTGCCTTCAGAGGTGGTGCTAGTGGCAATGGTTCTGGAGGTTCCACTGGTCCCTTGTCATCTAATAACCCTATTTTGAACACATTGCTTCATAATATGGGTCGTGTTAGAACTGTAAAATTTTGAATATTTTACAGTCAATTGCATTCATGAGTTTCCAAAATAAGTCCTCATCATAAGCATAAAATTCTTTCCTCATGGCGTCTCGCTCATATTTTGTCATATGATCCATTAGAATTCATCTAGTCCTTGATATTTCATTGTATCACCCATATCAGCAAGACAGAATGAAGGTCTCCCCGATCCATTTGACATTTTACTAATATATATTTTTGCAGACTTCAGCAGGACACATCTTTTGTTTCAGCGACAGAAAAGTCATATCGGCAAGAGAATTACTATCGGGATGAGTCATAACGAACTCATATATGTCTCACCGACTAGCGCATGGAGTGATGTATCAGCTAAACAAAAGATCATCGGAATGAGGTCTTGCAGATAAAGCAGAAAGGGGTTCCATCAGAAGGCTATCAGGAAGAAGCTATATAGTCTTGCCGACTCAAATGTCACACCGATAAAGATATGCATCAGCAAGAGAAAGGGTCATCGGCATGAGTTTCACCGAAATTTGAAAGTTACACCGATAGAGTTCTTCGGAGAGAGTCTCACCGAATAGAGTAATCTAGAGGAACGGATTTGGCGAGACATTTGGCATCGGTATGAGTCTTTTCGAAGATTCATTGTCTTGCCGATGAAATTTATTTCATCGGTAAGATTATTTTCATCAGTGAGAAACTTGAAGGTCACTCTGAAATGTGTTTTCATCGACAAAATGGTGGTTACATCTCAGCGACCAAAAAATTTACCACGAGGTGCATCTCGGTAAGACACAGTGTGATCTATGAGATGTCTCCCTGACTCAGAATTGTCACAATGACATATAAAGCTAAAATGATACCTATCGGCGAGACTTGATGGTTTCAAGGAGACTACAGGATGTTTCGGCGAAAGATCTAATGAATGTTGCAAAAAATATTTCGCCCCAGATTTGAAAATCTCTCACCGACAAGACATTTGATGCGACAGTGTATGTTTCAAATAAATCTTCATTTGTGCTTCAACTGACACATTAATGGCACGAATAGATATAATAGGGAAAATTCAATTCAAACGCATTAGTGTTGAATTGATTGCAGAAGAGTTAGCAGCGCGAACAGAGAACCAAGGCATCTTCCAGCCTAAGGAGCTCGAGCAGTATACTGTAAGTGATTGCATCTTAGCCTTCCAAATTTTAACTTTTGTAATCTTGAAGAATGGAGTCCCCTAGTTCTGGAAAAGTTAAAAGTAGAAAACTTGGTGAAAGTAGTCAGCCAAAAGGAAAGAAACAGAAAACTGAGATAGAACATGAGGGCACAAAACGAAGATTAAACTAGGACCTCATTGATCAGTTGCCTGGTTCAGGGCCTAAAGCCAAAAGGTCTACATAACTTAGGGCATAAATTGATAAACTAGATGATAAATGAAAATTCATAGGAGACGTCTGGACTACCATAAGGGGGAACTTAAGGAAGCTAGCAGATGGAAGAATGAGAGTGAGTCATTACTAAATGAAGTCATGAGGATAGCTTCTGCGAAGGATACAACATTAGAAGAAGTGAGCGAACAAAATGAGAAGATGATAAAGATGGAAATCGTGATCCGGAATGCAGTTGGAGATGCGGATACATACGAGCACCGGGATTATTTGGATCATCTTGCTAAAACTCACTTGTGGCTAAATAAAGCTTAATTATCCTCTAATCTTTTTGTTATGTAAACATATGACAATTCCAATTTTTGAAAGGACGCGTCCTTTCGTATTCTTGATGTATAAATATCCATTTCGGAAACAAAATAGGGATATAAGCGATAAGTAGAGTAGGATAGAGGATAGAAAATATACAGTATAATACAATGTTTCGCCAATATGAGACTATGTTGCATGCTTAAAATCATGGAGATATCAATTGAAATCTAATAATATGGTGCAGTTGTTTCTGGTATCAGTTGTTTATGGTGTTCGTTGAAAGCATTATTGAAGTTGTCTCCAATGTGGTGTTTTCTGGTTATTTAAATTGGTGTAACAAGTTTATATCCAGTTTGTCAGTGCACATTTGTTGCATCTGTATGGTCAATTGATTGGTTCTTTCCATTAAAGATTAAATCCTTTAAGTTGATCATAGTAATTAGGGAATGTCTGTTGGATCACTAAGAAGAATTGGGTAATCATAACCTTGCATGTTTATACAAGCTATAAACTAAATCATATGCTGAACAAATTGAATTTTTTCCAGAAAGAAGTACTTGTTTCAGATTTCTCTTGACTCCGCATACCCTATAAGGCACTAGTCTCCACAGTTTCATCATTCAGTTTTATTCAAAAAAAATTTACATCTGTTAACTGAGCATATTAGGATTTAGTTTTGAATATTGCTATACAATATATACCAAATTTAATTTTATTTGTCCATTTTCATCTGCCATCGTGGACAAATCACTGCAAAAGAGAAGATCATAAGTCAAGTCTTCCCAATTCATATAGGTACACCCGCCTAGGCCCAGTAGCACCAAAAGAGTAGAAAGCTTAAACCATTTGACTTTTTCTGTTACCCTAAAATGTACCAAGAGATTGGCAGCCTCTTGAGGTATCCTTACCTGCATTTTTGAGAGCTAACAGGTCATATACAAAACCAAATGGAAAGTCTCTCCCAGGCATCTACCCAGCCTATCTTTCAACCCCTTTTCTAGCATAGCCCATTGTCGGTAGCAATCTTAAGTACTCCCTTCCCACAAGGAATGGAGATTCCCAAATTTGAAAAATATGGCAGCAAAGGGGACCCACAAACACATGTGTCCACCTTTAATGCCATGTGTACAGACTTCTTCCATCACGATGCATTAATGGCCAAATTATTCCTTTGATCTCTTAAGGATACAACACTCAAGTGGTACTATTCCTTACCTGACAATTCTATTTTCTCGTTTGATCAACTTGTAAATCATTTTTTCTGAAAGTTCCAAGCCAACATCAGATCAAAGATGAACTTTTTGGATCTCATTCGATGTAAGCAAGGAGATAATGAGAAGATAACTAATTTTATAGTGCAGTATCAAGCACTTTTTTCACAAATATCATACTTGCTACCTGATTCTAACGTGCAAAAGGTGTTCATAAGGAACCTACAAAGACCCTAGTAGGAAAAGTTTTTCCTTATGAAATATCCTTCCTTCACGCATCTATGTGCAGTATTATGAGAATACCAAAAAATGGTAGTTCAATTCGAGGGATCCTCCTTGTGCTCCCATTCAAAAGGAAATTCCATTGTATCGATCTTAAGAAAAGGTAAGGTTGTTGTGAATGTAGTGGCCACAACGAATGACAACGGCCTTAGATGCAATAGAAAGTTCATGAATTTAGTAGAATATTATTCTTACATCTTGTAGAAGTTGCTAAAGGATAAGATCATAACCTTAGAGAACCCTAGACCTCTCAAGGAACCTTACCTTGATTGGTATGATGTAAACGCTTTCTTTCAATACCATCGAGTCAATGAACATGATACCGAACGTTGTATGCACTTGCATCACTAGATACAAGACTACATTGAGGATGGTACTATTCATCTTGATGGAAGTAAACAAAAAGCGAATAAATTAGTGGCGAAAGAAAATAGTGAGGTGCAGATATACACAGACCCATTTTTGGCTCATTTTGGTAACTTAATTATTGATACCTCCAATTCCACTACCCAACTTGAGGCATACATCAACATGGTCACAGTTGCTCCTACCACATAGCCTACGACTGGCTTGTCGTACGTGACATTTTCCTCATAGAATATTCCCTTGAATAGCAAGCCCTCTCCCCTCTGCATTCCCACTCATCTCAATGGGAACATTGTGACAGGGGTCCTAGTCGACCCTATGAGCTGAGTGAATGTCATGACTGAGGAGACGTGGTTGAATTCATTTTAGAGGGAGGAGTACGAAGAAACAAAGTCCACCATTTGTACGCATGATGGCCTCTCTCTCTCTCAAGCCATATGGCTCAATAACTCTATCCCTCCTAGTTGGACCTAGGACTGTAGACACGACCTTTGACGCTATTCCAGAATTGGATTTGTTCATAATGAAGTTAGGCATACCTTGGCTAGCTTCCATGAACAAAATCGCTTCCATCATTCATAAATGTTTGAAATTGTCTCACGAGGGTGTTGTGCACATAGTGCATGACACTAGATACCAACCATTGGTGTCCCATGGGGGTTACTCATTGGATCATTTTCAGCTCACCACGGTCGGTCCGCTTGCCTCGAGAACAGATCTACTTTACCAGAACTATGTGAAGTATAAGACCGAGGGCAAAGGACAACCAAATTTCACCCTCTCAGTACTGCAGTAGCTAGTTGCCTCCTCTACTTGAAAGGGGAAGGAGAGGCCTGCTTGTCCTTGGGGTGCCTCCTCTACTCCTCTTTATGAAGAAGATTTTTGGATGAATACTCCCAGTTTCTACCTAAGGAGTCTGATGATACCAACTTGGAAAAAACCCAAGATCCAAATGTCTAACCTTCCCTCTATGACCCCTAGACCTTGGCCCTACCTGTATGGTAGAAGGAAAGGTCCCCATAGGGGATCCTCTATGTCTCAGCCTCTGTAGGCTCCCACCACTCCTACTCCAAAAGTAGTGAATGGGAAGAGGCCCACCACCAAGGCACTAGAGCCAACTCCCCTTGTTATTTCCCAATCTCTTCCTCTTACTCCCATTCAGGATTTTATCCCTCCATCAAAAATGGTTGTGATGGACACCCCTATGGCTAAGCAGGAGCCTTGTGTTCCTTTGCAGCTCTTGGCCTCCAACTTAAAGAGTTGTAGAAGCCACCTTGTGTGTGAATGCAAGCACTGGTGAAAGGCTCTGGCAATTGAGCATGCCACTTTGTAGAAGAAGGAAGAGGAGATGACTGTCACTGCTTCAAGGCCTCCTATTATGTTCTCCTCTCTCCTCCCCTCTACTTATATTCAACCAAGCTCAACCTCACTTTCAACCCCTATTGTGAGTTTTCCTAACCCCAAAAAGGTGCAGGTGTTTATCGCTCCTTCGGTTGATCTACCCTTGTTGATGTCCCTTCTAGAAATCTCGCCATTCCTCAAACCTATGGACATGTTGAATACCTTAGTGGTGTTTGTTGTGGTTTTCTCCTCCTCCTTCATGCCTCTTTCCTCATCTATGGGGAATTCACATCCTCTGGCGAAGAAGAAGGTAGAGGTTGGCCCTTCTAGCAATGGAGGGTGTAAGAGGATCCCACCCTCTCCAAGGGGTGGTCCTATGCTAGCTTTTTTTGTCTTAGTGACATAACAAGTCCCAGCTTCTCCTGAGTTTGTCACCACTCCTGAGTCACTCAGTGAGCCAAGTGGTGAATCTTGGGCACCATCCTCTCCATCCATTGAGGTACGATATGGCACTCTTGCAAAGTGCATGTTCAACTCTTTGGATGAAGTTTTGGCCTTGTCGGTGATCTTTGCAAAGTCGCTGACCATAGCTCCACAAGAGCCAAGCAAAGAAGACCTTGTAGGAGCTTCTTCCTTTTCCCTTATTGCAAGAGGGTCAAAATATCCTCCCCTTAATATTCCACCATTGCACGCTCATCCACCATCCCCTTATAATGATCTATATTGGGAAGCAGATGACCTCTTGGTCAATGAGTGTTAGGCAAGACCTCTTCTTTATCTTTAGATTAGATGTGCATGTGTGTTGTGATGTGTTCCCCGGTGCTTGTGTATGTATGTATGTATGTATTTTATATATATATATACACACACACACACATATATATACATATATATATATATATATATATATATACATATATATATATATATATATGTATACATATATATATATATATATGTATATATATATGTATATATATATATATATATATATATATATATATATGTATACATATATATATATGTATATATATATGTATACATATATATATATGTATATATATATGTATATATATATATATATATATGTATATATATATGTATATATATATGTATATATATATATGCACATTCTCATTTTTTTTATATGCAAGGATTTACAAGCATTCCCTATCATACATTTTCCATTTCTTATTCAAATACCTATTTTCAAATTGTCAAAATAAACAAATATCACATTTATTTTTCATAAAACATTTATATATGATAAAATGTATTTTCATTATCATTTATCATCAAACTTGAGATAGATAGAGTGAGTCAAGAATGTACTGAATTTGTTTCTTTCATGAGATTACTTATTCACTAAATTACGATTCCACACAATATAAAATGATTTCAAACAATTGTAAACAATGCAGATGTCATGTCTACAGTGGTGTGTGAGATTCTAGATTTCGCTCTTGCTTACCGTTGTCATCTGGCTAAGCATTGTTACCTCAATCAAGTTCTCATCCTTCATCCCACTCCTCCACACACATTATTACACTTTCCCACTTATCAATAACCTTTAACCGATAATCTCATGGAATAATTTTCCTAAACCACAAAATTGCTAGATATTCATTTTCAATTTGTTATTGCATTTTATCAAATCCATAAATAAAATGATAAATTCCATTTTTCCAAATATTTCAACTTTCTCAACATTATTAAATGCAAGCAATGAAATTGAGATATGACAGGAAACCATGAAGTGAATACCATGTGTCCACCATTGGTCGATGCCAAGCTTGGGCTCAATTTTTGTGGTTTTTGAAAAATGGTGTGAAAAAGTTGGGAAGTGTACTCAGATTTTGTTGAAATAATTTTTTTATGGAATGCCAGGTGAACTCTTAAGGGATGTGGAAAAAAAGTTAGCCAATTGGGAGGCTGCTAACATGGAACCCTCGCTCAACATCACCCTACCCACCACCAGTCCCTTACCCTTAACTATGCCTCTCACGTTCTTTGGCTGCCAATAAGTGGCATTTCAATTGTACTTCATATGAATTCAATCAACTATGTAAGTTCAACATTAACAAATAAAACTAGCAATCACACCTTGGTGTGCAATGAGTAGCTAAAGAGGTTTGGAAGGTTAATTAGTAGATCATTTAGCAAATGATGTTGTTTGTGCAACAAAGCTCTCAATAGAGAAGTGATAGCTTCAAATCAACTATGCATCCACTTACAAGGAGAGAGGGGGAGAGAGGGAGAGATTGGGATAGAAAGAGGGAGAGATAGAGGGGGGAGAGTAAGAGAGAGAGAGAGAGGGGTAAGGAGATAGAGATAGGGGATAGAGATAGAGAGGAAGATTGATATGGAGATGAAAATGGGGATGGAGGAGAGGGATATGGAGAGAAAGAGATATAAAGAGAGAGAAGAGAGGGATATATAGATAGATATGTGCATTAAAGATTTCATATAATATGTAAATAATAAATATACTTTTTATATATTTTTCAGTAAATTTAATAAATATTTAAACAATAAATATAGATAAATATTAAACATATAATAGATTTAAAATTTTAATCAATATTATATTTATATTTAATAATGTATAATTTATAAAATATTAAATGTATAATATCTAAATGTTATAATGTTATGCTAAAATATTTAAATATAGAAATTGTAATTTTATTTCATAATATTTAATTAATAATATTTTAGAAAAAATATATTTTATAATCTAAAATTAAAAATAAAATATTATTTGAAAATAAGTATTCAAAAAGTATTTTGTAAAGAAGCAATAGAGAGTATAAAATATAATAATTTATATTATGTCAAATATATATAAAAGGATAATGTGAAAAGCAATTGTCCTTTCCCTAAGTACAAACTTTAAATGTTTAAATGGTGTCACTTATAAGCCAGGTTTAAAGTAGGGATGACATCCATTTGCCATAAACATTCGTTTTAATGTACAGGCATATTCCAAGATTTTAACAAGTTAAAACACAATGTAGCATGACCTTGCTAGATACAAGAATTTAACACAAGTGATATATATAAAAGAAGATATCCATCTTCATATTACATAAAATAAATTCCTTTTAATCACTTTCAATGTTAATCCTTTCTTAATCATATTTATCCATTTAATCCAAATTGGGAACCCAATCCATTATAGATCAATCTATACCTGAGAAGTCTTTGATATTACTCCTTGTTCACTTGTTTTATATTTCCTTGGGGAACCTTTGAAGTCTCGTGATTTCAATATTTCTCTCCTCAAAAATGTTTAAGATAATTTAGTGTTTTGATTAGAGGTCTAAAGGTCTTCTTTTGGGGCTAATGCACTACACATGATCACCAACACTTGGAAAGACCAATTGATGTAGGATGTGATCAATAGATCAATATCTAGAATTTAAAAAAATGACTCCTTATAATATTGTAATAAGCTATCACTTGCCACTTGAGAGACATAAAAGGAAAAGAGAGAAGAACCTAGAAATAAACCCTAATCTAGGATCTCATACCTAGTGAAGATTATATGTGTTTTCCTCCACACTAAGGAAACCGAAAAAAGAAATAGGTAAAACATTAAAAATATATAGCAAAGAATGTCCTAAACAATCGTGAAATTAAATTTAGTTTCAGATTGGTAAAATTTAAGTTTCAGATAAACATAAATATTCCACATGCGTCTCCATGTGCGTTGCTCTTGTATTTTGTTCATTGCGACATCTCCTCCAGCTATTCCGATGAATGAAAAACAATGAAGTTCAATGCTCATGATAAGTTCCATCATCTTGCATCTTGTCTTCAAAACTTTGCACCATTCATCTCACAAATCAATCGAGCTCTATTGAAAGAGGGAACGCCTTTGACATAATAAATATTTAGCACAAGAAATAATCAAGGTTAATTAAGAAAAATGTTGGTTTAATTTTTGCATACATTTGTGCAATGCATGATGTCAATTAGTAGGTCATTTAGCAATTGATGTTGTTTGTGCAACAAAGCTCTCAATGGAGAAGTGATAGCTTTAAATCAACTATGCATCCACTTACAAGGAGGGGGAGAGTGGGAGAGATAGGGGGGAGAGCGAGAGAGAGGGATAAGGAGATAGAGATAGGGGATAGAGATAGAGAGGAAGATAGAGATGAAGATGAAAATGGAGATGGAGGAGAGGTATATGGAGAGAAAGAGAGATAAAGAGAGAGGAGAGAGGGATATATAGATAGCTATGTGCATTAAAGATTTCATATAATATGTAAATAATAAATATACTTTTTATATATATTTTCAGTAAATTTAATATATATTTAAATAATAAATATAGATAAATATTAAACATATAATATATTTAAAATTTTAATCAATATTATATGTAAATTTTATATTATATTTATATTTAATAATGTATAATTCATAAAATATTAAATGTATAATATCTAAATATTATAATGTTATGCTAAAATATTTAAATATAGAAATTGTAATTTTATTTCATAATATTCAATTAATATTATTTTAGAAAAATATATTTTATAATCTAAAATTAAAAATAAAATACTATTTGAAAATAAGTATTTAAAAAGTATTTTGTAAAGCAATAGAGAGTATAAAATATAATAATTTATATTATGTCAAATATAATATAAAAGGATAATGTGAAAAGCAATTGTCCTTTCCCTAAGTGCAAATTTTAAATGTTTAAATTGTGTTGCTTATAAGCCAGGTTTAAAGTAGGGATGACATTCGTTTGCCATAAACATTTGTTTTAATGTATAGGTATATTCTAAGCTTTTAACGAGTTAAAACACAATGTAGCATGACCTTGCTAGATACCAGAATTTAAACAAGTGAGATCTATAAAAGAAGATATCCATCTTCATATTACATAAAATAAATTCCTTTTAATCACTTTCAATGTCAATCCTTTCTTAATCATATTTATCCATTTAATCCAAATTGGGAACCCAATCCATTATAGATCAATCTATACCTGAGAAGTCCTCGATATTACTTCTTGTTCACTTGTTTTATATTTCCTTGGGGAACCTTCAAAGTCTCATGATTTCAATATTTCTCTCCTCAAATATGTTTAAGATAATTTAGTGTTTTGATGAGAGGTCTAAAGGTCTTCTTTTGGGGCTAATGCACTACACATGATCACCAACACTTGGAAAGACCAATTGATGTAGGATGTGATCAATAGATCAATCTCTAGAAAAAAAATGACTCCTTATAATATTTTAATAAGCTATCACTTATCACTTGAGACACATAAAAGGAAAAGAGAGAAGAACCTATAAATAAACCCTAATCTAGGATCTCATACCTAGTGAAGATTATATGTATTTGCCTCCACACTAAGGCAACAAAAAAAAGAAATAGGTAAAACATTAAAAAAAATATAGCAAAGAATGTCCTAAACACTCGTGAAATTAAATTTAGTTTCAGATCGGTAAAATTCAAGTTTCAAATAAACTGAAATATTCCACATGCACCTCCTCGTGCGTTGCTCTTGTATTTTGTTCATTGCAACGTCTCCTCCAGCTATTCTAATGAATGAAAAACAATGAAATTCAACGCTCATGATAAGTTCCATCCTCTTGCATCCTAACTTCAAAACTCTGCACCGTCGATCTTGCAAATCAGTCGGGCTCTCTTTAAAGAGGGAATGCCTTCGGTGTAATAAATATTTTTAGCACAAGAAACAATACTCACCCATCTAAACTAGCAATGGCACCTTGGTGTGCAATGGGTACACCGAAGAGGTGTGGAAGGTTTTGGTTTTTTTTGCATACATTTGTGTAGTACATAAGGTCAATTGGTAGGTCATTTTAAAAATGATATTGTTTATATATTATTATTATTACTATTATTATAGTATTAATTTTATTTTATATTTTTATTATACAATAATATTATTATATATTTTTATTTTATTTTATGTATTAACTATTATATTCACCACATACTCTCTAACATATTAACACATATAGTTTTTTTCTCCTAATCTATCCAAAGATCAATTAAACTATGAGATATGGTTTATTACTTCTAATAATTGTATAATTGTATTATAGAATATAATAATAATATAATATATATAATTATAGTATATATAATGTAAGATATATTATAATTAAAGTTTTTTTTTAATATTAATTAAATATTATATTAGATTATATTGGATAACTGCAAATATAAAATAAAATATGTTATAATAAACATAATCATATTTTTAGATATTTAAATTGGAAAATATTATATTTTAAAGTATGCATAAATATGCAATTATTATTTAAAATTTCATGAAAAAATTAAAAAAAAAATTCTTCCATGATGACTGTAAAAATAAACACAATAACATAATGGAAATTATTAATTGATTTTATTTATTGTCTTTCAATACTAATTAAAATAGAACATATTAATGTAAAAATATATATTAATATGTTAAATCTATTTGCTAATATTTTTCAATATAATATTATTTATAAAGTATACAATATAATGTAATATATAAATAAAGATATAATAAATAATATATAAATATTATATTATTTTAATAATATATAAATATTATATTATTTTAATAATATATAATATAATAAAATATAATTAGAACAAATAATATATAAATAAATTAATATAATATACATACAAGAAAAATAATAATAAATGTAATTATACAATTTAATGTACCCATAAATAATAATTAATGGACATTATGATTACATTTTAAGCAGAGAATAAATTTACATCTTTAATACAAAAGATTTAAAAACTATATTAAAACAAGTGACCAAGCGTCGAGTTCCTCCCGAGAGGTAAAAGGCATGTAGCTAGGAGTTTGGAAAAGTTTAGAGATAGCAAGTAGGAATATAAATGTAATTAAATTTTGTAGGATGCATGGGGAACGTGTTCCATAGGGACATGTGAAATGGCTCATATTAGAATATGAAGTGCTAATAGGAACAGTAGTGTTAGGTGGAAGATTGATAGGGGTAGCTCATTTGAGTATAAACTTTTGTAAGATTAATGAATGTTTTTTTTTTAATGTAGTGTGAAGATTAGTATTATATAAAGCTATTGATTTTATTATAAGTAAGATTTAAATCTTGTGTATGTAATATGATAAGATATTTTCGTGTAAAGAACAATGTAATTATATTACAGTAAATTGTTAGATGAGTGACTAGGAAGCTATTGATTTTATTATAAATAAGATTTTAATATTGTTTATGTAATATGAATAAAAATTTGTGTTTATATAATAAACAATAAGTAATTTGCAAAATTATAATAAAGAATCTTACTACCTAAGATTAAATTTGTGTATATATAACATAAAATGTAATAGTATAACTTATGAAAATGTGATAAGTGTAAAAATTTTTACGATAAATTCTTAGTTGAAACTGTACAAAGGTGTTGATTTTATTATAAATTAGATTTGAATGTTGTTAATGAATTAGGAATGAATATTTTTTTGTGTATATATTTTTTTAAAAAATTAATTAGAAAAGATATAAAGAATTTTATTAGGTAAGATAAAATGCAGGTAGAATAAAATAATCAACATTGTTGTAGCACTTTGCGTATAAACATTAAATTATTATAATAATCTATAGTAAAATATTCTTATAATGTTTGTAACAATGCTTGATGCATAAAGTGTACATGGAGGCATGTAGATATTTAGCGATGTGCACAGAATGCACAGAATAGTGAAAAGCATCGTCGGCATCAGAGGAAGCCTGAAAGCGTGATGAGGCTGAAATTGCATTTGCAGTATTAAATGAAAGAAAACAAGATAAATAAACTAGTTAGTATGAATGCATATATGAAAGGAAAGCATTAAAATATGGATCCATGTAAAGACATATGCATGCACGAATGTGTACATGTGTCCATTTAACTTGGTATGTTAAGAAGAATCTATATATGCCTGCGTCCATAAAGCTAGAAATGTTAGAAACAAGTTACAGCTTAAACAAGAAGTAGAAAAACATTATTGATTGAAACAAACTAGCAATACATTAGTGTTTGTGGAACAAGTGTATAAAGTATATCTAATGATGCATTTGGATGCATGGATACATGTAAATATTTGTGAAATATGAATATACATTATAGTCTTGGAGGAATTGTCATATGAGCTTTTAGGAATCTGTAAGAAACAGGATTTAGAAAAGACGTTTTGAAAAGAACTCTTGAATAGAATTGTATTTTAACAATGAGACTCAATTTGCATTTGCAGTATGAAATAAAACAAGACAGGGAAAATTTACTATTTATTAGCAATGCATATATCGAGGGAATACATAAATGTATGGGTGAAGGTAAACATAAATGCATCGATCTATGTGTACATGTGTCCATGCAAGTTGGTAAGTAAACAAGAATGTATATATGCCTATGTGCAGAAAGCTAGAAAAATGTCTGAAACAATTTGCATTTGAGAGAAATAAAAAGAACAATTATGATCGGAACAAAAGAATCATACATTATTGTTTTTTGACCAAGTGTATTAAGGATATCCAACAATGCACTTGAATGCATGGATATATGTAAATATTTACAAAAACTGACTATACATTTTAGCCTCGAAGAAACTGTGATATGTGCTCTTAGTTATCTGCAATAAACATGATATAGTATAAAACGTTTTCAAAGGAAGTCCTGAATACAACTCTATGTTGTCATAGTTATTTTGAAAGCCCTCAGTGTTTAATTGCATAACCTTGATATTTTTTTCAATTTTTCCTTTGGTATGGTGTGAATTTTGTTCTAATGGATGAAGGTATATTTGAGCTATAGATAGATAAAGATGTGTAAGGGTGGTAAAGAAGTATGAGCCATGTAAGTGGAACAAAGAGAAGGAATTGAGAGAATGATGTAATGCAAGTAAGGTATATAAATGCCTTATGGAAAGTATTAGATATGGGAAGGAACGATATGTGAAATTGGATGTGAGAATGAATGGCATGTAAATTATATGAATTTATCATTTTTGAGTTATACGCTTAAAATAAAATGTAAGATATAAAAAATTGAATGAGTGAGTTGGATTGAGAAAAAAAAGGAATGTAAGACATTGGTGTGATGCAAGAGAAGCGTATAAATGTATTTTGAAATGTATTTGATTTGAGAAGAAATGATGTGCACGAGTGGAAATGGAAATGAGTGGATTCGATAGGGTATGAAGTGAACTTTTGTTCCAATCAAGGGTGGAAGAATTTGTATTTTGTTATTGGGTATGCTTTTTAAAATCATCATAGGGTTGAATGTCTCAATAAAATATAGAAGAAAGACCAGTGTCTCATTTCTCACTCTCCTTTGGACTAAACAAAGTTCCAAGATCCTTGAGCTTCCTCGAAATGTGACAAGAGATGAATAGATAAAAAAATATAATGATATTTAAGGATGCAAGAGTGAAAAGAGAAACAACAATGAACATTAGCACCTTTACATGGGTGCATGTCCACATTTGCAGTAACAAATTTCCTTTATGACCCTATCGACGAAGCAAAAATGTATTATTATTTTGTTTGAAGTATTGAATGCAAATAATCTTAAACATTTGTAACAATGCTTGAGGTATGCATGTATAGATGTATGCATGTGCACAGAATGCAAAGAGTGTAAAGCATACATGACATGTGAACAAGAAATTTGAATGGAAAACAGTGAAATCAAGTAGAAATACAAATCTGTGAAAGCATAGCGATGCTCAAGTAGCATTAGAAGTAGGAAGCGAAAGGAAAACAGGGAAAACAAATTATATACCAGCAAAGCATGTATCAAAGGAATGCATAAATATATGGATCCATGTGAACATTTGTGCATGGTAAAATGTATAGATGTGTCCATGTAATTTGGTACAAAAAGAACAATCTATAAATGCATGTGTAACCTGTTGAAATTGTTTTACAAACTTTAAAGCAAATGCATTTTCCCTTCTATTTACTTTCATTGTACATCTTAAATGGAACTTGGGTTTGGCATTGTTGCAATGCATTTGGATACTTTGATTGTAAAGTAGTAGTTTAGATCATTTTAACTGTTATTGATTCAAATCTTTCCTTGAAATACGAAGGATTCATCTGAGTCCTGTAGGCAATGTAAAACTGTCCTATAGAGAGAGCTTTGGAACCAATGAGTTGTTATCAAGGATAGAGGAATACTGTTAAATATTGTGGTTATTGTCCTCATAGGCAGACATGGAAAATATGGAAACATATAGAAAGCAAGTTAACTCTTCAATAATCCCATGAAACATAGTCTTTGTATGCATCCATGCATACAGGTTTGCATGTATATATGTGTGCATGCAATTATGTATATATGAATGCATGTATCTATGTTGCCATGTATGTATGTGTATATATAACAGATTACTGTTGCATTTGCTTTAAATGCTTTTTTGTGGATGGCGCCAGCTAGCCATCCAGTCATATTGTGATTAAACAGTTAAGAATAAGTGCTAAATAATTGAAGTAAAATGACCCCATTCAGTTAGCAAATCAATTTTTCTCAGCCCTTTACATGTTAACTGAGAGTTTTGAAGCTTTTGCTATTCAGTGGCAGTCTTTGAAGCTTAAATGTCACAGTATATGTAGCATTTTACCAAATAGCTCTATCATTCATGACCATTTAGGCAAGTTCATATTTTATTATTCATCCTTGTATTGTCCCATATCTAAATAATTAGGCAATTGCTAGTTAGCCTTTAAGTACCCAGCAATTCAAAGAAAGAAGTGATTGCAATTAGCTTTGTGTGCATTTGAACTATCAATCAAAGGCAAGTAAGAAACAAGCCCTAGAAAACCATGTTGGTGTTAATGTGTTGAATAGCATGTATTTGTGCATGGGTGTATATGAATACTATGAGTTGTGATTTCTACCATTGTGTAGCGCTTACTATTACTCGCACAAGCAAGCGACGTGCAAGTAGAATTCATAGTTCATAGCATCCAGATACATTGAAGGACAGATACAAATCAAGGTTGTTAGCATCCTGATAAGAAAGATGATGAGATGCATCCAATTAATGTATGTCACAACATCTTATAAACAATAATTCCTATCAAACGCAGATGAAACCTTTGTATTTCAACACAAAAATTCAAATAAACAATACTAAAAGTAGTTTAAAATATGAATTTATAATCAAAGTATACAATTGCCTTAAAGCACTATGAAACCCTACTTGGATTTATTGTATCAGACAGACTAAAAAGCGAAAAGCAATATTTGTTAAATCTGGTTACACATTATAGGCTTGAAGAAACTGTTATACGCGCTTTTAGGGATCTGTAATAAACAAGGTTTACAAAAGGCATTATGAAAATAACTCTTGAATAGAACTATATGTTATGAGTGTTATTTTTGAAGCCCTCAGTGTTTATTTGCATAACCTTGATATTTTCTTCATCTTTTTCTTTGTTTGGTATGGTGTGAATTTTGTTGTGATGGATGAAGGTATATTTGAGGTGTAGATAGATAAAGATATGTGAATGTTAAAAAGAAGAATGAGTTATGCGAGTGGAACAAAGGGAGTGAATTGAGAAAAGGGTGAGATGCAAATAAGGTGTATGAATAAGTTATGAAAAGTATTTGACATGGGAGGCAAGGATATGGGATGGTGGATATGAGAATGAATGCGAATGTAAATGGTATGAATTTATTGTTTGGAAGTTATATGCTTACAATTAAATGGAAGAAATTAAAATTTCAATGAGAGTGCTGGATTTAGTGAAAAGAGGAACGCAACACATTGGTATGAGGCAACAGAAGCAAATAATTGGATTTTGGAATGTATTTGATTTGAGAAGAAAGGACGTGCAAGGGTGGAAATGGAAATAAATGGAATCAATAGGGTATGAAGTTATTATTTCTTGTAACAAGGGGTGGAAGAATGTCTAGTTTGGTATTGGTTATGCTTTTAAAAATCATCATAGGGCTGAGTCCGTCAATATAAACACAGGAAAGAGACCCATGTTGCATTTCTCACTCTCCTTCATACTGAACAAAGTAGTGAGATCCTTGAGCTTCCTCGAAATGCAACAATAGAAGAGTGGATATAAAAATATAATGTTCTTATGCATACACTATGGAAAAAATAAATATGGAAGAACATAAAAACAGAGAACATGTGAATGCTGATGGAGTGGAGAACATTAAATACATGGAGAGATAAATACGTAAAGCTAACCACAGGTATATGCATGGATGCATCAATAGACACATGTATAGACTGAAAACAGAACTACATGGAGAGATGGACATATGAACACATGTATACATGGATGTATGCATATTTGGATATAGGTACAAATGCGTATGTTACATGGAAGGATGTATTCATATACATATGCAAATATGGATGAAGTCATATATCCATATATGCATGTATGGACAATATGCATAAATGTATGTCAACATATAACTTTTAATTTTGTTATATTGGAAAACTAGCACTATTCTGATAAATCAAGATTGGAAAATTAGCATTTAGCTGTTTCTATTTATCTGAATAGCTTTATAAATTATTGTTGTTATTGAAAATCAGTGAAATGCGATTGCATAGATTGATTAAATAAACTCAAGCAAAGGCATAGTTTATATAACTGGTGAGTAGAAATACGTGCTACTTGAATGCAAATTAAATGCATTGAAATATCAGGAAAATGCGAACACATGGAGGATTGAAAATAATTGAAGCAAATGCATTATATGGCATGTGGGTGGTGGGGAAGGCACTGGAACTGCTTGACGGCCATGGGCGGCTAGGATACTTTGGCGATTAGCGGCCATTTGGCCAAAGACAAAGAGAAAGACCAATACATGGATGCATCAGTCCACACATGCATATATACATGTAACCATGCAAAATATCGAAAGATACATATATAGGTGGATGTGTGTATGCAATTCACAAGTGCATATATGCATAAATCAATGTATACATGCACCCATAGATACAGTCATACATATATAGACAGATGCATGTAGAGATGGCAAGATATGCATAAATCGTTATATGCATGGATGCATCTATGGATACATAGATACATAATGAAATGGAGGAAAAGACACATTTATATATGCATTTACTTAGGGAGTTTGATTCTGAATCCATATGCATAATTTTGATTTAAACTAGTGGTTGAAGGTACATAGTTTATTGAAACAAAATAAATGCATTGAATGGCATCTGACCAAAGGGGAATCTGTTTGGATTGCTAAAAAGTCTTTGAATATATAACAATCAAAACAGAGAAGTAAGTATAAGTATCCATGGGAACATTCCACATTTTGACGTTTCAATCAAAGTCAATTAACAAAGTAGCAGTGAGACCTACAGAAACTTGAAGGAGTATGCCGATAGAAAACTATATTTTGAACAATGGCTAGACAATATGTTGACATTGCTCTAGAAACTTTGAAGCAAATGCATTTTTGCTTCTGTTTACTTTCACTGTACATCTTAAATGGAAGTCGGGTTTTGCATTGTTACAATGTATTTGTATACTTTGATTATAAAATAATAGTTTAGATCATTTTAAGTGTTATCCATTCGAATCTCTTCTTGAAATACAAAGGATTCATCTGAGACTTGCAGGCAATGCACAGTTGTCCTATAAAGAGAGCTTTAGAACCAATGAGCTGTCATATATACATGGGTGCATGAATCCATAGATGCATATATACATGTATCCATGCAAGTTATTGATAGATGCATATATACATGGATGTGTGTATGCAATTCATAGGCGCATATATACATAAATGAAGGTATACATGTACCCATAGATACAGTGATACATATATAGACAGATGCATAAAGAGATAACAAGAAATATGCACAAATCGATATATGCATAATTGCACCTATGGATACATAGATACATTATGAAATGAGGAAAAAGACACATTTATATATGCATTTATTTTGAGAGTTTGATTCTGAATCCATATGCATACTTTGATTAAAAGTAGTGGCTGAAAGTACACAGTTCATTGATACAAAATTAATGCATTGAATTGCATCTGACTAGAGGGGAGGCTGTTTGGATTGCTAATTAGTCTTTGAATATATAACAATTAAAAGAGATAAAAAAGTATAATTATCCTTGGGAACATTTCACATTTTGACTTTTCAATGAGAATGAATTAACAAAGTAGCAGCCAGACCTAAAGAAGGTTGAAGGACTATGCTAATAGAAAACTATATTTTGGACAATGGCAAGACAATCTCTTGAAACTGCTTTAAAAAATTTGAAGCAAATGCATTTTTCGTTCTGTTTATTGTCATTGTACATGTTAAATGGAAGTTGGGTTTCGGATTGTTGTAGTGCATTTGGATACTTTGATTATAAAATCATAGTTTAGATCATTTTTAGTGTTATCCAATTGAATCTTTTCTTGAAATACCAAGGATTCATGTGAGTCTCGGAGACAATGCACAACTATGCTATAAAGAGAGCTTTGGAAGGAATGAGCAAGTAAAAGAAAACTGAGGAAAGAAAGTATATTTGCTCACATTGCTAATCTCACTGTGTGCTTTAAACCTCTAAAGTAAAAGAAAACTGAGGAAAGAAAGTATTTATTGCCTCAAGTAACTGGTTTCTAGTTCTGGATACTGTAATTATTGTCCTCATAGGCATACATGCAAAGTATGGAACCATATAGAAAGCAGCTGAACTCCTTAATAATCCCATGAAACATAGTGTTTGTATGCATCCATGTATACAGGTTTGCATGTGTATATGTGTACATGTAATTATGTATATATGTTAGACAGTATGTATTTGTGCATAGGTGCATAAGGATGGTATGTATCTCTAGAATTTAGATTGCATAGGTAACATGTAGTTCACAGTCATCTAGTTAGAGTAATATGATGACTCTGTGCATATTGGTATTTAATTCTGGAAGTTGATGTTTCCAAAGTTGTTTTTTTTTAATCTGGAAAGTAGTAAAGACATACATATATGCGTGGATGCATCTAAAGGTAGAAGAATACATAGAAACATAGTTACATGGATAGATAGATAGATGCATAGCAGGATACATAAATGCTTAAATATACATGTATGGAAATATCCATGGATAGCATATGAAGTTGCATAGATACTTATATCCATGGCTACATGTGCACATAGATACATGTATTGCAGTACACATGGATACATGTAGAAGTGTTACTGCAAGCAAGATGCATGGTTGCATGCGAGGCTTGTAAAGTTTGTATTTTTTTTATTGCTGCAAAGCGTTGTCATAAAGAGAGGTTTGGAACGAAAATTATGTCAACATGTGTGGTAATGAGAGTTTTCTCCTTGAACCTTGTTATATATTGAAAGAGTAACTAGCAATGCAAACAGCGGTCCCTATAGCCAGATGCCATTGAATGCATTGAGCTTGCACCAGTGCATTACGTACCTTCATCCACTAGTTTGAATCGAAGTATGCATATGGATTCAGAATCAAAAGCTCTTTCCTGTGAACGTATTGTAAATTTTCCTATGCATTTGCCCGGAATGCTTTTAACCGGTAGCATTGGCCAATCACATTTTTCCATTGAACATATTACTTTTTTTTTTGGTACAGTTTGCATTTGGAGAGCTATTTTATATATTGGAAAATTAGCATTTATCTATTTTTCTATTCGTCCAAGTAGCTTTAAAAATCATTTTCATTTTAAAAATTCGGGAAAATGCGAACGCATAAATTGATTAAATAAATTTAAGCAAAGGCATAGTTTAAAAGTTGGCGGCTAGAGGTACGTAGTCCATGAATGCAGATTAAATGCATTAAAATATCAGGAAAATGTAAGCACAATGCATGAATGCAAAGTAAATGCATTAAATGGCATCTGGCTGGAGGTGAATGCGCTGGTGTTGCTTGGTGAACATGGATGGACAAGGTACTTTGGCCATTTAATATAGAGTTAAGCCACTTGGTATGCATCTTTATTACTTTGTGTGTGTTGTTTTTGTGTTCTGTAAGCTTGTGTTGTGAAAACCTAGAATCTGCAATTGCTTTGAGCTTTCATGCTATGATGAAAGCATAGAGGATAAAGGAATTATGTGACCTGTTATGGTTAATGTGCTCATAGGCACATATGCAAAATATGGAAACCAATAGAGGGGAAGCGAATTGTTCAAAAAAACTTGTCAAAGAAATGTGGTGAAAGAAATTGATTAAATAAATTTAAGCAAAGGCATAGTTTAAAAGGTAGCGGCTAGAGGTACGTAGTCCATGAATGCAGATTAAATGCATTAAAATATCAGGAAACTGCGAGCGCATAAATTGATCAATTAAAATTAAGCAAAGGCATAGTTTATCAAACTGGTGGGTAGACGTACGTGATACATGTATTTAAATTAAATGCATTGAATGGCATCTGGCTCAAGGTGAAGGCAGTGAAATCGCTTGGAGGCCACGTGTGTCCAGGGTACTTTGGCCAGGGTACAATGTTGTAGGCATCACATGAACAATAGAACTATTCAACAGTGAACGCTAGGCTTGTAATAATTATTGGAAAAGCTGTAAATGCCATAGATGGAAATAATATGAATAAAATTCTAGTTTCTGGTATTCTTGAAATGCAATGAAAAAACTGCTATAAAGGCATAAGACAAGGTTGTGTAACATATTGCCATTCCTGTATCTAATTTCTTTGAACATGAATGCTTTATACACTTGATTGCAATAGTAACATGTCTACGAAAATGGGACAATAGAGATCATAAATCAGTAGTTTTTAGTGTCAGTATATATGTATCCTGATACACATAAGCTTATCTGGCATTCACGAAAACAGTTACTATGTACAGTGAAACAGTTAATTAGTGTTAATTAGTGTTACTATATGCACTATCCATATAACATAATAAATTGGTACAAGGCTAGAGTGGCAGATCCATAAATACATGGACGCATGTATACACAGTTGCATACAGGGATACGTAGAAGCTTAAATGAATACATGGACACATGAACATGTGTGTATGTGCATATGGACATATAAGCATATATACATGTGAATACGCATATATGCAGTGAAAGCAACAAATGGATTTGTGTATACAGGAGTGTACTCTACACATTAGAATACATGATGGAAAAGTGACTATAAAGTACAATGCATAGAAGCAGGGGCAAGACTTGGTTGCAATAACAGCAAAAAATGGAAAAAAGCCAAAGGAAAATAACCATTTACTGTCTCAAGTAACTTGTTAATGGGTCTAGAGTGTGCAACCATAATAACTTCTAACTGGTCACCATAAATTCTTGAAAGCGTAAGAATCATAAAGCAAATTTTGGAAAAGCTAGGAAGGACAGAATGCAAAAGGGAACATTTAAACTATATAGTTTGAATGGCATTATACATGGAGAGATAATAATTATTGAACATATATGTCAGATGTACATAGAGAACCATTGTCTTCATAGGTGCAAAAACAAAATCAGAGTTTCAGATGTCCATATTCTAGAATACTTTAACATAGTAACCTATAGAAGTGTCTAAATGTATAATAGCAATAAAGTATTTTAAAACCAAAGATGTCTGTAACATGTGAGAACCAGTGAAATGTCTTGGAGCATGGAAAGGTGAAAAAGTAAAAGTCTGAACAATGTAAATCTCTGCTCCTCTATTCCTAGTTTCCTGTAAAGCCAACAAAATCCTATGTATTAGAAACATAGTTTGTATGAATAATGATTTGAGGTATTGGTTCAAAAGAAAAAAAGTTCACATATGAATGACTTTATTACCTTCTGGTGATGTTTCTTGTCTATTTGTCAATGCAAATGGCTTCAACAATGGCATTGTTTTGGTCAAGGCTAAAATGTCCTTCAGCAGTGAAGTCCCGTAGGATGAATATCACTGCTGACTTGTCCTTAATGTAGTCTTCATAGTTGAGCCTTTGCAGTGTGGGCAACAGACGGTGCATGGTGGCCTGGTCAATTGTCGACTGAATTGTTTGATTGTCATAAGTTGTTATGGTGGTTTTAAGTTGTAAACAGAATGTATAATTGACTTGCTGGTTGCACTGTTTACAGTGAGCAGTTTTTTCTTGGAGTGTGCCATAAGTAGTAAATTTGAATTTGCATTTTGGGCAACATGCATGAAATGGATTGGAAAATGCATTTGCTGCTTTTAGAGTACCAGAAACCTATAGAATATGGTTCAAAATTGTTAGAGAAGACAAAAATACAAGTTTGGATGAACTAGATTTTTTAAAAAAGAATGTTGTTACCTTGAAAGTTGAATGTAGTAGGCTGTTGAGTTTTTCCAAGCTTCTTTTGTCATTCAAGGTACAGATGAATGTTGATCTACATGTGTGAAATGTGTTCCTTTGATCTGTTTTTCTTACAACATTCTTGAAAAGCATTGCAGGTGTTTTATTTGTATGCAACTGGTCTTCGAGTGCAAAGTACTGTTGCTCATATGTTGACCGTAATAGCAACTGCAATTCAATGAGACGATTAGATTTTGTTCCGGAAATTGTTATAGAGACGATTGCAGAACATTTAAAGCTTGAAACTGAAAGAAGAGGTAAAAGTTCTGTGGACTGAAATACCTGTGCCCTGTCTATGTCAGTGTGGCCATCTTTGATGTCAATTGCAAATTGGGTACCCATTTTTCTGGCACCAACTACCAGTGCAGCTATTGTGCCAGCTGGGTACTCATTTACAGTTGTTAGCAATTGGCTGATAGTTGCACTTGGGATGAATTTGTACTCTTGACAGAGGCGGGGGATGTTTTCAGTGCTGCTTATGGCTGTTAAAATCAAAATGCAATCACAGTCACCTCTGTCATAATCTGTCCTAGGTGCAACTTGGAAATCTGATATTGAAATAGCTGATCCCGGGACTATTTTAGGCTCATGTTGATAGACGAGGTCTCCACTAACATTTAACGTGATTGTCATTTCTGCTTTGTGATCTGTCAGATCAGCACGTAGCATTTCCCGTGTTTTGTTGGCCTTATCCAATGTTGCTTTGTAGACAACAAGGACATCACCCTGGAAGGTGTCTCCAGCTCTTCTTGCATTTAGCTGTTCAATTGAAACAATTCTAGGTTTCTTGACTCTTGTCCTACAAGGAACAAGGATAGTGTCAGTAAAATGCTAATTTTATATTAGCAACTTGGGCAGCTGGCAGTACATTGTAGAACGAAGTACTATACCGTTGTGCTGATTCTTCTTGTGTAATTTGCACCTGTTTGGCTTGTCTTTTTGATACATCTTTTGGTGTTCTGCAAAGAATTGGAACAATGTTATTTGAATATTTGTGATTTGGGCGAATGAGTATGAAGGAATAATACTATGGGCACTTTACCGTTGTACTGAGTCTTCTTGTGTGGTTTGTATTTGCTTTTCCTGCCTTTTAGTTTCATCCATAGATCTCCTGCAAATAATGGATATAGTATTGGAAAAGACATTGCAGTGCATAAAGGTGATATAAGGCTATAAGTTCTATAAAGTTGAATTTGTCTATTGTGCAACATGCAATTTTAGGAAAATTGGATTGTGATCAGTCCAATATGCTTCTGATATATAGGTAGAGCATATATTTGTAGCTATGTTGGACCAAACGTGATCAATGACTGAATTGCCTATGTTGTGTTGCTGGTTCAACATAAATTGTATGTTGTTGTGTTGCATATAACTGTGAAGCATTTTTTTGTCTCTGCTTTCTTTAGACATGTCAACATTAAAATCGCCTAAAATGTACAACATGTTTTCTGAATTTGTGGACCCAATAATTATTTGCAACATTGCAATTACTTCATCTATGGCAGTTGCAAGTCTTGCATAAATATTACAAACATTGAGTTCATTGTTAGATAGCATTATTGTTAATGTGATAGCTTCAATATTTGAAGTTCCATGTTGTATTGTTTTTGACAAGAGCAAATGTTTCCTGGTTAAAGTTGCTATGCCATGTATGTTATGTACAGAGAAGCTATCAAAATTCTGCAGCAAGGTATTTAGCTCAAAGGGATGCATATGTGTTTCTTGAAGACACAAGATATCAGATTGCATTATGCCATAGTCATTGACAATGTCTTCTGCATGTGCTTTTAAGCTGCGAGTGTTCAATGTACATAGGAGCAAATGCGATTTGTTTTTTGAACATGTGTCTAGATTATCAAGTTGCCATTGTGCACATGTCTGAAGACGAGACATTTCTAGTTGTATTTTGTCCTTAATTTTGAAGTTTTTTGTAGTTAAAGGTTGTAACAGGAACAATGATTCTACTGATTTTGTTCGTGACAGAGCTGTATAGGTTAGTCCATGCTGTCTAATGCCTGTGGGATCAAAAGCCAAGGCTTCCATTGTTAATCCTTGGGATCGATGTATGGTTCGTGCACATGCTACTTGTACTGGGAATTGTTTTCTAGTTGTAATTTTCTTGTTTATTGTTATTTTCTGGATTGGCCTAGCAATGCGTTGTATAGGCACCCAGTCTTTGTCAATGATAGTAGAATAGCAATGTGCTAGTTTTGTGCGCTGGTGATGTCCAATTGATGGGTCATTAAATTTAATCCAAACAATATCAATATTGTTTTGTGATGTATATGCTTTAAAAATTCCATCTGAACCATTGACGAGGCCATCTTGAACATTGTAATTGCCTGCATAAAGCTCAACAAGAATGTTTGGTTTCAAGCATATTTGTGATGGAAGTGTCGTTGTGTGACTGTACACTCGTATTGCATTAAGGTCCTCGTTAACTTCATCTATCGCATCTAGCACAACCATTTGGGTTGGAATGATTGATAGCATTTTGTTGTTATGTGCTTGAACATCTACTCTCCTATAGAAAAGGTGCGGAAGCAATGGATCTAATGGTACAGGACAAAAGCAAATTTTGTTGATATAGTCTATGTCATGAGTTGTCTGAATGCCTACTCGTAGTCTATTAAGAATTGAAATAAATATTTCATCTTTTTGTCTCATGGTAGTCACCAATGAATAGCATTTTATGTGGTCTTTCCAGAAACTATAAGGCATTAATTCAATTGGAGTAGGCCTATTATCAAAAACCACAGAATCAAGGACAGGTTGTGCCTGGTAAAGGTCACCACAAAATATGGTATCAAGGTTCCCAAAGTATGTTGTAGGCATTTGCATTATGTCCGTAGTCTTCTATCAATATACCGTAGAAATGTTGAGCCAACTAATGATATCTCGTCTATAAGAAGTATGCGCAATTGATCATAGTGCTTTGACATAGTGTCAAGTACTTCAGTGTTCAGGGGCAGGAATTCTGATGTATTAAAAGGTATGTGAAATGTTGAATGCAATGTGAATCCCCCTATGTTATATGCTGCTTTACCTGTATATGCAGTTAATAAGCCCTTGGGTTTGTCTGGATTATTGTCAACAGAATTGCTATACATGCGAATGAGAGCTTGGTAGATGGCTTTTGCTGTAAAAGTCTTCCCTGTTCCAGCTCCTCCAGTCAAAAACAAGTGCAATGGCTTTTGTGGATTTTTCATCTTTTTTATGAGAACATCGTTAACAATTGCTTGTTGTTCTTTATTTAACATTCGTCTTAACTTGTAGTATTCATTGTTATCTATAATCTGTGGGTGCTTTGCAATTTGAAATCCATTGGAGTATGTGGTATTTGGGTTAGAATGACCTATGTTTGGAAGGTCTGTTTGAATGTCATATAGTTCTTTCTGGGAAAGCTTTGCTTGCATTGGCAGGTCAATAAGCTTTTCATCTTCAAGAGACTGAAGATCATTTATAGCTTTGTCAATGTCACCCCATGCGGAGTTTGGGCTGTGGACAAACTTTGCACTGTTTGTTTGAATGGTTTGTCCATGATACATGTATGCATGTTCCCAACAATCAAAGTTTTGTTTTAGTGTATGCTCATTAATGGTAAATGGAACATAGAGAACCAATTGCTCTCTACAATGATTCTCTAAATCAAAGTGTTTGTTGAAATTGATAAACCGTATAACATTGGGTTTGGCCTTTGGTTCAATTTTAGCACCGTATTTGTTGTATCTTGAAACAAATTCTGCAAGACATATGTCCACCATTGTTTCAGGGCATTTTAAATAGTAGTCTATAATAGATTTTGCAAGAACGTTTTCTGATTCATCTGGCTCATTGCTCAATTGTTTAACAGATTTGAGTATAAATGTACGATCATTGTCAGATCGCGTATCAATGAATATACATTTTCTTGAACTGTAATTTAATGGCAATGACAGAACAATATGTGCAGCTTGCTGTGATGACATTTGCTGCAAGTTAAGCATGGCATTTCCAAGTTTACTCACCATTCGTATTGCATCAATATTGTCTTGCTTGTGGTCTGTACGTATTCTTTTGAATGCATATGTCATTGACTTGTCTACTTTTGCAATATATGAGCTACAGTACATAGCAGCAGCATATGCATTTAGGACAAATTGTGCATCTGTATTAGCCTTCCAAAGATCTGGAATCTTCCTTGAAAAACTATTGTTCCATATTTGTGATGGTTTTCTTTGTAAGAAAAGCGTGGGCTTGTTTAATGTTGAGCTCAAAGCTTCAATGTATTCATTGTCACTTAAGTTTAATTCTTTTAAGAACATTTGAAAAGTGAATGTTTCGTCATATTTTGCTTTTTGGAGTTTTGAGAAGATATAAGTGGCATTTGTAGTTATCGCTTCAGTCTTTTGGACTATTGGTAAAAGTATAGTTGACTTTTGCATTGGTGGGAAAGGAAAATTGTACCTACAAAGTTGTTTTCTTGATCTCTTGCATTTCTTTGTATGATGGTGTTTGTGTAACATTGCCAAAGGAGGTTCCAAATTTTGAGTGTCGCAGGTAATATACTTATCAACAAAAGCTATGACGTCCGTGCTGTTATTTTCTGTGTAGATTGGTGCATTTTTAACCCATATGAGGAAATGATCATGTTCATTTCCTCGATTTTGGAACTCAGTGACTGAGAAGTAATCAATGACATTTCCAAAGAAAGAGTCATCTGTAAGTATCAATTTTTTAATTGCATTGATTCTATGTTTATAGTAACGTGCACAAGTGATAGGATCTTTCTTGATTAGTTCAAATTTGTCAATGTGTGTTGGGTGATTAGATTCTTGACGGTTTTGTGCTAATTGGTGTAGATTGTGCAGCTCTTGTAATGTTTGAATTAGTGGATCCCAATTTTGCTCAGCACTAGAGAAAGTGATGAAAAATGTCGGTGGTCCTAGTTGTCGAATCATAGCAAATACATTTTTCTTAAGTTGTTGTGAATAGTCTGGAGAGATTCTTATTCTTTTGAAATCAACGTATCCAATATCTGATTTAAGAATTTTTTCTAGGTTTGGTTTGTGTTTAACGTCTTTCGCAAATAGCTTCCGCCCTTTTAACTGGCCCTTGCGGATTCTTATTGTCATTGTGGACAGTACTTGTTGTATTAGAACCTTTATAGCTTTGAAAAAAATGTTTGTTGTATGATATGCAAATTGTCTTTGTGACTGTAAGAGCTCCCAGCGTATTATTTTCTGATACGTAAAGTTTTTTACAATGTCATTATCACGTGGCTTGCCAAAGAATAAAGTTGGGAAATTCATTTCTTCAGCATAAATGTCCTTAAATATTCCAATTGGATACTTGTGCTCTGCAGGTGCAATTTCAATAATCTTGTCCTCCATGTTATGGATACTTCTAGACTCAGTGAATCCATGTATCAATGTTTCTGATGGGTTTTCATTTTCCATTTCACTGTCTGATTCTGTTTCACTTGTATTTTGTGGACTATTGGCTTCGTTTTCCTTAGTGCATTGGAGAACTTCTTGCCAATCTTGGTTTATGTGGACTTTGTGCATTTTGTATAATGGTGTCCTTGTTAATTGAGTCAAAGCTTGCATGATGACATTTGGGCGCACCATGCCTTTTTGAAATGCATTTTTGTATTTTAAGCGTCTTTTCAATGAAACAACAATTGTTTGTGTGTTGTTAATTGATTGTGGTAATGCTCTTTGTACAATGTTCATGTCAACAGGGACATTTATAATAGAACCTGTCAGGCCTATTTGAGACCTTTTGAATCCTAGTTCCCAAATCTGTGCAAATGCAATTCTAAGTGAGACAAGTCATTCTTCTAGAGGAGTTAAGTTTTGCACATAGCACAATGGTCTGTTAGTTCTTATTTTCTGTGGCGTAGCATACTTTGGAATAGTGGACTGTTTCAATGCAAAGTAGCATACATTGCATATGAGATCTGTGAATGGTAAGGAATCTGATTGTACTAGCTCACAGTATAGTTGTTTTTGTTTTTCTTTGAAAATCCTAATGTCCTTGTTCAAACAGAGCACTTGGCAAATTGCACATGAGTGTTTTGGTGTATCTTGTATTGCTGTTTTATAAATTTCTATTGGTGTCAATGTTTTTTTTTTCTTTGGGCTGCTAGGTACACTTTTTTTTTGTTTTTCTTTTCTAATCAAGTTCTTCAGGTGATTAAGTCTTATTGTTGATTTATGTTTAAAATTGTTTGCTATGACAAATGGTATCAAATTTTCCTTGTTTTTAGGCAAAGCATGTGGCCTGGTCAAGTAAGTATTTTTGTATTGTGGACGATTTCTGATCAACTTTTTAAGTTGGAATAAGCTTGTTGAGCGTAGGCGAGTTAGATTCTTGGATTTGATACTTAGAAGTGGCTCAAAATGTCCAGCCAAAGGGTTTGTATCATGGAACAGTATAGAGACTGATTTTGTATATCCAGAATCATTGAAATCTAAGTACTTTCTTGATGTTGTCAATGACCAGAGGCTTATTTGTATTTTTAACCATTTGGATATCCAGTGAATGCAAAATAAGTCACCCCACAATCCACGTTCGCCATGGTCTACGCATGAGCTTGCAGACAATCGCATCTTGCGGAAGTATGTTTCTTGATCATGTACTTTGTGCAATGTATATAGAGTACTAGGATTTAGTTCATTGTTATATGATTTAATTGCTTCTTTGTCCTTTTTTTGAAAGCAAGCCAAGAAATAATCTATAGCTCCATTGCGTAATTGAGTTGAGGTGTACTGGTTGTTAAGTAGCACTTGAAGCGAATCAAACAAACAATCGCCAACATTGTATGCAAATGTGCTTAATCTACAAAGGCCTTCAGCTCTAAGGACATTGTCAATGTTTGATATTTGAGGATACTTTGGGCACAAGTTTTTTTATTTCATGTGAACTTATGGGCTGTTTTGAACTTATGTTTTGTGTTTCAATTTCTAACAATGGTTCAAAGTGTCCACTTAAAGAATTCATGTCATGAAATAGTATAGAGACTGATTCTGTGTAGTCAGAACTATTGAACTGTAAGTACCTTCTTGCTGTTGTTCTTGACCAAAGGGAGATTTGTATATTCAACCATTTGGATATCCAGTGAATGCAAAATAGGTCACCCCACAATCCACTTTCTGTGCAATCTGCTTGTGGCTGTGCAGATAATCGCATTCTGCGGAAGTATGTTTGTGGATCATGTACTTTGTGCAATGTATATAGAGTATCAGGGTCTAGTTCATAGTTGTATGATTTTATTGCTTCTTTGTCCTTGTTTTGAAGGCAATTCAAGAAGTAATCTATAGCTCCATTTCGTAATTGAATTGATGTGTAACGATTGTTAAGCAATAGTTGTAATGAGTCAAACAAACAATCACCAACATTGTATGCAAAAGTACTCAATCTACAAAGTCCCTCGCTCTTAAGCACGTAGTCAATGTTTGATATTTGGGGGCGCTTAGTTAATTCATAGGTGTCAACGTCTATCATTTTCTTTGTTTTTCGTGTAACCTAATGTGTTTGGGTATAGCAAATGCTGAGTATGAATAGCATTTAACACTAGTATCTAGATTACAAAATCTATTATTGTTAACATTGTCGCCTATGTGCTTTCACTCAATAGCATTCGATAGTATGAATCATGTTGTCGAGGATCTTGGAAGTTAATAATCTCTATATATGTTGGAAAATGGATCTTGAGTAGTAGCAGAAGCTTACGTAACATACCACACAACAAACAATTTAATAGAAGCACAAGGGGAAAATAGTATTAATTCTTCAACCTGACCTTGTTATCCATTGTCCCCCAGCAGGATTGTATGTACTTATTCCTGTTACATTGCCAAAGTGGATATATGAGTACAATGCATGATGTATACTTTTAGTGCCACAAACACAAAACAATATTTTCAGGTAACTTTGCCTACATGCAACAATTGGTTGACAAGAATCTTTTTTGCTCATATTGTCAATCTCAGTCTATGGTATTTAAATGTTTTGTGTTATTGGATTCCTTTGTTGCTATGTACTTCTAAGCGACTGATTTTTTTTTCAAAGAACAAATGATTTTAAGAGCTATTCAGATATACATGAATTAAGTGGCATGTAGAGAATAGTTTGACATATCTTTTTTGTTTATAGAAAGTCAGGGAAATGTAAAAGCATTGTTTCATCAAAGAAGATCTATGGCTTTTCTTATTTGTGGGAATAGCTTTTAAGATCAGTTGTGTATAGACAATTTGAAGGAAATGCAAAGGCATAGGTTCATTGAGAAAAAGTGAAGGCATGGATTGATTAAATAATTTTAAAAAGAGATTGAAACTCAGAAGTGCAGCCACACAGTGCATACATGCAAAGCAAATGCATTAAATAGCATGTGGGTCGATGAGAAACTGCTGGAATTGCTTGGTGGACATGTATAGCGAGGCTGCTTTGTCCATTAGCTATAGACTTAAGTCAGCTGTTAAGCATCACTATTACTTTGTGCATATTGTTTTTCTATTCTAGAAGTCTCTGTTCTGGGAGAGTTTATAGCGATTAAGCAGACTTTGTTATAGTTACAGTATCCAGAACCAGAAACGAGTTACTTGAGGGAATAAATAGCTTCTTTCCTCAGTTTCCTTTTACTTTAGAGGTTTAAAGCACATAGTGAAATTGGCAATGTGAGCAAAAAAAAACTGTGCCTAATGTCATTTTGCATGTAAGCAAGACCATGGAAAAATATTGCATCATGTCTATGAGTGACGTAGTACATCATTCATTGTACTCATGTGCCATGTCAGCTTTTGAAATTAACTTTGTAGGCTTTTATTTGTAAAACAGGAAGATTAAACATACGTTAACTTGTAAACTGCATAGCAACTTGCCACAGCTATAAACAGTCCTATGAAAAAATTGCCTTAAATGCATATAGGTAAAAACCAGTTGACATAAAACAAAGACTTATGGCTCTAAACGCTATTTGAAACTGCAAACAGGGTTTAAAAATTATATGCTAGCAGTTCATTCTATTCTATGGATATTGTATAGAGGAAGTATAACATACTAACACATAAGCAAAACCTTTTCTATTGCTCGAAGACAAATTACTATTGCAATTGTGGATAATGCATTTTCCTGTTTGCATATATGGAAACAGCCCTCTAAATCATTTATGTTCAAAGAAATGAGGAATACAAGATGACAAAATGAATACATGGAAAAGAACTTTATGCAGTTATTATATTGAAGAATTTCAATTGCATTTCAAGAAAAGAAAAAAGACAAATTGGAAAACTGACCTTGTAATCTGCTATCGAATGATCAAGTATACTTGTACAAATGTACAAATTGTGATAGGGACAAGCAATTTTTCCTAGTGTAGTTTGTGCGTAATTGTTTATATACAGTTGAAAGCATTGAACCCTGTCACAAGGACAAATTAGACAAATGAGTACAGTGAGTGACATATGCTATGTTATTCATAAAAAGAAAACATAATTCTTATGTAGATTCATTTGAATTTTTATTAATTTTTAAATACTTGTTGCTATCTGTGTACCCTATAATATAGAACTTTTTTTTTGCATGTGCATGCACCAGGGTAATTCTGTTATTGCAATGGTGGCATAAGCTCTTTAGGAGCAATCAATGGAATAGATCCCATATTTGCTTAAGCACCTAAAAAAGTGTAAATAGGCCACAGCAACTAATCAATACTAAGGAAAAAAACAACACAAACTTGTGCTAGCACTGTTAAGTTATGGTAGAAACAATTTCTAGCTATTGTTTAATTCCAAACTAGCTATCACTTAATAGTGAAAGCGATGTAAATATTGATTTTCTAACTAAATGGGGTCATTTCATTTCCATATGCATAAGTTTGTTTTGTACCATTGTGTAGCACTTACTATTACTTGTGCAATGAAGCCACATGCAAGTAGAATTCATAACTCATGGCATTTAGATACACCCAAGGAGAAATACAAACCAAGGTTGTTAGCATCCTGATAAGAAAGATGATGAGATACATCCAATTAATGTATGCCACAACATCTTATTCAATGAAGATGATTTGGATAGAAATGTTACAAATCAGAATCCTTATTGGTGTCTGAGTAATCCTCTTTTTCAAGACTTTTCAAGGAAATTGCATGGCAATACTATCAGTGAATAAGTGCAATTAGATCTTTTAATTGACTTTGTTTGATTGGTCAAATGTGCACAAGGATAGTTATAATTATTTCTTTGTTTTAACTGTTATGTATATAAATACTATTCAACAGTTATGTAATTAATTAGATATGAAATGACAAAAGGAAAATGAAAATAAATTAATTAAGATAATTTGATTCATTAATTAATGAAGTGAATTATCGTGTAAAAGTAAAAAAATTAGAAGTTGCAAAAAAACCCTCTTTGCTTTATGCTTTAATGACAACGAGGGAGATGAAAGAAATTGTGGAGTTTAAGCTTATATCTGTAAATTGCATTTGCCTGACAGTTTGTAAAGTGCTTTTAACACATTGTCTTCATATTGTTTATAAGGTCCTATTATGGGACATGCTAACAGAACAATGGCTCTAAAACTTGAACTATGGAACAGTTTTGCAGTAATTGGAGATATGCAGTCTTTAGAGAGCTCATAAGCGCCAAGTTATTGTTAAGATGTCACATTCTACGTTGGACAAAAGACAATTGCTTTCCCAAGGGACTAATCTCTGAAGAATAGCACAGGCTGAGCACTATGAAACCCAATGTGCTTATGGACATTAAAATAAAAGAAAACTGATGAGAGAAACTATTTATTGCCTGGAGTAGCTTGTCTGCAAGTGTCCTTTTTTGGAATCATGACAACCTTTGCCCTGTCACTGTAAACTGTTGTGTAGAAAAGACATATCGACACACACATATATGTATACATATGTATATATATGTACAGATACATCCATGTAAAGACAGATTAATGCATCTATGGACATAAACATATATGCATCCATATGATTACATGCATATACACATAAATGCACCTATACACACATACATATATGCATAAATACATATATGCATAGATATATCTAGAGTCAGATGCATACATGCATATATGCATCTACAAAGGTCTACATAGATATGCACATAGGTGAATGCATATGCACATAGAAACATGCATACATACATACATGCACAGACACATTAAGCAGAAAGCGATTGTGATCGTGAACTAGAGCACTATGAAACATAGCCCCACGATGCACTTGAATAGAAAGGAACTGTGGAGAGTAACAAATTATCATGTCAAGTAACTCGTTTCTAGGTGTGGGGCTTGCAACCATAACATCTCTTGCTTAGTGGCTACAAACTCTTCCTCAGAACTACAGCTTACAAAACACAAAAAAAACAACACACGCAAAGTAATAGAAATGCATAGCAAGTAACTTAACTCTATATTAAATGACCAAAGTGCCCTGGCCACGCGTGGCCTCCAAGCGATTTCACTGCCTTCACCTCATGCCAAATGCCATTCAATGCATTTATTTTTTATTCATGCATCACGTACGTCTACCCACTAGTTTGATAAACTATGCCTTTGCTTAATTTTAATTGATCAATTTATGCGCTCGCAGTTTCCTGATATTTTAATGCATTTAATCTACATTCATGGACTACGTACCTCTAGCCACCACCTTTTAAACTATGCCTTTGCTTAAATTTATTTAATCAATTTATGCGTTCGCATTTTCTCGAATTTCTAAAATGGAAAATGATTTATAAAGCTACTCGGATGAATAGAAAAATAGATAAATGCTAATTTTCCAATATATAAAATAGCTCTCCAAGTTCAAACTATACAAAAAAATAAGCAATATGTTAAGTGGCGAAATGTGATTGGTAAATGCTGTCAGTTAAATGCATTCCAAGCAAATGCATAAGTATTTCTGCCTACCAGTAGGAAACTAATAAAAGCATTTCAACCAAATGCATAAGTATTCTTGCCTTGACACTAGGAGCCAATAAAATTGTTACTATAGAAAAATAGTTTATCCAAGTGAGTGCTATTAGGTTTGTTATCTTCAATTTCAAACTCCTTTGACGTTAATGCATTTTCTTTGGTAGTAGAATATGGAGTTTCCTTTTTTAAATGGGAGTCTGGAAGAAAATGACATATACAAATAAATTTAAGCAAAGACATAGGCTAGAAAACTGATAGCTTTTATCAATAGAAAGGGGACGTTTACAGTGACAGAGCAGAAGCTCTTGTGCTTATTGAATGAACACCAAGAGACAAGCTACTCAAGGCAACAAATGGCTATTTTTATCTATTTTGCTTCATTATATCCCAAAAATGCAAGCTGGGTTTCACAATGCATGAAAACACATGTGTGCAAACAACTGCCAAAATTATAATTGCAATGGATGACAATGATAGTGTAATGGATACTAATAGTCCAAACATCAAAATACACCAGCTAGTTTTTTTTTAGATTCAATGCAAACAAGTATCAATTGGAAACAGATTAACCTAGCAGTCTATTTATCATAGGTTCATGAATTCCAAATGCACAAGTGCAAACATGGTTCTCTACAGGCTTTTGCAATGCATTTTAACTATATTGTTGTTTTGCATCGAGCTTAAAGAACCACTGCAATTATGGTTTCGAAACAGATTTAAATCAATGGATGTAAGTCAAGAAAGGTTCCTAGTTACACTTAATACTTGAATCATGAAGCATCATTGCTTCAAGCTAGAGCAAAAGTGCAGAGAGGGACACAGAAGCAAATTCAACAATGACACCATCAAACAAGGATTTGTTTGCTATCACTATGACTAACTATTGAACTCAATTGACTCATCAGTCAAACAGCTTTATTCATTACTGACCTAACTTGTTTCAAAGCTATCTTGTTAAACTGATTAGTTAATTTCATTAATGAGTAAAAGATAGAATTGACTTAAGTTGCAGAAGCTAATTGTAAGATTGACTTGTTCGTTAATTGACTTTGATTAATGGTTCAGGGACAGATGAGACAAATTAAATTGGCATCAGCAAAATGTGAGATGGACTTATTGGCTCTTACGCTACATAAACTATGACATTTCAGCTTTCATGAAATAATACCGAAAGCAATAGAATAAGCAGATGGCTCTAACATACACGAAGAGATACAATTAATATGGACAGCTATAGGCTGTTGAATATTTGTAGCATAAGGAACTGAAAGGAAGATGTTGAAAAAAGATTTTGCAATTTCGGTTTACAATTGCGTTTGCTTCCTTGTCTATAAAGCCTTTTCAAGAAGTTCCTTTTTTTTTGCATACGAATGGCCATGATTGGTTTAATTGATTTGGTGTACAGAGATGTTTTATAATTAACTATAATTAACTTTTCATCTAAGCTTTTACGTATCCCTGTATGCAACTGCGTATACATGCATCCATGTATTTTTTGGATATTCCACTATAGCCTTGTACCAATTTACTTTGTTATATGGCTATCGCATATAGTAACACTAATAAGCTCTTTCACTGTGCATAGCAACTGTTTTCGTAAATGCTAGGTTGAGCTTATATGTATCAGGATACATATATACTCACGCTAAAAACTACTGAATTATGGTCTCTATTTTCCCATTTTCGTAGACACGTTACTATTGCAATTAAATGTGTAAAGCATTTGTGTCCAAAGAAATTAGATAAAGGAATGGCAATATGTTACACAACCTTGTATTATGCCTTCATAGTAGTTTTTTCATTGCATTTCAAGTAAACCAGAAACCAGAATTTTATTCATATTATTTCATCCATGGCATCTACAGCTTGTCCAATAATTGGCTATGACCAATCATGGAACACAATTAATTCATCAGCAAACTAGATTGATTGCTCGCTGAATTAACTTGTTTGAAAGCTATCATGTTAAGCCAACTAGCTAATATCCCACATTCAGTATGACATCTGAGTTTCAAATAAGTCCTATGCACACAAATTTGTTATCATGCTAAAGCCATGTAAACATAGATGTTCCAATTCCATGGGACCATTTTATTTCCATCTGTCCAAGTTCATTTCATTCCATTATCAAGAACCAATAATTAAATGTTTACACCAAGTACATGCAACTAGAAAATGCAAGTAGGGTTTCAACAATGAGATCATGTAACAAGCATTTGTTTGCTATCACTATGATTAATGATAGAATTGACTTAATTTGCATGAGTCAAGTGCAAGATTGACTTGTTTGTTAATTGACTTTGATTAATGGTAAGGAGACAGATGAGACAAATTAAATTGTCATCAACACAATGTAAGACAGACTTATTAGCTGCTACGCCACATATACTATGACACTTGAGCTTTCATGAAATCACCTCACACCAGCTCCATCAAACCATGGAAGGGTTATTCAGTGGCTTCACGTATGGTTCCCCTGCCATTCAAATGAGGGCAGAAAAGTAAAGAAATAAAATGTAAAGAGTGAATCTGATTAGGATGTTGAAAGACTTGTTAAATGAGAAATGGAAACTAAAACATTGAATTTGAGTTTCCATTATCTATTTTTTGTTTAATTCTTGACTACTGTTTTGTTAAACTGTAGATTGTAAAACACATGGTGTTGTAAAAACAACAACTCACTGACAGTTGTAACACACAACGTGTTGTAAAGTATTTTGTATTACTCTTGATTAGTTTTTATTGGAATTATTTTGTATTGCTATAATTAGTTTATTACTTTCTATTACTGTATTTTAGTATGGACATTTCAAGGTGAAGAACATGAGACATATGAAATGCAATATCACAGGTTTAATTACCAAGGCATGAATGAGCAAGAACTTTTTAGTAGATAAAGGTCATGAACGTTGAACTAATAGTATCACAGTCACCACAACATTTAAGGAAACCTATGCTCAACACTCTCTTTTCCATTATCAATTGTATTCCCAATGTCATCCATGAAGAATATCCTCAAAGATATAGAATACATGGATGCACAGGCTAAAGAAGTTCTTCATGGATCAAAGATATGGAATTCATTGATGAAAGAAATGGAGATCATGGATCAAAGCAATGGCTAATAGCAGGATCTAGAAGTTGACAAAGTTCTTCATGGATGAAATTGGGAATAAAATTGATAATGGAAAAGGGAGTCTACACCATAGGTTTACTTAAATGTTGTGGTGACTGTCCTACTATTGGTTCAATGTTCATGATCTTCATCTACTCAAAGGTTCTTGCTTGTTTATCATGCAATATAGATTTTAGTGACTAGAGATGAATTGTGATTACTTTGAGCATTTCATTTTTTATGATTTTGCAGATCTGTGTAGTCACATGAGATGTTGTTGCTGCAGAGTCAATACCTGGGACCAAGCTACTTGACACATGTACCCATACACTATGACATTTGAGATTCACATAAGTCTCATGCACGCAAATCTGCTATCATGGTAAAGGCATGCAAACACTGATGTTCCAACTCCATGGGGTCATTCTATTTCCACTTGTCCAAGTTCATTTCATTCCATTATCAAGAACCAATAATTAAATGTTTAAATCAGGTACATGCAAACAACAATGGAAGAAAGGTTTCATAGTGCTTCAAGACATTGTTATACTGTGATTATAAATTCATATTTTAAGCTACTTTTAGTATTATTTATTCGAGCTTCTTGTTGAAATGCAAAGGTTTCATCTGCGTTTGATAGGTATTATGTAGAAATCATCTTGTCCATTTTACTTCATGCATGTGAGCCCTGCAAAGTCTATATATTATTGACTATTGCAAAGTGGTCCCATAAAGAGGGCTTTGGAACCAAAACCATGTAAACACGTGCAATAATGATAGCTTTTGAACTACGAGGGAACAGTATGTTGCTTTGAGCTTTTCCGTTGTCATCAAAGCATAAAGGGTAGAGGGGTTCTGTTAAAAGTTGTGGTTGTTGTCCTCATAGGCATAAACCCGTATTTTAAACTACTTTTTTACTCTATGCATGTAAGTCGATAGTGTGGTGCTTTTAGCTATTCCATTGTCATCAAAGCATAAAGGATAGAGGGGTTCTGTTAAAAGTCATGGTTGTTGTCCTCGTAGGAATAAATCCGTATATTAAACTATTTTTAGTATTATCTATTCGAATTTCTTGTTGAAATGCAAAGGTTTCATCTACGTTTCATAGGTATTATGCAGAAATCCTCTTGTTCATTTTACTTCATGCATGTGAGCCCTATAGAATTTTTATTTTTCTAATTGTTGCAAACTGGTCCCATAGAGAGGACTTTGGAACCAAAATTATGTCAACATGTGCGATAATGAGAGCTTTTCAACAATCAGTCAACAGTGTGTTGCTTTGAGCTTTTTCGTTGTCATGAAAGCATAAAGGATAAAGGTATTCTGTTAAAAGTCGTGGTTGTTGTCCTCATAGGCATAAATGCAAACAATGAGAGCATAAAGAATACAGTAGAAACCTTTTTGCTGCCGGCAAGCATAAAAATTATGTTAGATGTAGTCGTTATTGTTTTTGTATCTTGGGGGCTGTAAAAAACTATGTCAAGAAATGTTGTAGAATCCAAATTACAATGTTGCCATAGAGCAGTTAAGTAATATTGCTTTTCGCTTTTTAGTCTGTCCGATACAAGAAATCCAAGTAGCGTTTCATAGTGCTTTAAGGCAATTGTATGCTTTGATTATAAATTCGTATTTTAAACTACTTTCAGTATTGTTCATTCAAATTTTTTTGTTGAAATGCGAAGGTTTCATCTGTGTTTGATAGAAATTATTGTTTATAAGATGTTGTGACATACATTAATTGGATGTATCTCATCATCTTTCTTATGGCAATTGTATGCTTTGATAGAAATTCATACATTAGTGCTTTAAGGCAATTGTATGCTTTGATTATAAATTCGTATTTTAAACTACTTTCAGTATTGTTCATTCGAATTTTTTTGTTGAAATGCGAAGGTTTCATCTGTGTTTGATAGAAATTATTGTTTATAAGATGTTGTGACATACATTAATTGGATGTATCTCATCATCTTTCTTATCAAGATGCTAACAACCTTGATTTGTATCTCTCCTTGAATGTATCTGGATGCTATGAACTATGAATTCTACTTGCATATTGCTTGGTTGTACAAGTAATACTAAGCGTTACACAATGGTAGAAACCACAACTCATAGTATTCATATACACCCATGCACAAATACATGGTACTCAACACATTAACACGGACATGGTTTTCTAGGGCTAGTTTGTTAGTTGCCTTTGATTAATAGTTCAAATGCACACAAAGCTAATTGCAATCATTTCTTTATTTGAATTGCTAGGTACTTAAAGGCTAACTAGAAATTGCCTAATTATTTAGATATGGGACAATACAAGGATGAATAAGGAAATATGAACTTGCCTAAATGATCATGAATGATAGAGCTATTTGGTAAAATGCTACATATACTGTGACATTTAAGCTTCAAAAACTGCCAATTAGCAGCAAAAGCTTCAAAACTCTCAGTTAACATGTAAAGGGCTGAGAAAAATCGATCTGCTAACTGAATGGGGTCATTTTACTTCAATTATTTAGCACTTATTCTTAATTGTTTAATCACAATATGACGGGATGGCTAGCTAGCGCCATCCACAAAAAAACATTTAAAGCAAATGCAACAGTAATTTGTTATATACACACATACATACATGGCAACATAGATACATGCATCCATATATACATAATTACATGCACACATATATACATGCAAACCTGTATGCATGGATGCCTACAAAGACTATGTTTCATGGGATTATTGAAGAGTTAACTTGCTTTCTATATGCTTCCATATTTTACATGTGTGCCTATGAGGACAATAACCACAATATTTGACAGTATTCCTCTATCCTTGATAACAGTTCATTGGTTCCAAAGCTCTCTCTATAGGACAGTTGTACATTGCCTACAAGACTCAGATGAATCCTTCGTATTTCAAGGAAAGATTTGAATCAATAACACTTAAAATGACCTAAACTATGACTTTACAATCAAAGTATCCAAATGCATTGCAACAATGTGAAACCCAAGTTCCATTTAAGATGTACAATGAAAGTAAATAGAAGGGAAAATGCATTTTCTTTAAAGTTTGTACAACAATTTCAATAGGTTGTCTAGCCATTGTCAAAAATATGGTTTTCTATCAGCATAGTCCTTCAACCTTCTTTAGGTCTAATTGCTACTTTGTTAATTGACTTTGATTGAAAGATCAAAATGTGAAATGTGGCCAAGGATAATTATAGACAACTGTACGTTGCCTCCAACATTCAGATGAATTCTTGGTATTTCAAGGAAAGGTTTGAATTGATAACACTTAGAATTATCTAAACTATGATTTTAGATTCAAAGTATCCAAACGCATTGCAAAATGCAAAACCCAACTTCTATTTAAGATGCACAATGAAAGGCCAAAATGTGAAATGTGGCCAAGGATAATCATACTTATTTATCTCTTTTAATTGTTATATATTCAAAGACTAATTAGCAATCTAAACAGCTTCGCCTCTAGCCAGTTGCCATTAAATGCATTGATTTTGAATTAATGAATTATGCACCTTTAGCCAGTAGTTTTAATCAAAGCATGCATATGGATTCAGAATCAAACTCTCAAAATTTGGAAAGGTTAATTTTTTGAAACAAAGATCTACTTTTGAACCTCAAAATGCTTAATTTCTATGAACCATATAGCATATGTCACTCACAATACCCATTTGCAAAGACTGTCCTTGTAACAAAAAGCAACGATATGATTACAAGTACAATCAATATAGTGAGAATCTTGAATTAACCTTTTTCTTTGTTTACTATATGCAATTGTAAACAAAAGAGAAGGTTCATTCTAGAAACTCACCTTGTACTACTTGCTTGAAGAATTTGCCACAGCTGGACCGCTACACGACCTCTTTCTTCCAACCAAAAGCATTGCACCATGTAAAAAGCTTTCATTAGAAAACAAAAACCATGTCTTTGTTTTTTCTAAAAGAATAGCAATATATAGTACTCCTACTGCGATGGATACTAATAGCAAAAACCATTTAAACACTACCGAGCATTTTTCCAGGTTCAAGAGACACAAGTATAAATGCAAACAAGATTAACTACACAAACTAATTGTGACATGTTACTGAACCACAAATCTTCTAGCAATGAACTTGACTGCTCTTTTGCATGAAGCCTCAAACTGTTCTATCAAGCAATATTACTTAATTGCTCTATGGGAACATTGTAATTTGGATTCTACAACATTTTTGGCATAGTTTTTTATAACCCCAAGATACACAAACAGTAAGAACGACATCTGACAAAATTTTTATGCTTGCCGGCAGGGAAAAGGTTTCTACTGCATTCTCTATGCTCCCATTGTTTGCATTTATGTCTACAAGGACAACGACGACGACTTTTAACAGAATACCTCTATCCTTTATGATCTCATGACAACGGAAAAGCTCAAAGCAACACACTCTCGACTCATTGTTGAAAAGCTCTCATTGTTTTTTTGCAGCAATCAAAAAAACACAAACTCTACAGGACTACATGCATGAAGCAAAATGAACAAGAGGATTTCTACATAATACCTATCAAACGAAGATGAAACCTTCGCATTTCAACAAGAAATTCGAATAAACAATACTACAAGTAGTTTAAAATACGAATTTATAATCAAAGTATACAATTGTCTTAAAGCACTATGAAACCCTACTTGCATTTCTTGTATCAAACAGAATAAAAAGCGAAAAGCAATATTACTTAACTGCTCTATGAGAACATTGTAATTTGGACTCGACAACATTGTTGACAAGTTTTTTATAACCCCAACATACAAAAACAGTAACGACGACATCCAACAGAATTTTTATGCTTGCTGACAGGTAAAAGGTTTCTACTGTATTCTTTATGCTCCCATTGTTTGCATTTATGCCTACGAGGACAACAACCACGACTTTTAACAGAATCCCTCTATCCTTTATGCTTTCATGGCAAAGGCAAAGCTCAAAGCAACACACTGTCGACTCATTGTTGAAAAGCTCTCATTATCGCACACGTTGACATAATTTTGGTTCCAAAGCCCTCTTTATGGGACCACCTTGTAGCAATAAAAGAGATACAAACTCTACAGGGCTCACATGCATGAAGCAAAATGAGCAAGAGGATTTCTACATAATGCCTATCAAACGCAGATGAAACCTTTGCATTTCAACAAAAAAATTCAAATAAATAATACTAAAAGAAGTTTACTATACGGATTCATGCCTACGAGGACAACAACCACGACTTTTAACAGAACCCCTCCATCCTTTATGCTTTGATGACAACAGAAAAGCTCAAAGCAACACACTGTCGACTCACATGCATGAAGTAAAATGAACAAGAGGATTTTTACATAATT
>VDFB02281492.1:177179628-177608706 GCA_007258455.2 Sequoia sempervirens | reverse complement strand
ATATGTGCATTAAAGATTTCATATAATATGTAAATAATAAATATACTTTTTATATATATTTTCAGTAAATTTAATAAATATTTAAATAATAAATATAGATAAATATTAAACATATAATATATTTAAAATTTTAATCAATATTATATGTAAATTTTATATTATATTTATATTTAATAATGTATAATTCATAAAATATTAAATGTATAATATCTAAATATTATAATGTTATGCTAAAATATTTAAATATAGAAATTGTAATTTTATTTCATAATATTCAATTAATATTATTTTAGAAAAATATATTTTATAATCTAAAATTAAAAATAAAATACTATTTGAAAATAAGTATTTAAAAAGTATTTTGTAAAGCAATAGAGAGTATAAAATATAATAATTTATATTATGTCAAATATAATATAAAAGGATAATGTGAAAAGCAATTGTCCTTTCCCTAAGTGCAAATTTTAAATGTTTAAATTGTGTTGCTTATAAGCCAGGTTTAAAGTAGGGATGACATTCGTTTGCCATAAACATTTCTTTTAATGTATAGGTATATTCTAAGCTTTTAACGAGTTAAAACACAATGTAGCATGACCTTGCTAGATACCAGAATTTAAACAAGTGAGATCTATAAAAGAAGATATCCATCTTCATATTACATAAAATAAATTCCTTTTAATCACTCTCAATGTCAATCCTTTCTTAATCATATTTATCCATTTAATCCAAATTGGGAACCCAATCCATTATAGATCAATCTATACCTGAGAAGTCCTCGATATTACTCCTTGTTCACTTGTTTTATATTTCCTTGGGGAACCTTCAAAGTCTCATGATTTCAATATTTCTCTCCTCAAATATGTTTAAGATAATTTAGTGTTTTGATGAGAGGTCTAAAGGTCTTCTTTTGGGGCTAATGCACTACACATGATCACCAACACTTGGAAAGACCAATTGATGTAGGATGTGATCAATAGATCAATCTCTAGAAAAAAAATGACTCCTTATAATATTTTAATAAGCTATCACTTATCACTTGAGACACATAAAAGGAAAAGAGAGAAGAACCTATAAATAAACCCTAATCTAGGATCTCATACCTAGTGAAGATTATATGTATTTGCCTCCACACTAAGGCAACAAAAAAAAGAAATAGGTAAAACATTAAAAAAAATATAGCAAAGAATGTCCTAAACACTCGTGAAATTAAATTTAGTTTCAGATCGGTAAAATTCAAGTTTCAAATAAACTGAAATATTCCACATGCACCTCCTCGTGCATTGCTCTTGTATTTTGTTCATTGCAACGTCTCCTCCAGCTATTCTAATGAATGAAAAACAATGAAATTCAATGCTCATGATAAGTTCCATCCTCTTGCATCCTAACTTCAAAACTCTACACCGTCAATCTTGCAAATCAGTCGGGCTCTCTTTAAAGAGGGAATGCCTTCGGTGTAATAAATATTTTTAGCACAAGAAACAATACTCACCCATCTAAACTAGCAATGGCACCTTGGTGTGCAATGGGTACACCGAAGAGGTGTGGAAGGTTTTGGTTTTTTTTGCATACATTTGTGTAGTACATAAGGTCAATTGGTAGGTCATTTTAAAAATGATATTGTTTATATATTATTATTATTACTATTATTATAGTATTAATTTTATTTTATATTTTTATTATACAATAATATTATTATATATTTTTATTTTATTTTATGTATTAACTATTATATTCACCACATACTCTCTAACATATTAACACATATAGTTTTTTTCTCCTAATCTATCCAAAGATCAATTAAACTATGAGATATGGTTTATTACTTCTAATAATTGTATAATTGTATTATAGAATATAATAATAATATAATATATATAATTATAGTATATATAATGTAAGATATATTATAATTAATTTTTTTTTTTAATATTAATTAAATATTATATTAGATTATATTGGATAACTGCAAATATAAAATAAAATATGTTATAATAAACATAATCATATTTTTAGATATTTAAATTAGAAAATATTATATTTTAAAGTATGCATAAATATGCAATTATTATTTAAAATTTCATGAAAAAATTAAAAAAAAAATTCTTCCATGATAACTATAAAAATAAACACAATAACATAATGGAAATTATTAATTGATTTTATTTATTGTCTTTCAATACTAATTAAAATAGAACATATTAATGTAAAAATATATATTAATATGTTAAATCTATTTGCTAATATTTTTCAATATAATATTATTTATAAAGTATACAATATAATGCAATATATAAATAAAGATATAATAAATAATATATAAATATTATATTATTTTAATAATATATAATATAATAAAATATAATTAGAACAAATAATATATAAATAAATTAATATAATATACATACAAGAAAAATAATAATAAATGTAATTATACAATTTAATGTACCCATAAATAATAATTAATGGACATTATGATTACATTTTAAGCAGAGAATAAATTTACATCTTTAATACAAAAGATTTAAAAACTATATTAAAACAAGTGACGAGAGCGTCGAGTTCCTGCCGAGAGGTAAAAGGCATGTAGCTAGGAGTTTGGAAAAGTTTAGAGATAGCAAGTAGGAATATAAATGTAATTAAATTTTGTAGGATGCATGGGGAACGTGTTCCATAGGGACATGTGAAATGGCTCATATTAGAATATGCAAGTGCTAATAGGAACAGTAGTGTTAGGTGGAAGATTGATAGGGGTAGCTCATTTGAGTATAAACTTTTGTAAGATTAATGAATGTTTTTTTTTTAATGTAGTGTGAAGATTAGTATTATATAAAGCTATTGATTTTATTATAAGTAAGATTTAAATCTTGTGTATGTAATATGATAAGATATTTTCGTGTAAAGAACAATGTAATTATATTACAGTAAATTGTTAGATGAGTGACTAGGAAGCTATTGATTTTATTATAAATAAGATTTTAATATTGTTTATGTAATATGAATAAAAATTTGTGTTTATATAATAAACAATAAGTAATTTGCAAAATTATAATAAAGAATCTTACTACCTAAGATTAAATTTGTGTATATATAACATAAAATGTAATAGTATAACTTATGAAAATGTGATAAGTGTAAAATTTTTTACGATAAATTCTTAGTTGAAACTGTACAAAGGTGTTGATTTTATTATAAATTAGATTTGAATGTTGTTAATGAATTAGGAATGAATATTTTTTTGTGTATATATTTTTAAAAAAAATTAATTAGAAAAGATATAAAGAATTTTATTAGGTAAGATAAAATGCAGGTAGAATAAAATAATCAACATTGTTGTAGCACTTTGCGTATAAACATTAAATTATTATAATAATCTATAGTAAAATATTCTTATAATGTTTGTAACAATGCTTGATGCATAAAGTGTACATGGAGGCATGTAGATATTTAGCGATGTGCACAGAATGCACAGAATAGTGAAAAGCATCGTCGGCATCAGAGGAAGCCTGAAAGCGTGATGAGGCTGAAATTGCATTTACAGTATTAAATGAAAGAAAACAAGATAAATAAACTAGTTAGTATGAATGCATATATGAAAGGAAAGCATTAAAATATGGATCCATGTAAAGACATATGCATGCACGAATGTGTACATGTGTCCATTTAACTTGGTATGTTAAGAAGAATCTATATATGCCTACGTCCATAAAGCTAGAAATGTTAGAAACAAGTTACAGCTTAAACAAGAAGTAGAAAAACATTATTGATTGAAACAAACTAGCAATACATTAGTGTTTGTGAAACAAGTGTATAAAGTATATCTAATGATGCATTTGGATGCATGGATACATGTAAATATTTGTGAAATCTGAATATACATTATAGTCTTGGAGGAATTGTCATATGAGCTTTTAGGAATCTGTAAGAAATAGGATTTAGAAAAGACGTTTTGAAAAGAACTCTTGAATAGAATTGTATTTTAACAATGAGACTCAATTTGCATTTGTAGTATGAAATAAAACAAGACAGGGAAAATTTACTATTTATTAGCAATGCATATATCGAGGGAATACATAAATGTATGGGTGAAGGTAAACATAAATGCATCGATCTATGTGTACATGTGTCCATGCAAGTTGGTAAGTAAACAAGAATGTATATATGCCTATGTGCAGAAAGCTAGAAAAATGTCTGAAACAATTTGCATTTGAGAGATATAAAAAGAACAATTATGATCGGAACAAAAGAATCATACATTATTGTTTTTTGACCAAGTGTATTAAGGATATCCAACAATGCACTTGAATGCATGGATATATGTAAATATTTACAAAAACTGACTATACATTTTAGCCTCGAAGAAACTGTGATATGTGCTCTTAGTTATCTGCAATAAACATGATATAGTATAAAACGTTTTCAAAGGAAGTCCTGAATACAACTCTATGTTGTCATAGTTATTTTGAAAGCCCTCAGTGTTTAATTGCATAACCTTGATATTTTTTTCAATTTTTCCTTTGGTATGGTGTGAATTTTGTTCTAATGGATGAAGGTATATTTGAGCTATAGATAGATAAAGATGTGTAAGGGTGGTAAAGAAGTATGAGCCATGTAAGTGGAACAAAGAGAAGGAATTGAGAGAATGATGTAATGCAAGTAAGGTATATAAATGCCTTATGGAAAGTATTAGATATGGGAAGGAACGATATGTGAAATTGGATGTGAGAATGAATGGCATGTAAATTATATGAATTTATCATTTTTGAGTTATACGCTTAAAATAAAATGTAAGATATAAAAAATTGAATGAGTGAGTTGGATTGAGAAAAAAAAGGAATGTAAGACATTGGTGTGATGCAAGAGAAGCGTATAAATGTATTTTGAAATGTATTTGATTTGAGAAGAAATGATGTGCACGAGTGGAAATGGAAATGAGTGGATTCGATAGGGTATGAAGTGAACTTTTGTTCCAATCAAGGGTGGAAGAATTTGTATTTTGTTATTGGGTATGCTTTTTAAAATCATCATAGGGTTGAATGTCTCAATAGAAATATAGAAGAAAGACCAGTGTCTCATTTCTCACTCTACTTTGGACTAAACAAAGTTCCAAGATCCTTGAGCTTCCTCGAAATGTGACAAGAGATGAATAGATAAAAAAATATAATGATATTTAAGGATGCAAGAGTGAAAAGAGAAACAACAATGAACATTAGCACCTTTACATGGGTGCATGTCCACATTTGCAGTAACAAATTTCCTTTATGACCCTATCGACGAAGCAAAAATGTATTATTATTTTGTTTGAAGTATTGAATGCAAATAATCTTAAACATTTGTAACAATGCTTGAGGTATGCATGTATAGATGTATGCATGTGCACAGAATGCAAAGAGTGTAAAGCATACATGACATGTGAACAAGAAATTTGAATGGAAAACAGTGAAATCAAGTAGAAATACAAATCTATGAAAGCATAGCGATGCTCAAGTAGCATTAGAAGCAGGAAGCGAAAGGAAAACAGGGAAAACAAATTATATACCAGCAAAGCATGTATCAAAGGAATGCATAAATATATGGATCCATGTGAACATTTGTGCATGGTAAAATGTATAGATGTGTCCATGTAATTTGGTACAAAAAGAACAATCTATAAATGCATGTGTAACCTGTTGAAATTGTTTTACAAACTTTAAAGCAAATGCATTTTCCCTTCTATTTACTTTCATTGTACATCTTAAATGGAACTTGGGTTTGGCATTGTTGCAATGCATTTGGATACTTTGATTGTAAAGTAGTAGTTTAGATCATTTTAACTGTTATTGATTCAAATCTTTCCTTGAAATACGAAGGATTCATCTGAGTCTTGTAGGCAATGTAAAGCTGTCCTATAGAGAGAGCTTTGGAACCAATGAGTTGTTATCAAGGATAGGAGGAATACTGTTAAATATTGTGGTTATTGTCCTCATAGGCAGACATGGAAAATATGGAAACATATAGAAAGCAAGTTAACTCTTCAATAATCCCATGAAACATAGTCTTTGTATGCATCCATGCATACAGGTTTGCATGTATATATGTGTGCATGCAATTATGTATATATGAATGCATGTATCTATGTTGCCATGTATGTATGTGTATATATAACAGATTACTGTTGCATTTGATTTAAATGCTTTTTTGTGGATGGCGCCAGCTAGCCATCCAGTCATATTGTGATTAAACAGTTAAGAATAAGTGCTAAATAATTGAAGTAAAATGACCCCATTCAGTTAGCAAATCAATTTTTCTCAGCCCTTTACATGTTAATTGAGAGTTTTGAAGCTTTTGCTATTCAGTGGCAGTCTTTGAAGCTTAAATGTCACAGTATATGTAGCATTTTACCAAATAGCTCTATCATTCATGACCATTTAGGCAAGTTCATATTTTATTATTCATCCTTGTATTGTCCCATATCTAAATAATTAGGCAATTGCTAGTTAGCCTTTAAGTACCCAGCAATTCAAAGAAAGAAGTGATTGCAATTAGCTTTGTGTGCATTTGAACTATCAATCAAAGGCAAGTAAGAAACAAGCCCTAGAAAACCATGTTGGTGTTAATGTGTTGAATAGCATGTATTTGTGCATGGGTGTATATGAATACTATGAGTTGTGATTTCTACCATTGTGTAGTGCTTACTATTACTCACACAAGCAAGCAATATGCAAGTAGAATTCATAGTTCATAGCGTCCAGATACATTGAAGGACATATACAAATCAAGGTTGTTAGCATCCTGATAAGAAAGATGATGAGATGCATCCAATTAATGTATGTCACAACATCTTATAAACAATAATTCCTATCAAACGTAGATGAAACCTTCATATTTCAACACAAAAATTTGAATAAACAATACTAAAAGTAGTTTAAAATATGAATTTATAATCAAAGTATACAATTGCCTTAAAGCACTATGAAACCCTACTTGGATTTCTTGTATCAGACAGACTAAAAAGCGAAAAGCAATATTTGTTAAATCTGGTTACACATTATAGGCTTGAAGAAACTGTTATACACGCTTTTAGGGATCTGTAATAAACAAGGTTTACAAAAGGCATTATGAAAATAACTCTTGAATAGAACTATATGTTATGAGTGTTATTTTTGAAGCCCTCAGTGTTTATTTGCATAACCTTGATATTTTCTTCATCTTTTTCTTTGTTTGGTATGGTGTGAATTTTGTTGTGATGGATGAAGGTATATTTGAGGTGTAGATAGATAAAGATATGTGAATGTTAAAAAGAACAATGAGTTTTGCGAGTGGAACAAAGGGAGTGAATTGAGAAAAGGGTGAGATGCAAATAAGCTGTATGAATAAGTTATGAAAATTATTTGACATGGGAGGCAAGGATATGGGATGGTGGATATGAGAATGAATGCGAATGTAAATGGTATGAATTTATTGTTTGGAAGTTATATGCTTACAATTAAATGGAAGAAATTAAAATTTCAATGAGAGTGCTGGATTTAGTGAAATGAGGAACGCAACACATTGGTATGAGGCAACATAAGCAAATAATTGGATTTTGGAATGTATTTGATTTGAGAAGAAAGGACGTGCAAGGGTGGAAATGGAAATAAATGGAATCAATAGGGTATGAAGTTATTATTTCTTGTAACAAGGGGTGGAAGAATGTCTAGTTTGTTATTGGTTATGCTTTTAAAAATCATCATAGGGTTGAGTTCGTCAATATAAACACAGGAAAGAGACCCATGTTGCATTTCTCACTCTCCTTCATACTGAATAAAGTAGTGAGATCCTTGAGCTTCCTCGAAATGCAACAATAGAAGAGTGGATATAAAAATATAATGTTCTTATGCATACACTATGGAAAAAATAAATATGGAAGAACATAAAAACAGAGAACATGTGAATGCTGATGGAGTGGAGAACATTAAATACATGGAGAGATAAATACGTAAAGCTAATCACAGGTATATGCATGGATGCATCAACAGACACATGTATACATTGAAAACAGAATTACATGGAGAGATGGACATATGAACACATGTATACATGGATGTATGCATATTTGGATATAGGTACAAATGCGTATGTTACATGGAAGGATGTATTCATATACATATGAAAATATGGATGAAGTCATATATCCATATATGCATGTATGGACAATATGCATAAATGTATGTCAACATATAACTTTTAATTTTGTTATATTGGAAAACTAGCACTATTCTGATAAATCAAGATTGGAAAATTAGCATTTAGCTGTTTCTATTTATCTGAATAGCTTTATAAATTATTGTTGTTATTGAAAATCAGTGAAATACGATTGCATAGATTGATTAAATAAACTCAAGCAAAGGCATAGTTTATATAACTGGTGAGTAGAAATACGTGCTACTTGAATGCAAATTAAATGCATTGAAATATCAGGAAAATGCGAACACATGGAGGATTGAAAATAATTGAAGCAAATGCATTATATGGCATGTGGGTGGTGGGGAAGGCACTGGAACTGCTTGACGGCCATGGGCGGCTAGGATACTTTGGCGATTAGCGGCCATTTGGCCAAAGACAAAGAGAAAGACCAATACATGGATGCATCAGTCCACACATGCATATATACATGTAACCATGCAAAATATCGAAAGATACATATATAGGTGGATGTGTGTATGCAATTCACAAGTGCATATATGCATAAATCAATGTATACATGCACCCATAGATACAGTCATACATATATAGACAGATGCATGTAGAGATGGCAAGATATGCATAAATCGTTATATGCATGGATGCATCTATGGATACATAGATACATAATGAAATGGAGGAAAAGACACATTTATATATGCATTTACTTAGGGAGTTTGATTCTGAATCCATATGCATAATTTTGATTTAAACTAGTGGTTGAAGGTACATAGTTTATTGAAACAAAATAAATGCATTGAATGGCATCTGACCAAAGGGGAATCTGTTTGGATTGCTAAACAGTCTTTGAATATATAACAATCAAAACAGAGAAGTAAGTATAAGTATCCATGGGAACATTCCACATTTTGACGTTTCAATCAAAGTCAATTAACAAAGTAGCAGTGAGACCTACATAAACTTGAAGGAGTATGCCGATAGAAAACTATATTTTGAACAATGGCTAGACAATTTGTTGACATTGCTCTAGAAACTTTGAAGCAAATGCATTTTTTCTTCTGTTTACTTTCACTGTACATCTTAAATGGAAGTCGGGTTTTGCATTGTTACAATGTATTTGTATACTTTGATTATAAAATAATAGTTTAGATCATTTTAAGTGTTATCCATTCGAATCTCTTCTTGAAATACAAAGGATTCATCTGAGACTTGCAGGCAATGCACAGTTGTCCTATAAAGAGAGCTTTAGAACCAATGAGATGTCATATATACATGGGTGCATGAATCCATAGATGCATATATACATGTATCCATGCAAGTTATTGATAGATGCATATATACATGGATGTGTGTATGCAATTCACAGGCGCATATATACATAAATGGAGGTATACATGTACCCATAGATACAGTGATACATATATAGACAGATGCATAAAGAGATAACAAGAAATATGCACAAATCGATATATGCATAATTGCACCTATGGATACATAGATACATTATGAAATGAGGAAAAAGACACATTTATATATGCATTTATTTTGAGAGTTTGATTCTGAATCCATATGCATACTTTGATTAAAAGTAGTGGCTGAAAGTACACAGTTCATTGATACAAAATTAATGCATTGAATTGCATCTGACTAGAGGGGAGGCTGTTTGGATTGCTATTTAGTCTTTGAATATATAACAATTAAAAGAGATAAAAAAGTATAATTATCCTTGGGAACATTTCACATTTTGACTTTTCAATGAGAATGAATTAACAAAGTAGCAGCCAGACCTAAAGAAGGTTGAAGGACTATGCTAATAGAAAACTATATTTTGGACAATGGCTAGACAATCTCTTGAAACTGCTTTAAAAAATTTGAAGCAAATGCATTTTTCGTTCTGTTTATTGTCATTGTACATGTTAAATGGAAGTTGGGTTTCGGATTGTTGTAGTGCATTTGGATACTTTGATTATAAAATCATAGTTTAGATCATTTTTAGTGTTATCCAATTGAATCTTTTCTTGAAATGCCAAGGATTCATGTGAGTCTCGGAGACAATGCACAACTATGCTATAAAGAGAGCTTTGGAAGGAATGAGCAAGTAAAAGAAAACTGAGGAAAGAAAGTATATTTTCTCACATTGCTAATCTCACTGTGTGCTTTAAACCTCTAAAGTAAAAGAAAACTGAGGAAAGAAAGTATTTATTGCCTCAAGTAACTGGTTTCTAGTTCTGGATACTGTAATTATTGTCCTCATAGGCATACATGCAAAGTATGGAACCATATAGAAAGCAGCTGAACTCCTTAATAGTCCCATGAAACATAGTGTTTGTATGCATCCATGTATACAGGTTTGCATGTGTATATGTGTACATGTAATTATGTATATATGTTAGATAGTATGTATTTGTGCATAGGTGCATAAGGATGGTATGTATCTCTAGAATTTAGATTGCATAGGTAACATGTAGTTCACAGTCATCTAGTTAGAGTAATATGATGACTCTGTGCATATTGGTATTTAATTCTGGAAGTTGATGTTTCCAAAGTTGTTTTTTTTTAATTTGGAAAGTAGTAAAGACATACATATATGCGTGGATGCATCTAAAGGTAGAAGAATACATAGAAACATAGTTACATGGATAGATAGATAGATGCATAGCAGGATACATAAATGCTTAAATATACATGTATGGAAATATCCATGGATAGCATATGAAGTTGCATAGATACTTATATCCATGGCTACATGTGCACATAGATACATGTATTGCAGTACACATGGATACATGTAGAAGTGTTACTGCAAGCAAGATGCATGGTTGCATGCGAGGCTTGTAAAGTTTGTATTTTTTTTATTGCTGCAAAGCGTTGTCATAAAGAGAGGTTTGGAACGAAAATTATGTCAACATGTGTGGTAATGAGAGTTTTCTCCTTGAACCTTGTTATATATTGAAAGAGTAACTAGCAATGCAAACAGCGGTCCCTATAGCCAGATGCCATTGAATGCATTGAGCTTGCACCAGTGCATTACGTACCTTCATCCACTAGTTTGAATCGAAGTATGCATATGGATTCAGAATCAAAAGCTCTTTCCTGTGAACGTATTGTAAATTTTCCTATGCATTTGCCCGGAATGCTTTTAACCGGTAGCATTGGCCAATCACATTTTGCCATTGAACATATTACTTTTTTTTTTGGTACAGTTTGCATTTGGAGAGCTATTTTATATATTGGAAAATTAGCATTTATCTATTTTTCTATTCGTCCAAGTAGCTTTAAAAATCATTTTTGTTTTAAAAATTCGGGAAAATGCGAACGCATAAATTGATTAAATAAATTTAAGCAAAGGCATAGTTTAAAAGTTGGTGGCTAGAGGTACGTAGTCCATGAATGCAGATTAAATGCATTAAAATATCAGGAAAATGTAAGCACAATGCATGAATGCAAAGTAAATGCATTCAATGGCATCTGGCTAGAGGTGAATGCGCTGGTGTTGCTTGGTGAACATGGATGGACAAGGTACTTTGGCCATTTAATATAGAGTTAAGCCACTTGGTATGCATCTTTATTACTTTGTGTGTGTTGTTTTTGTGTTCTGTAAGCTTGTGTTGTGAAAACCTAGAATCTACAATTGCTTTGAGCTTTCATGCTATGATGAATGCATAGAGGATAAAGGAATTATGTGACCTGTTATGGTTAATGTGCTCATAGGCACATATGCAAAATATGGAAACCAATAGAGGGGAAGCGAATTGTTCAAAAAAACTTGTCAAAGAAATGTGGTGAAAGAAATTGATTAAATAAATTTAAGCAAAGGCATAGTTTAAAAGGTAGCGGCTAGAGGTACGTAGTCCATGAATGCAGATTAAATGCATTAAAATATCAGGAAACTACGAGCGCATAAATTGATCAATTAAAATTAAGCAAAGGCATAGTTTATCAAACTGGTGGGTAGACGTACGTGATACATGAATTTAAATTAAATGCATTGAATGGCATCTGGCTCAAGGTGAAGGCAGTGAAATCGCTTGGCAGCCACGTGTGTCCAGGGTACTTTGGCCAGGGTACAATGTTGTAGGCATCACATGAACAATAGAACTATTCAACAGTGAACGCTAGGCTTGTAATAATTATTGGAAAAGCTGTAAATGCCATAGATGGAAATAATATGAATAAAATTCTAGTTTCTGGTATTCTTGAAATGCAATGAAAAAATTGCTATAAAGGCATAAGACAAGGTTGTGTAACATATTGCCATTCCTGTATCTAATTTCTTTGAACATGAATGCTTTATACACTTGATTGCAATAGTAACATGTCTACAAAAATGGGACAATAGAGATCATAAATCAGTAGTTTTTAGTGTCAGTATATATGTATCCTGATACACATAAGCTTATCTGGCATTCACGAAAACAGTTACTATGTACAGTGAAATAGTTAATTAGTGTTAATTAGTGTTACTATATGCACTATCCATATAACATAATAAATTGGTACAAGGCTAGAGTGGCAGATCCATAAATACATGGACGCATGTATACACAGTTGCATACAGGGATACGTAGAAGCTTAAATGAATACATGGACACATGAACATGTGTGTATGTGCATATGGACATATAAGCATATATACATGTGAATACGCATATATGCAGTGAAAGCAACAAATGGATTTGTGTATACAGGAGTGTACTCTACACATTAGAATACATGATGGAAAAGTGACTATAAAGTACAATGCATAGAAGCAGGGGCAAGACTTGGTTGCAATAACAGCAAAAAATGGAAAAAAGCCAAAGGAAAATAACCATTTACTGTCTCAAGTAACTTGTTAATGGGTCTAGAGTGTGCAACCATAATAACTTCTAACTGGTCACCATAAATTCTTGAAAGCGTAAGAATCATAAAGCAAATTTTGGAAAAGCTAGGAAGGACAGAATGCAAAAGGGAACATTTAAACTATATAGTTTGAATGGCATTATACATGGAGAGATAATAATTATTGAACATATATGTCAGATGTACATAGAGAACCATTGTCTTCATAGGTGCAAAAACAAAATCAGAGTTTCAGATGTCCATATTCTAGAATACTTTAACATAGTAACCTATAGAAGTGTCTAAATGTATAATAGCAATAAAGTATTTTTAAACCAAAGATGTCTGTAACATGTGAGAACCAGTGAAATGTCTTGGAGCATGGAAAGGTGAAAAAGTAAAAGTCTGAACAATGTAAATCTCTGCTCCTCTATTCCTAGTTTCCTGTAAAGCCAACAAAATCCTATGTATTAGAAACATAGTTTGTATGAATAATGATTTGAGGTATTGGTTCAAAAGAAAAAAAAGTTCACATATGAATGACTTTATTACCTTCTAGTGATGTTTCTTGTCTATTTTTCAATGCAAATGGCTTCAACAATGGCATTGTTTTGGTCAAGGCTAAAATGTCCTTCAACAGTGAAGTCTCGTAGGATGAATATCACTGCTGACTTGTCCTTAATGTAGTCTTCATAGTTGAGCCTTTGCAGTGTGGGCAACAGACGGTGCATGGTGGCCTGGTCAATTGTTGACTGAATTGTTTGATTGTCATAAGTTGTTGTGGTGGTTTTAAGTTGTAAACAGAATGTATAATTGACTTGTTGGTTGCACTGTTTACAGTGAGCAGTTTTTTCTTGGAGTGTGCCATAAGTAGTAAATTTGAATTTGCATTTTGGGCAACATGCATGAAATGGATTGGAAAATGCATTTGCTGATTTTAGAGTACCAGAAACCTATAGAATATGGTTCAAAATTGTTAGAGAAGACAAAAATACAAGTTTGGATGAACTAGATTTTTTTTAAAAGAATGTTGTTACCTTGAAAGTTGAATGTAGTATGCTATTGAGTTTTTCCAAGCTTCTTTTGTCATTCAAGGTACAGATGAATGTTGATCTACATGTGTGAAATGTGTTCCTTTGATCTGTTTTTCTTACAAAATTCTTGAAAAGCATTGCAGGTGTTTTATTTGTATGCAACTGGTCTTCGAGTGCAAAGTACTGTTGCTCATATGTTGACTGTAATAGCAACTGCAATTCAATGAGACGATTAGATTTTGTTCCGAAAATTGTTATGGAGGCGATTGCAGAAAATTTAAAGCTTGAAACTGAAAGAAGAGGTAAAAGTTCTGTGGACTGAAATACCTGTGCCCTGTCTATGTCAGTGTGGCCATCTTTGATGTCAATTGCAAATTGGGTACCCATTTTTCTGGCACCAACTACCAGTGCAGCTATTGTGCCAGTTGGGTACTCATTTACAGTTGTTAGCAATTGGCTGATAGTTGCACTTGGGATGAATTTGTACTCTTGATAGAGGTGGGGGATGTTTTCAGTGCTGCTTATGGCTGTTAAAATCAAAATGCAATCACAGTCACCTCTGTCATAATCTGTCCTAGGTGCAACTTGGAAATCTGATATTGAAATAGCTGATCCCGGGACTATTTTAGGCTCATGTTGATAGACGAGGTCTCCACTAACATTTAACGTGATTGTCATTTCTGCTTTGTGATTTGTTAGATCAGCACGTAGCATTTCTCGTGTTTTGTTGGCCTTATCCAATGTTGCTTTGTAGACAACAAGGACATCACCCTGGAAGGTGTCTCCAGCTCTTCTTGCATTTAGATGTTCAATTGAAACAATTCTAGGTTTCTTGACTCTTGTCCTACAAGGAACAAGGATAGTGTCAGTAAAATGCTAATTTTATATTAGCAACTTGAGCAGCTGGCAGCACATTGTAGAACGAAGTACTATACTGTTGTGCTGATTCTTCTTGTGTAATTTGCACCTGTTTGGCTTGTCTTTTTGATACATCTTTTGGTGTTCTGCAAAGAATTGGAACAATGTTATTTGAATATTTGTGATTTGGGCAAATGAGTATGAAGGAATAATACTATGGGCACTTTACCGTTGTACTGAGTCTTCTTGTGTGGTTTGTATTTGCTTTGCCTGCCTTTTAGTTTCATCCATAGATCTCCTGCAAATAATGGATATAGTATTGGAAAAGACATTGCAGTGCATAAAGGTGATATAAGGCTATAAGTTCTATAAAGTTGAATTTGTCTATTGTGCAACATGCAATTTTAGGAAAATTGGATTGTGATCAGTCCAATATGCTTCTGATATATAGGTAGAGCATATATTTGTAGCTGTGTTGGACCAAACGTGATCAATGACTGAATTGCCTATGCTGTGTTGTTGGTTCAACATAAATTGTATGTTGTTGTGTTGCATATAATTGTGAAGCATTTTTTTGTCTCTGTTTTCTATAGACATGTCAACATTAAAATTGCCTAAAATGTACAACATGTTTTCTGAATTTGTGGACCCAATAATTGTTTGCAACATTGCAATTACTTCATCTATGGCAGTTGCAGGTCTTGCATAAATATTACAAACATTGAGTTCATTGTTAGATAGCATTATTGTTAATGTGATAGCTTCAATATTTGAAGTTCCATGTTGTGTTGTTTTTGACAAGAGAAAATGTTTCCTGGTTAAAGTTGCTATGCCATGTATGTTTTGTACAGAGAAGCTATCAAAATTCTGCAGCAAGGTATTTAGCTCAAAGGGATGCATATGTGTTTCTTGAAGACACAAGATATTAGATCGCATTATGCCATAGTCATTGACAATGTCTTCTGCATGTGCTCTTAAGCTGCGAGTGTTCAATGTACACAGGAGAAAATGCGATTTGTTTTTTGAACATGTGTCTAGATTATCAAGTTGCCATTGTGCACATGTCTGAAGACGAGACATTTCTAGTTGTATTTTGTCCTTAATTTTGAAGTTTTTTGTAGTTAAAGGTTGTAACAGGAACAATGATTCTACTGATTTTGTTCGTGACAGAGCTGTATAGGTTAGTCCATGCTGTCTAATGCCTGTGGGATCAAAAGCCAAGGCTTCCATTGTTAATCCTTGGGATCGATGTATGGTTCGTGCACATGCTACTTGTACTGGGAATTGTTTTCTAGTTGTAATTTTCTTGTTTATTGTTATTTTTTGGATTGGCCTAGCAATGCATTGTATAGGCACCCAGTCTTTGTCAATGATAGTAGAATAGCAATGTGCTAGTTTTGTGCGCTGGTGATGTCCAATTGATGGGTCATTAAATTTAATCCAAACAATATCAATATTGTTTTGTGATGTATATGCTTTAAAAATTCCATCTGAACCATTGAAAAGGCCATCTTGAACATTGTAATTGCCTGCATAAAGCTCAACAAGAATGTTTGGTTTCAAGCATATTTGTGATGGAAGTGTCGTTGTGTGACTGTACACTCGTATTGCATTAAGGTCCTCGTTAACTTCATCTATCGCATCTAGCACAACCATTTGGGTTGGAATGATTGATAGCATTTTGTTGTTATGTGCTTGAACATCTACTCTCCTATAGAAAAGGTGCGGAAGCAATGGATCTAATGGTACAGGACAAAAGCAAATTTTGTTGATATAGTCTATGTCATGAGTTGTCTGAATGCCTACTCGTAGTCTATTAAGAATTGAAATAAATATTTCATCTTTTTGTCTCATGGTAGTCACCAATGAATAGCATTTTATGTGGTCTTTCCAGAAACTATAAGGCATTAATTCAATTGGAGTAGGCCTATTATCAAAAACCACAGAATCAAGGACAGGTTGTGCCTGGTAAAGGTCACCACAAAATATGGTATCAAGGTTCCCAAAGTATGCTGTAGGCATTTGCATTATGTCCCATAGTCTTCTATCAATATACCGTAGAAATGTTGAGCCAACTAATGATATCTCGTCTATAAGAAGTATGCGCAATTGATCATAGTGCTTTGACATAGTGTCAAGTACTTCAGTGTTCAGTCGCAGGAATTCTGATGTATTAAAAGGTATGTGAAATGTTGAATGCAATGTGAATCCCCCTATGTTATATGCTGCTTTACCTGTATATGCAGTTAATAAGCCCTTGGGTTTGTCTGGATTATTGTCAACAAAATTGCTATACATGCGAATGAGAGCTTGGTAGATGGCTTTTGCTGTAAAAGTCTTTCCTGTTCCAGCTCCCCCAGTCAAAAACAAGTGCAATGGCTTTTGTGGATTTTTCATCTTTTTTATGAGAACATCGTTAACAATTGCTTGTTGTTCTTTATTTAACATTCGTCTTAACTTGTAGTATTCATTGTTATCTATAATCTGTGGGTGCTTTGCAATTTGAAATCCATTGGAGTATGTGGTATTTGGGTTAGAATGGCCTATGTTTGGAAGGTCTGTTTGAATGTCATATAGTTCTTTCTGGGAAAGCTTTGCTTGCATTGGCAGGTCCATAAGCTTTTCATCTTCAAGAGACTGAAGATCATTTATAGCTTTGTCAATGTCACCCCATGAGTTTGGGCTGTGGACAAACTTTGCACTGTTTGTTTGAATGGTTTGTCCATGATACATGTATGCATGTTCCCAACAATCAAAGTTTTGTTTTAGTGTATGCTCATTAATGGTAAATGGAACATAGAGAACCAATTGCTCTCTACAATGATTCTCTAAATCAAAGTGTTTGTTGAAATTGATAAACCGTATAACATTGGGTTTGGCCTTTGGTTCAATTTTAGCACCGTATTTGTTGTATCTTGAAACAAATTCTGCAAGACATATGTCCACCATTGTTTCAGGGCATTTTAAATAGTAGTCTATAATAGATTTTGCAAGAACATTTTCTGATTCATCTGGCTCATTGCTCAATTGTTTAACAGATTTGAGTATAAATGTACGATCATTGTCAGATCGCGTATCAATGAATATACATTTTCTTGAACTGTAATTTAATGGCAATGACAGAACAATATGTGTAGCTTGCTGTGATGACATTTGCTGCAAGTTAAGCATGGCATTTCCAAGTTTACTCACCATTCGTATTGCATCAATATTGTCTTGCTTGTGGTCTGTACGTATTATTTTGAATGCATATGTCATTGACTTGTCTACTTTTGCAATATATGAGCTATAGTACATAGCAGCATCATATGCATTTAGGACAAATTGTGCATCTGTATTAGCCTTCCAAAGATCTGGAATCTTCCTTGAAAAACTATTGTTCCATATTTGTGATGGTTTTCTTTGTAAGAAAAGCGTGGGCTTGTTTAATGTTGAGCTCAAAGCTTCAATGTATTCATTGTCACTTAAGTTTAATTCTTTTAAGAACATTTGAAAAGTGAATGTTTCGTCATAGTTTTGCTTTTTGGAGTTTTGAGAAGATATAAGTGGCATTTGTAGTTATCGCTTCAGTCTTTTGGACTATTGGTAAAAGTATAGTTGACTTTTGCATTGGTGGGAAAGGAAAATTGTACCTACAAAGTTGTTTTCTTGATCTCTTGCATTTCTTTGTATGATGGTGTTTGTGTAACATTGCCAAAGGAGGTTCCAAATTTTGAGTGTCGCAGGTAATATACTTATCAACAAAAGCTATGACGTCCGTGTTGTTATTTTCTGTGTAGATTGGTGCATTTTTAACCCATATGAGGAAATGATCATGTTCATTTCCTCGATTTTGGAACTCAGTGACTGAAAAGTAATCAATGACATTTCCAAAGAAAGAGTCATCTGTAAGTATCAATTTTTTAATTGCATTGATTCTATGTTTATAGTAACGTGCACAAGTGATAGGATCTTTCTTGATTAGTTCAAATTTGTCAATGTGTGTTGGGTGATTAGATTCTTGGTAGTTTTGTGCTAATTGGTGTAGATTGTGCAGCTCTTGTAATGTTTGAATTAGTGGATCCCAATTTTTCTCAGCACTAGAGAAAGTGATGAAAAATGTTGGTGGTCCTAGTTGTCGAATCATAGCAAATACATTTTTCTTAAGTTGTTGTGAATAGTTTGGAGAGATTCTTATTCTTTTGAAATCAACGTATCCAATATCATTTAAGAATTTTTTCTAGGTTTGGTTTGTGTTTTAACGTCTTTCGCAAACTTAGCTTCCGCCCTAGCGGCCTTGGATTCTTATTGTCATTGTGGATAGTACTTGTTGTATTAGAACCTTTATAGCTTTGAAAAAAATGTTTGTTGTATGATATGCAAATTGTCTTTGTGACTGTAAGAGCTCCCAGCGTATTATTTTTGATACGTAAAGTTTTTTACAATGTCATTATCACGTGGCTTGCCAAAGAATAAAGTTGGGAAATTCATTTTCCCAGCAATGTCCTTAAATATTCCAATTGGATACTTGTGCTCTGTAGTGCAATTTCAATAATCTTGTCCTCCATGTTATGGATACTTCTAGACTCAGTGAATCCATGTATCAATGTTTCTGATGGGTTTTCATTTTCCATTTCACTGTCTGATTCTGTTTCACTTGTATTTTGTGGACTATTGGCTTCGTTTTCTTAGTGCATTGGAGAACTTCTTGCCAATCTTGGTTTATGTGGACTTTGTGCATTTTGTATAATGGTGTCCTTGTTAATTGAGTCAAAGCTTGCATGATGACATTTGGGCACACCATGCCTTTTTGAAATGCATTTTTGTATTTAAGCGTCTTTTCAATGAAACAACAATTGTTTGTGTGTTGTTAATTGATTGTGGTAATGCTCTTTGTACAATGTTCATGTCAACAGGGACATTTATAATAGAACCTGTCAGGCCTATTTGAGACCTTTTGAATCCTAGTTCCCAAATCTGTGCAAATGCAATTCTAAGTGAGACAAGTCGTTCTTCTAGAGGAGTTAAGTTTTGCACATAGCACAATGGTCTGTTAGTTCTTATTTTCTGTGGCGTAGCATACTTTGGAATAGTGGACTGTTTCAATGCAAAGTAGCATACATTGCATATGAGATCTGTGAATGGTAAGGAATCTGATTGTACTAGCTCACAGTATAGTTGTTTTTGTTTTTCTTTGAAAATCCTAATGTCCTTGTTCAAACAGAGCACTTGGCAAATTGCACATGAGTGTTTTGGTGTATCTTGTATTGCTGTTTTATAAATTTCTATTGGTGTCAATGTTTTTTTTTTTCTTTGGGCTGCTAGGTACACTTTTTTTTTGTTTTTCTTTTCTAATCAAGTTCTTCAGGTGATTAAGTCTTATTGTTGATTTATGTTTAAAATTGTTTGCTATGACAAATGGTATCAAATTTTCCTTGTTTTTAGGCAAAGCATGTGGCCTGGTCAAGTAAGTATTTTTGTATTGTGGACGATTTCTGATCAACTTTTTAAGTTGGAATAAGCTTGTTGAGTGTAGGCGAGTTAGATTCTTGGATTTGATACTTAGAAGTGGCTCAAAATATCCAGCCAAAGGGTTTGTATCATGGAACAGTATAGAGACTGATTTTGAATATCCAGAATCATTGAAATCTAAGTACTTTCTTGATGTTGTCAATGACCAGAGGCTTATTTGTATTTTTAACCATTTGGATATCCAATGAATGCAAAATAAGTCACCCCACAATCCACGTTCGCCATGGTCTACGCATGAGCTTGCAGACAATCGCATCTTGCGGAAGTATGTTTCTTGATCATGTACTTTGTGCAATGTATATAGAGTACTAGGATTTAGTTCATTGTTATATGATTTAATTGCTTCTTTGTCCTTTTTTTGAAAGCAAGCCAAGAAATAATCTATAGCTCCATTGCGTAATTGAGTTGAGGTGTACTGGTTGTTAAGTAGCACTTGAAGCGAATCAAACAAACAATCGCCAACATTGTATGCAAATGTGCTTAATCTACAAAGGCCTTCAGCTCTAAGGACATTGTCAATGTTTGATATTTGAGGATACTTTGGGCACAATTTTTTTATTTCATGTGAACTTATGGGCTGTTTTGAACTTATGTTTTGTGTTTCAATTTCTAACAATGGTTCAAAGTGTCCACTTAAAGAATTCATGTCATGAAATAGTATAGAGACTGATTCTGTGTAGTCAGAACTATTGAACTGTAAGTACCTTCTTGCTGTTGTTCTTGACCAAAGGGAGATTTGTATATTCAACCATTTGGATATCCAGTGAATGCAAAATAGGTCACCCCACAATCCACTTTCTGTGCAATCAGCTTGTGGCTGTGCAGATAATCGCATTCTGCGGAAGTATGTTTGTGGATCATGTACTTTGTGCAATGTATATAGAGTATCAGGGTCTAGTTCATAGTTGTATGATTTTATTGCTTCTTTGTCCTTGTTTTTAAGGCAATTCAAGAAGTAATCTATAGCTCCATTTCGTAATTGAATTGATGTGTAACGATTGTTAAGCAATAGTTGTAATGAGTCAAACAAACAATCACCAACATTGTATGCAAAAGTACTCAATCTACAAAGTCCCTCGCTCTTAAGCACGTAGTCAATGTTTGATATTTGGGGGCGCTTAGTTAATTCATAGGTGTCAACGTCTATCATTTTCTTTGTTTTTCGTGTAACCTAATGTGTTTGGGTATAGCAAATGCTGAGTATGAATAGCATTTAACACTAGTATCTAGATTACAAAATCTATTATTGTTAACATTGTCGCCTATGTGCTTTCACTCAATAGCATTCGATAGTATGAATCATGTTGTCGAGGATCTTGGAAGTTAATAATCTCTATATATGTTGGAAAATGGATCTTGAGTAGTAGCAGAAGCTTACGTAACATACCACACAACAAACAATTTAATAGAAGCACAAGGGGAAAATAGTATTAATTCTTCAACCTGACCTTGTTATCCATTGTCCCCCAGCAGGATTGTATGTACTTATTCCTGTTACATTTCCAAAGTGGATATATGAGTACAATGCATGATGTATACTTTTAGTGCCACAAACACAAAACAATATTTTCAGGTAACTTTGCCTACATGCAACAATTGGTTGACAAGAATCTTTTTTGCTCATATTGTCAATCTTAGTCTATGGTATTTAAATGTTTTGTGTTATTGGATTCCTTTGTTGCTATGTACTTCTAAGCGACTGATTTTTTTTTCAAAGAACAAATGATTTTAAGAGCTATTCAGATATACATGAATTAAGTGGCATGTAGAGAATAGTTTGACATATCTTTTTTGTTTATAGAAAGTCAGGAAATGTAAAAGCATTGTTTCATCAAAGAAGATCTATGGCTTTTCTTATTTGTGGGAATAGCTTTTAAGATCAGTTGTGTATAGACAATTTGAAGGAAATGCAAAGGCATAGGTTCATTGAGCAAAAGTGAAGGCATGGATTGATTAAATAATTTTAAAAAGAGATTGAAACTCAGAAGTGCAGCCACACAGTGCATACATGCAAAGCAAATGCATTAAATAGCATGTGGGTCGATGAGAAACTGCTGGAATTGCTTGGTGCACATGTATAGCGAGGCTGCTTTGTCCATTAGCTATAGACTTAAGTCAGCTGTTAAGCATCACTATTACTTTGTGCATATTGTTTTTCTATTCTAGAAGTCTCTGTTCTGGGAGAGTTTATAGCGATTAAGCAGACTTTGTTATAGTTACAGTATCCAGAACCAGAAACGAGTTACTTGAGGGAATAAATAGCTTCTTTCCTCAGTTTCCTTTTACTTTAGAGGTTTAAAGCACATAGTGAAATTGGCAATGTGAGCAAAAAAAAACTGTGCCTAATGTCATTTTGCATGTAAGCAAGACCATGGAAAAATATTGCATCATGTCTATGAGTGACGTAGTACATCATTCATTGTACTCATGTGCCATGTCAGCTTTTGAAATTAACTTTGTAGGCTTTTATTTGTAAAACAGGAAGATTAAACATACGTTAACTTGTAAACTGCATAGCAACTTGCCACAGCTATAAACAGTCCTATGAAAAAATTGCCTTAAATGCATATAGGTAAAAACCAGTTGACATAAAACAAAGACTTATGGCTCTAAACGCTATTTGAAACTGCAAACAGGGTTTAAAAATTATATGCTAGCAGTTCATTCTATTCTATGGATATTGTATAGAGGAAGTATAACATACTAACACATAAGCAAAACCTTTTCTATTGCTCGAAGACAAATTACTATTGCAATTGTGGATAATGCATTTTTCTGTTTGCATATATGGAAACAACCCTCTAAATCATTTATGTTCAAAGAAATGAGGAATACAAGATGACAAAATGAATACATGGAAAAGAACTTTATGCAGTTATTATATTGAAGAATTTCAATTGCATTTCAAGAAAAGAAAAAAGACAAATTGGAAAACTGACCTTGTAATCTGCTATCGAATGATCAAGTATACTTGTACAAATGTACAAATTGTGATAGGGACAAGCAATTTTTCCTAGTGTAGTTTGTGCGTAATTGTTTATATACAGTTGAAAGCATTGAACCCTGTCACAAGGACAAATTAGACAAATGAGTACAGTGAGTGACATATGCTATGTTATTCATAAAAAGAAAACATAATTCTTATGTAGATTCATTTGAATTTTTATTAATTTTTAAATACTTGTTGCTATCTGTGTACCCTATAATATAGAACTTTTTTTTTGCATGTGCATGCACCAGGGTAATTCTGTTATTGCAATGGTGGCATAAGCTCTTTAGGAGAAATCAATGGAATAGATCCCATATTTGCTTAAGCACCTAAAAAAGTGTAAATAGGCCACAGCAACTAATCAATACTAAGGCAAAAAACAACACAAACTTGTGCTAGCACTGTTAAGTTATGGTAGAAACAATTTCTAGCTATTGTTTAATTCCAAACTAGCTATCACTTAATAGTGAAAGCGATGTAAATATTGATTTTCTAACTAAATGGGGTCATTTCATTTCCATATGCATAAGTTTGTTTTGTACCATTGTGTAGCACTTACTATTACTTGTGCAATGAAGCCACATGCAAGTAGAATTCATAACTCATGGCATTTAGATACACCCAAGGAGAAATACAAACCAAGGTTGTTAGCATCCTGATAAGAAAGATGATGAGATACATCCAATTAATGTATGCCACAACATCTTATTCAATGAAGATGATTTGGATAGAAATGTTACAAATCAGAATCCTTATTGGTGTCTGAGTAATCCTCTTTTTCAAGACTTTTCAAGGAAATTGCATGGCAATACTATCAGTGAATAAGTGCAATTAGATCTTTTAATTGACTTTGTTTGATTGGTCAAATGTGCACAAGGATAGTTATAATTATTTCTTTGTTTTAACTGTTATGTATATAAATACTATTCAACAGTTATGTAATTAATTAGATATGAAATGACAAAAGGAAAATGAAAATAAATTAATTAAGATAATTTGATTCATTAATTAATGAAGTGAATTATCGTGTAAAAGTAAAAAAATTAGAAGTTGCAAAAAAACCCTCTTTGCTTTATGCTTTAATGACAACGAGGGAGATGAAAGAAATTGTGGAGTTTAAGCTTATATCTGTAAATTGCATTTGCCTGACAGTTTGTAAAGTGCTTTTAACACATTGTCTTCATATTGTTTATAAGGTCCTATTATGGGACATGCTAACAGAACAATGGCTCTAAAACTTGAACTATGGAACAGTTTTGCAGTAATTGGAGATATGCAGTCTTTAGAGAGCTCATAAGCGCCAAGTTATTGTTAAGATGTCACATTCTACGTTGGACAAAAGACAATTGCTTTCCCAAGGGACTAATCTCTGAAGAATAGCACAGGCTGAGCACTATGAAACCCAATGTGCTTATGGACATTAAAATAAAAGAAAACTGATGAGAGAAACTATTTATTGCCTGGAGTAGCTTGTCTGCAAGTGTCCTTTTTTGGAATCATGACAACCTTTGCCCTGTCACTATAAACTGTTGTGTAGAAAAGACATATCGACACACACATATATGTATACATATGTATATATATGTACAGATACATCCATGTAAAGACAGATTAATGCATCTATGGACATAAACATATATGCATCCATATGATTACATGCATATACACATAAATGCACCTATACACACATACATATATGCATAAATACATATATGCATAGATATATCTAGAGTCAGATGCATACATGCATATATGCATCTACAAAGGTCTACATAGATATGCACATAGGTGAATGCATATGCACATAGAAACATGCATACATACATACATGCACAGACACATTAAGCAGAAAGCGATTGTGATCGTGAACTAGAGCACTATGAAACATAGCCCCACGATGCACTTGAATAGAAAGGAACTGTGGAGAGTAACAAATTATCATGTCAAGTAACTCGTTTCTAGGTGTGGGGCTTGCAACCATAACATCTCTTGCTTAGTGGCTACAAACTCTTCCTCAGAACTACAGCTTACAAAACACAAAAAAAACAACACACGCAAAGTAATAGAAATGCATAGCAAGTAACTTAACTCTATATTAAATGACCAAAGTGCCCTGGCCACGCGTGGCCTCCAAGCGATTTCACTGCCTTCACCTCATGCCAAATGCCATTCAATGCATTTATTTTTTATTCATGCATCACGTACGTCTACCCACTAGTTTGATAAACTATGCCTTTGCTTAATTTTAATTGATCAATTTATGCGCTCGCAGTTTCCTGATATTTTAATGCATTTAATCTACATTCATGGACTACGTACCTCTAGCCACCACCTTTTAAACTATGCCTTTGCTTAAATTTATTTAATCAATTTATGCGTTCGCATTTTCTCGAATTTCTAAAATGGAAAATGATTTATAAAGCTACTCGGATGAATAGAAAAATAGATAAATGCTAATTTTCCAATATATAAAATAGCTCTCCAAGTTCAAACTATACAAAAAAATAAGCAATATGTTAAGTGGCGAAATGTGATTGGTAAATGCTGTCAGTTAAATGCATTCCAAGCAAATGCATAAGTATTTCTGCCTACCAGTAGGAAACTAATAAAAGCATTTCAACCAAATGCATAAGTATTCTTGCCTTGACACTAGGAGCCAATAAAATTGTTACTATAGAAAAATAGTTTATCCAAGTGAGTGCTATTAGGTTTGTTATCTTCAATTTCAAACTCCTTTGACGTTAATGCATTTTCTTTGGTAGTAGAATATGGAGTTTCCTTTTTTAAATGGGAGTCTGGAAGAAAATGACATATACAAATAAATTTAAGCAAAGACATAGGCTAGAAAACTGATAGCTTTTATCAATAGAAAGGGGACGTTTACAGTGACAGAGCAGAAGCTCTTGTGCTTATTGAATGAACACCAAGAGACAAGCTACTCAAGGCAACAAATGGCTATTTTTATCTATTTTGCTTCATTATATCCCAAAAATGCAAGCTGGGTTTCACAATGCATGAAAACACATGTGTGCAAACAACTGCCAAAATTATAATTGCAATGGATGACAATGATAGTGTAATGGATACTAATAGTCCAAACATCAAAATACACCAGCTAGTTTTTTTTTAGATTCAATGCAAACAAGTATCAATTGGAAACAGATTAACCTAGCAGTCTATTTATCATAGGTTCATGAATTCCAAATGCACAAGTGCAAACATGGTTCTCTACAGGCTTTTGCAATGCATTTTAACTATATTGTTGTTTTGCATCGAGCTTAACGAACCACTGCAATTATGGTTTCGAAACAGATTTAAATCAATGGATGTAAGTCAAGAAAGGTTCCTAGTCACACTTAATACTTGAATCATGAAGCATCATTGCTTCAAGCTAGAGCAAAAGTGTAGACAGGGACACAAAAGAAAATTCAACAATGACACCATCAAACAAGGATTTGTTTGCTATCACTATGACTAACTATTGAACTCAATTGACTCATCAGTCAAACAGCTTTATTCATTACTGACCTAACTTGTTTCAAAGCTATCTTGTTAAACTGATTAGTTAATTTCATTAATGAGTAAAAGATAGAATTGACTTAAGTTGCAGAAGCTAATTGTAAGATTGACTTGTTCGTTAATTGACTTTGATTAATGGTTCAGGGATAGATGAGACAAATTAAATTGGCATCAGCAAAATGTGAGATGGACTTATTGGCTCTTACGCTACATAAACTATGACATTTCAGCTTTCATGAAATAATACCGAAAGCAATAGAATAAGCAGATGGCTCTAACATACACGAAGAGATACAATTAATATGGACAGCTATAGGCTGTTGAATATTTGTAGCATAAGGAACTGAAAGGAAGATGTTGAAAAAAGATTTTGCAATTTCGGTTTACAATTGCGTTTGCTTCCTTGTCTATAAAGCCTTTTCAAGAAGTTCCTTTTTTTTTGCATACGAATGGCCATGATTGGTTTAATTGATTTGGTGTACAGAGATGTTTTATAATTAACTATAATTAACTTTTCATCTAAGCTTTTACGTATCCCTGTATGCAACTGCGTATACATGCATCCATGTATTTTTTGGATATTCCACTATAGCCTTGTACCAATTTACTTTGTTATATGGCTATCGCATATAGTAACACTAATAAGCTCTTTCACTGTGCATAGCAACTGTTTTCGTAAATGCTAGGTTGAGCTTATATGTATCAGGATACATATATACTCACGCTAAAAACTACTGAATTATGGTCTCTATTTTCCCATTTTCGTAGACACGTTACTATTGCAATTAAATGTGTAAAGCATTTGTGTCCAAAGAAATTAGATAAAGGAATGGCAATATGTTACACAACCTTGTATTATGCCTTCATAGTAGTTTTTTCATTGCATTTCAAGTAAACCAGAAACCAGAATTTTATTCATATTATTTCATCCATGGCATCTACAGCTTGTCCAATAATTGGCTATGACCAATCATGGAACACAATTAATTCATCAGCAAACTAGATTGATTGCTCGCTGAATTAACTTGTTTGAAAGCTATCATGTTAAGCCAACTAGCTAATATCCCACATTCAGTATGACATCTGAGTTTCAAATAAGTCCTATGCACACAAATTTGTTATCATGCTAAAGCCATGTAAACATAGATGTTCCAATTCCATGGGACCATTTTATTTCCATCTGTCCAAGTTCATTTCATTCCATTATCAAGAACCAATAATTAAATGTTTACACCAAGTACATGCAACTAGAAAATGCAAGTAGGGTTTCAACAATGAGATCATGTAACAAGCATTTGTTTGCTATCACTATGATTAATGATAGAATTGACTTAATTTGCATGAGTCAAGTGCAAGATTGACTTGTTTGTTAATTGACTTTGATTAATGGTAAGGAGACAGATGAGACAAATTAAATTGTCATCAACACAATGTAAGACAGACTTATTAGCTGCTACGCCACATATACTATGACACTTGAGCTTTCATGAAATCACCTCACACCAGCTCCATCAAACCATGGAAGGGTTATTCAGTGGCTTCACGTATGGTTCCCCTGCCATTCAAATGAGGGCAGAAAAGTAAAGAAATAAAATGTAAAGAGTGAATCTGATTAGGATGTTGAAAGACTTGTTAAATGAGAAATGGAAACTAAAACATTGAATTTGAGTTTCCATTATCAATTTTTTGTTTAATTCTTGACTACTGTTTTGTTAAGCTGTAGATTGTAAAACACATGGTGTTGTAAAAACAACAACTCACTGACAGTTGTAACACACAACGTGTTGTAAAGTATTTTGTATTACTCTTGATTAGTTTTTATTGGAATTATTTTGTATTGCTATAATTAGTTTATTACTTTCTATTACTGTATTTTAGTATGGACATTTCAAGGTGAAGAACATGAGACATATGAAATGCAATATCACAGGTTTAATTACCAAGGCATGAATGAGCAAGAACTTTTTAGTAGATAAAGGTCATGAACGTTGAACTAATAGTATCACAGTCACCACAACATTTAAGGAAACCTATGCTCAACACTCTCTTTTCCATTATCAATTGTATTCCCAATGTCATCCATGAAGAATATCCTCAAAGATATAGAATACATGGATGCACAGGCTAAAGAAGTTCTTCATGGATCAAAGATATGGAATTCATTGATGAAAGAAATGGAGATCATGGATCAAAGCAATGGCTAATAGCAGGATCTAGAAGTTGACAAAGTTCTTCATGGATGAAATTGGGAATAAAATTGATAATGGAAAAGGGAGTCTACACCATAGGTTTACTTAAATGTTGTGGTGACTGTCCTACTATTGGTTCAATGTTCATGATCTTCATCTACTCAAAGGTTCTTGCTTGTTTATCATGCAATATAGATTTTAGTGACTAGAGATGAATTGTGATTACTTTGAGCATTTCATTTTTTATGATTTTGCAGATCTGTGTAGTCACATGAGATGTTGTTGCTGCAGAGTCAATACCTGGGACCAAGCTACTTGACACATGTACCCATACACTATGACATTTGAGATTCACATAAGTCTCATGCACGCAAATCTGCTATCATGGTAAAGGCATGCAAACACTGATGTTCCAACTCCATGGGGTCATTCTATTTCCACTTGTCCAAGTTCATTTCATTCCATTATCAAGAACCAATAATTAAATGTTTAAATCAGGTACATGCAAACAACAATGGAAGAAAGGTTTCATAGTGCTTCAAGACATTGTTATACTGTGATTATAAATTCATATTTTAAGCTACTTTTAGTATTATTTATTCGAGCTTCTTGTTGAAATGCAAAGGTTTCATCTGCGTTTGATAGGTATTATGTAGAAATCATCTTGTCCATTTTACTTCATGCATGTGAGCCCTGCAAAGTCTATATATTATTGACTATTGCAAAGTGGTCCCATAAAGAGGGCTTTGGAACCAAAACCATGTAAACACGTGCAATAATGATAGCTTTTGAACTACGAGGGAACAGTATGTTGCTTTGAGCTTTTCCGTTGTCATCAAAGCATAAAGGGTAGAGGGGTTCTGTTAAAAGTTGTGGTTGTTGTCCTCATAGGCATAAACCCGTATTTTAAACTACTTTTTTACTCTATGCATGTAAGTCGATAGTGTGGTGCTTTTAGCTATTCCATTGTCATCAAAGCATAAAGGATAGAGGGGTTCTGTTAAAAGTCATGGTTGTTGTCCTCATAGGAATAAATCCGTATATTAAACTATTTTTAGTATTATCTATTCGAATTTCTTGTTGAAATGCAAAGGTTTCATCTACGTTTCATAGGTATTATGCAGAAATCCTCTTGTTCATTTTACTTCATGCATGTGAGCCCTATAGAATTTTTATTTTTCTAATTGTTGCAAACTGGTCCCATAGAGAGGACTTTGGAACCAAAATTATGTCAACATGTGCGATAATGAGAGCTTTTCAACAATCAGTCAACAGTGTGTTGCTTTGAGCTTTTCCGTTGTCATGAAAGCATAAAGGATAAAGGTATTCTGTTAAAAGTCGTGGTTGTTGTCCTCATAGGCATAAATGCAAACAATGAGAGCATAAAGAATACAGTAGAAACCTTTTTGCTGCCGGCAAGCATAAAAATTATGTTAGATGTAGTCGTTATTGTTTTTGTATCTTGGGGGCTGTAAAAAACTATGTCAAGAAATGTTGTAGAATCCAAATTACAATGTTGCCATAGAGCAGTTAAGTAATATTGCTTTTCGCTTTTTAGTCTGTCCGATACAAGAAATCCAAGTAGCGTTTCATAGTGCTTTAAGGCAATTGTATGCTTTGATTATAAATTCGTATTTTAAACTACTTTCAGTATTGTTCATTCAAATTTTTTTGTTGAAATGCGAAGGTTTCATCTGTGTTTGATAGAAATTATTGTTTATAAGATGTTGTGACATACATTAATTGGATGTATCTCATCATCTTTCTTATGGCAATTGTATGCTTTGATAGAAATTCATACATTAGTGCTTTAAGGCAATTGTATGCTTTGATTATAAATTCGTATTTTAAACTACTTTCAGTATTGTTCATTCGAATTTTTTTGTTGAAATGCGAAGGTTTCATCTGTGTTTGATAGAAATTATTGTTTATAAGATGTTGTGACATACATTAATTGGATGTATCTCATCATCTTTCTTATCAAGATGCTAACAACCTTGATTTGTATCTCTCCTTGAATGTATCTGGATGCTATGAACTATGAATTCTACTTGCATATTGCTTGGTTGTACAAGTAATACTAAGCGTTACACAATGGTAGAAACCACAACTCATAGTATTCATATACACCCATGCACAAATACATGGTACTCAACACATTAACACGGACATGGTTTTCTAGGGCTAGTTTGTTAGTTGCCTTTGATTAATAGTTCAAATGCACACAAAGCTAATTGCAATCATTTCTTTCTTTGAATTGCTAGGTACTTAAAGGCTAACTAGCAATTGCCTAATTATTTAGATATGGGACAATACAAGGATGAATAAGGAAATATGAACTTGCCTAAATGATCATGAATGATAGAGCTATTTGGTAAAATGCTACATATACTGTGACATTTAAGCTTCAAAAACTGCCAATAGCAGCAAAAGCTTCAAAACTCTCAGTTAACATGTAAAGGGCTGAGAAAAATCGATCTGCTAACTGAATGGGGTCATTTTACTTCAATTATTTAGCACTTATTCTTAATTGTTTAATCACAATATGACGGGATGGCTAGCTGGCGCCATCCACAAAAAAACATTTAAAGCAAATGCAACAGTAATCTGTTATATACACACATACATACATGGCAACATAGATACATGCATCCATATATACATAATTACATGCACACATATATACATGCAAACCTGTATGCATGGATGCCTACAAAGACTATGTTTCATGGGATTATTGAAGAGTTAACTTGCTTTCTATATGCTTCCATATTTTACATGTGTGCCTATGAGGACAATAACCACAATATTTGACAGTATTCCTCTATCCTTGATAACAGTTCATTGGTTCCAAAGCTCTCTCTATAGGACAGTTGTACATTGCCTACAAGACTCAGATGAATCCTTCGTATTTCAAGGAAAGATTTGAATCAATAACACTTAAAATGACCTAAACTATGACTTTACAATCAAAGTATCCAAATGCATTGCAACAATGTGAAACCCAAGTTCCATTTAAGATGTACAATGAAAGTAAATAGAAGGGAAAATGCATTTTCTTTAAAGTTTGTACAACAATTTCAATAGGTTGTCTAGCCATTGTCAAAAATATGGTTTTCTATCAGCATAGTCCTTCAACCTTCTTTAGGTCTAATTGCTACTTTGTTAATTGACTTTGATTGAAAGATCAAAATGTGAAATGTGGCCAAGGATAATTATAGACAACTGTACGTTGCCTCCAACATTCAGATGAATTCTTGGTATTTCAAGGAAAGGTTTGAATCGATAACACTTAGAATTATCTAAACTATGATTTTAGATTCAAAGTATCCAAACGCATTGCAACAATGCAAAACCCAACTTCTATTTAAGATGCACAATGAAAGGCCAAAATGTGAAATGTGGCCAAGGATAATCATACTTATTTATCTCTTTTAATTGTTATATATTCAAAGACTAATTAGCAATCTAAACAGCTTCGCCTCTAGCCAGTTGCCATTAAATGCATTGATTTTGAATTAATGAATTATGCACCTTTAGCCAGTAGTTTTAATCAAAGCATGCATATGGATTCAGAATCAAACTCTCAAAATTTGGAAAGGTTAATTTTTTGAAACAAAGATCTACTTTTGAACCTCAAAATGCTTAATTTCTATGAACCATATAGCATATGTCACTCACAATACCCATTTGCAAAGACTGTCCTTGTAACAAAAAGCAACGATATGATTACAAGTACAATCAATATAGTGAGAATCTTGAATTAACCTTTTTCTCTGTTTACTATATGCAATTGTAAACAAAAGAGAAGGTTCATTCTAGAAACTCACCTTGTACTACTTGCTTGAAGAATTTGCCACAGCTGGACCGCTACACGACCTCTTTTCTTCCAACCAAAAGCATTGCACCATGTAAAAAGCTTTCATTAGAAAACAAAAACCATGTCTTTGTTTTTTCTAAAAGAATAGCAATATATAGTACTCCTACTGCGATGGATACTAATAGCAAAAACCATTTAAACACTACCGAGCATTTTTCCAGGTTCAAGAGACACAAGTATAAATGCAAACAAGATTAACTACACAAACTAATTGTGACATGTTACTGAACCACAAATCTTCTAGCAATGAACTTGACTGCTCTTTTGCATGAAGCCTCAAACTGTTCTATCAAGCAATATTACTTAATTGCTCTATGGGAACATTGTAATTTGGATTCTACAACATTTTTGGCATAGTTTTTTATAACCCCAAGATACACAAACAGTAAGAACGACATCTGACAAAATTTTTATGCTTGCCGGCAGGGAAAAGGTTTCTACTGCATTCTCTATGCTCCCATTGTTTGCATTTATGTCTACAAGGACAACAACGACGACTTTTAACAGAATACCTCTATCCTTTATGATCTCATGACAACGGAAAAGCTCAAAGCAACACACTCTCGACTCATTGTTGAAAAGCTCTCATTGTTTTTTTGCAGCAATCAAAAAAACACAAACTCTACAGGACTACATGCATGAAGCAAAATGAACAAGAGGATTTCTACATAATACCTATCAAACGAAGATGAAACCTTCGCATTTCAACAAGAAATTCGAATAAACAATACTAAAAGTAGTTTAAAATACGAATTTATAATCAAAGTATACAATTGCCTTAAAGCACTATGAAACCCTACTTGCATTTCTTGTATCAAACAGAATAAAAAGCGAAAAGCAATATTACTTAACTGCTCTATGAGAACATTGTAATTTGGACTCGACAACATTGTTGACATAGTTTTTTATAACCCCAACATACAAAAACAGTAACGACGACATCCAACAGAATTTTTATGCTTGCTGACAGGTAAAAGGTTTCTACTGTATTCTTTATGCTCCCATTGTTTGCATTTATGCCTACGAGGACAACAACCACGACTTTTAACAGAATCCCTCTATCCTTTATGCTTTCATGGCAAAGGCAAAGCTCAAAGCAACACACTGTCGACTCATTGTTGAAAAGCTCTCATTATCGCACACGTTGACATAATTTTGGTTCCAAAGCCCTCTTTATGGGACCACCTTGCAGCAATAAAAGAGATACAAACTCTACAGGGCTCACATGCATGAAGCAAAATGAGCAAGAGGATTTCTACATAATGCCTATCAAACGCAGATGAAACCTTCGCATTTCAACAAAAAAATTCAAATAAATAATACTAAAAGTAGTTTACTATACGGATTCATGCCTACGAGGACAACAACCACGACTTTTAACAGAACCCCTCCATCCTTTATGCTTTGATGACAACGGAAAAGCTCAAAGCAACACACTGTCGACTCACATGCATGAAGTAAAATGAACAAGAGGATTTTTACATAATTCCTATCAAACGCAGATGAAACCTTCGCATTTCAACAAGAAATTTGAATGAACAATACTAACAGTAGTTTAAAATACGAATTTATAATCAAATTATACGAATGCCTTCAAGCACCATGAAACCCTACTTGCACTTCTTGTATCAAATAGACTAAAAAACGAAAACTTACCTCTTCTGACCTCAAGCAATTTGTCTCTCACTGTTCACCGTTTTAATGTATCGAAACTCTGAAAATCACCAAATTATCACCTCAAATAACTCGTTTCTGGGTCTGGACTCTGCAACTATAACATATCCTGCTCAGTCGCTAAAACTCTCCCTCAGAACATCGCTTACAGAAGACAAAAACAACACACGCAAAGTAATGGAAATGCATACCAAGTAACTCAACTCTATATTAAATGACCAAAGTACCCTGGCCACGCGTGGCCTCCAAGCGACTCCACCGCCTTCACCTCGAGCCAAATGCCATTCAATGCATTTAATTTTTTTTCATGCATCACGTACGTCTACCCACCAATTTGATAAACTATGCCTCTGCTTAATTTTAATTAATCAATTTATGCGCTCGATGTTTCCTGATATTTTAATGCATTTAATCTGCATTTATGGATTACGTACCTCTAGCCGCCACCATTTAAACTATGCCTTTGCTTAAATTTATTTAATTAATTTATGTATTCGCATTTTTCTAAATTTTTAAAACGAAAATGATTTATAAAGCTACTCAGACGAATAGAAAAATAGATAAATGCTAATTTTCCAATATATGAAATAGCTCTCTAAATTCAAACTATACCAAAAAAAAGCAATATGTTAAATGGCGAAATGTGATTGGTTCATGCTGCCGGTTAAATGCATTCCGGGCGAATGCATAAGTATTCCTGCCTACCGGCAGGACCTAAAAATCATTCACAAGAATATCAGTGAAATAAAAAATATATCTGTGTAAATATAAACTAACTACTGCTCATTGTACTCAAACATCCAAAAATGAAAAAGGTTAAAAAAATGCTGAAAAACATTCAACGACCAGATTAATATAACTGCATTGCAGTGTTTCTACCTGTTAACCATTGATAAGGTCGACCATTTCCAAATATGATACGCCTTCCTAATCTGAGTTTATCACAATCCATTTATTCCGTTCTGCCTCAAACCCCAAATTTACCTCAACCACGGCACAAGCTGATCGAGATGAGCAGTGAGCACAAGCTGATCGATGAGCACAACACCTGTTTTCCTCGTGGAAGAAGCTGTAACTTCCTTCTTCACCGAGCCTTTCCTAGTAGAAGCCACGACCTCTTTTTCCCCTTTTTCCTCCTTACGGAAGATATTTACGTTTAAACTGTGTAACCCCTGAATCTGCTTTAGTAAACCGCAAACGCCTCACCATCCAACATCTCTGAACTTCTATTTCGTGGGGATTAGCTCTAGATTGTTTCGATGCTCGATGCCCTACGGCCGTGTCTTGTAGGGAATCCCCACGAAATAGAAGTTCAGAGGTACTGGATGGTGAGGCGTTTGATGGCCTGGAAGCGATTTACTGAAGCAAGGGAGGAATGCTGGGTTACACTCCACTGTTTGAAGGTAAATATCTTTGCAAGGAGGACAAAGGAGAAAAAAAATGAAAACGAAGGGGTCAATTTGTATAGCGAGCTGGTAGAGGCTGCAGATTCAGGGCTCATGGGGTTGGTGGTTGGGCTCGTTACTGTCCTCAAATTTTCTCTAGCCAATTCCGGGTAAGTGGCCAGTCAATTGGCATATTGCCCTTTTGAAGTTTTTGTTTACCTTCAGCCATACACTGTAATTGTGCGCACGGTGACTGAACTTTTCATAGAGGCCACGTAATTCTGTAATGTGATTTAGGATTCATTTCTGTGATTTTTCTTATCTTAGCGACTGAGCTTGAAAATACCTCCTGGACTTTATAGGATCTGTAATATCATATATGTAGATGATCTTTGAGATGCAGAATTTTCTGGTCTAAGCATGTGTTTATTCATCTCCATTTGTTTTTGGCGCCTTTTTCAACAAGCAGGGATGATTTTGATGGCTAAAGATTCTTTTGCCAAGTGTAAATTGACTATAGAAGATTACCAGTATATAGACTTTCTTCATACACCTTGTCAATTTCTTGTTTATCTGGTTCTGTTGCTTGTTTGGTTTGTTGTCTCTGTTTCCATCTATGTATTTTGTGGCTTGCACTTACTGCCACATGTATATAGAAGACTGTCTTACACTAAGTGCATCTTACACCTTGTTCAATGGGCTGCTTGTCCCTTTAAATGCTTGAGTGAGCTCTAGATAAAGCTACAGAAAGTGTCTACACTCCAATAGTGACTGCTGATTTCAGAGCTGGACAACATTAATTTAGTCTGTTAGACTAACAAAATGAACAGAGTATGTGAGCATTTAAAGTGAATTGAGGGACTAACAAAATGAACAGAGTATGCCAGCATTCAAAGTGAATTCAGGGATTAACAATTTTAATTTCTGTTGGTGGCTGTTGCAAAACTGCCCTGCCAGCACTAGGCCGGAACTACGCTGCACTGCAGCTCTTGTTACTTAAAGGAATTCTGTCCTCTAAAAGCTTTTGCTTGATATAGCTTTTATGACATGAGTCACATGACATTGACATGATTCCTTCATTCTCAATTGCAAACTTTGTGCAGCTTGAGGAATTGATACATATTTGTGAATACAAGGAGGCGTCAAAGAGAATGTCATGAAATGCACATCTTTGGTCAAATAGACATAAGTTGTTGGCAGAAGGTACCGATTAGTCAAAGTCATCTTGACTAAGGTAACAATAAACTTCCTAAATTTGAGCTATTAGGCTTTGAAGGCAAAGAAAGCGCAGTTAAGTCATCTTGACTAAGGTAACAATAAACTTCCTAAATTTGAGCTTTATTTTCTTTTTTATTCCTTGCAAGTTTTTTGTGTATTAAGAAGGTTAAAATTAAGTGTTAGAAGAGAGAGGGATTGGATGTTTTCTTCAACATGTTACTCTACCACATCACTTTTTAAATGTATTCAATTTAGAGGTTGTTATTTTTTAGTTTATAAAATTGAAAAAATAATGAACAATCAAATACAAGCATTAAAAATGAATTAAATTTAAAAAATAAATTAACATTTCCAAAATAAAGTATTATTAATCAATGTTAATGTTACATAAAATGATAAATAAATCCAAAAATATAATTTAGACAAAAATAATAGATCCTCCACCCTACAAAGGAGAAAAAACACAAGCTGGATGACTCCAATAGAAGCCAAAAGCTAAGCATTACATTGATTTGAAGGATTTTTTATGCTTTTGTTTCTATAAGTTATAACAGAACACATGAAAAAGGAAAGAGGGTTCCATAATTGGATTTTTTATACACAAGAGTTCAAATTTATGGGAATGTGTTGACAATAAATTTGATTTAAAAATATAATATTTTTATCTTGGATCAACAACAATTTGGGCTAGATAGATTTGTCCACTTAATAGTTGGAGAAGTATTGGATGATTAGTTTGGATTTGTCATAGATTAATATTTTTTAATTTTTTATTCAATTGTAAGAGAGAGACTAATCTTGTGACCCATGAATTCAACAATATAAGCAGAGGCCAATGGTAAATTCATGTAGAATTATTAGGCCTTATTGTGTGGGTCAAACCATAGGACACCACTAGTAGTAGAAATGCTTGGGTTAGCTTTTGGAGCACCATAAACAAATAGTAGGGTAGCTTAAATTTATATAAGGGTTTTTTTTTTTAGATTGCAAGAATCGGTATCGAGTAGCCATCCCCTATAAATTGCGGTGCGTTAGGTGATCTTTTTTCACATGATCGGTGATACTAATGCGACATGCCCTCTAGTACCACAGGGATGGTGGGGAGACCAGACCTCGTGACCTCTTGCTTGTAACATGATGCTTTAGGCAATCGAGCTAGGCCCACCGCCCCATAGCTAGTAGAAATGCTTAGATTAGCTTTTGGAGCACCATAAACAAATAGTAGGGTAGTTTAAGTTTATATAAGGGTTGAAATAGAAGAATTTTTGATAAATCTAGTGAGATTACACCTTCTAAGAAGATGAAGTTCAACTCTATGGAGGATGCTCTAATTCTATTTTACTTTGACATGAGCTTGGATATTTTTATCATGGAATATTGAATAATTATGTATCAATTATTTATAAATTATTTCCTTTAACTGGATCTATTATTAAAAACTTGTAGTTCTTGTTTATCCAAATATATGACATAAAAATAGGGAATGGAAGACCATAAGAACTTTCTAAGGTCTTTACCTTTTAAAAATATGGGGTAGCATCTGTTCCATTGCATGGAGAAGGTTTCAAGATTCACTTTATTTTAGAAGAAAATTCCAAAACAAAGAGAAAAATAGATCCAAATCAAGGAAGCTTCTTCATAGTCAAAAAAGTAGTAAGTAGTCTTGAGTTTCACTATGTTTGAAACATCTAAATTAGATGTGAGGGCTCAAAATGTATCTTTTGATTAGACTATCATCAGTAAGGATATTTTTTTTTTTTTTTGTCAAAGACACTAATTTTTAATTTTAGGAGTGGCATTATAGATCCAAATGTTTAATAATATTTCATCAACTAGTTCTCCACCCTAGAATGATGTGCTTCAACTTAATAGTGTATTTTTCAATGGAGTCAATTTTTCCCCAAATAAATTTTTTCTTCTTGTAATGATAAGGTGAAAAACCAATAAATTCATTCCTAATAGAATACCACTCCATTTTTTTCTACACATCTAGCTCACGAAGTTAAATCCATTTAAATTGATTGTCATCCTGTGTAATAAGTTGAGTATTTTTTTTAAATTCCCAACTCATTCATTAATTGAAGAAGACCCCAGGCATGCAGATATTTGACAGATTATTTCCAAGCATGGACTGCTCCAAACATATAATACTCTTTCTATTTCTAGGAAACCATGAAATGTTATCTTTTATGTTTTCAACTAACTTCACAATCAATGACCACATTTTTGAGATACATAGTTTAGGGTGATGTCATTAAGCAGCATAAGTATTTTCTTTCCTTGTCTATATGTAAAGTAAGAATATTATACATAACAACATCTAGGCACCCAATAACAACATCACTGACAAAACAATCTTGGATCAAAACTGGTAAGTCTAGATATTTTTCTATTGACTTATTTTCCCTAGGTAAGTAAGCTATAAGCACAACCTGTATGGTTTAAAAAATTCCTTTGTTTTTAGTCCCTGCCTTAGGCGGAGACTAATGTTTTCGATTAGCTTAAGGCAAATAGTTTTGTTCTCAGGAACCGTGCCAGCAGAGAAATATGTCTTATTCTATGGTTTGCAGTGGCATAATTTTTCAAATCTAATTTCTGATAGTTTTGCTGAATTTTTTTCATTGGCTAGTGCTATTTTTGCTGGGGTTTTGGGCTTTTTACATTTACAAATTTGAAAGGAAAAATCTTACGACCAATAAGAGGAAAAAATTAAAAGCAATTATAATGTTTGAGTTGGGCAAAAGAAGGCAGCGGATGGAGTATCCACGTGGTAGCAGAGGTTTTCGATCATCTCCTGTTTAGCAGCATGTTTGACACGTTATGATCTTGCTGGCAGCTGTTTAGCCCTTGCATACCTTTCATTATCTGTTCACAGATTGTTACTCTTATGCTAATGTGTGATTGTTGGTAGCCTTCTGTTGCGCTATGAATCTTCTGTGTTGGAACTCATTTTTTCAGTCATTATTTATTTTGGATCTTTTGTCTCATTGCAATCTTGTTCTTTGATGTGCAGTATATGGCCTTGTCTGTTGAGGCATGCTGCACCAAACGTTCGATGTTCTATATGGTCTTGTCTATTGAGATATGCTGCTGCGAGAATTGAATGCAGTGTGTTACAAATTCACCCATCACATGCAGTGTCATGCACCTGTCTGAACTGTTGAGGTATTACGTGCCTACAATTGCATGCAATATATTACTCATTTTGATATACAAAAATGTCATTTGGTCATTTGAATCTGGTCTATGTTAAGAAAGTCACATTTACTTAGCACTTAAGCTTATCCCATTCTCAGTGATCGCTGAATTTTTATACATGCGTCTGGAATGAACTATGTGCAGAATTAAAGATGATGCTTATATAGAAAATTTGATTCAGACACATGTATCTGTGTGTAGAATTATTAAAACATTAACTGCTAAATTTGCAAATATTTAAAAAATATTTTTCACCCTTTTAAACTTATTTTCGTAGTGAAGCGGATACACATATAATACAGTTGATTTCAGACATGTCAAAATTTTACACACAGACATCTCAAATCTTTAATTTTTAAATCTTGGAAATGTTTTTCACAGAGTTGTAGGGCAAGGCGACACTGTCAGAACCGTGGAAAATCAGCCTTCAGAAGATCCTCCTCCTCCTAGATTTACCTGGGCAATTGATATTTTATCGAGTTTAACTATGAAGAAACATTACTCTTTGACATTTTTACCGTTGGAGGATTTAAATGGCAAGTGATACTCGGCTAACCATTAGTAAAAATCACACGGCCTCCCCTTAAATATTTTGTTTATCCATATACTATTTTATATGAGATTACTGTGTGTCACAACCTGCTAAAAGTCTATTAAGAAGCCTTGCACTTCAAAAACATTTAGGTAATCTTATTAACCAAGGAAACTTTTAATCTGTTTCTAAAGTGAGAGCTTGTTGACTACACCATTGAACATTTACCATAAGACTTTCTCAATCCATGACAATTCTTCTTAACGCCTATTGCTAAGAATTGTTTGGTTGGAAGAAACTAGCCTTATCAAGAATAGTTACATTTTTTACAATAATCTTGCTATTGGGAAGGTGTGGAGTGGGTTTGCCTCTGTAGGTAGAACATTCTCTTCATTAAAATCGACTTTGGGAAGGCTTAGGACATAATTGAGTGGATTTTTCAGTATAGCGATGCTAAGAGTTCTTAGTTTTGTTTTCCTCGTTTGTTCATGATTTATTTTGTTTCTTTATAGACTGATATATTTCAGATTGTTTTGGGCTATTGGATATATTTCATTATTTTCGTTCATATCCTTCTGCTATACAGCTCATCAAAGGCATTCAATTGCTTGGTGACTCTTAGGTTCAACCCTGGATCAATTGATTGAAACTTTGAAATCATTCCCATGGGATCCTGGGCTAAAAAGACCTAATGCAAGAGGCTCTTTTCGCTGCATCAAACTCAGACTCACTACCTTGCAACTGTCTGTTGAAGAATAAAGGTGTGGGATTTGTTTCCAAGTGTGGTGGGTATCACTTTGGAACCTGGATCAAAGTTAAAATAAATTGGAATGATTATTGCAGAGATTTTTATGCTTTAGAACATGCCCTCAAATATTGCTAGCATTTGTTTCTTGGAAAGAAATGTCTTGCATTTTGATCAAGGAATTCTGCAATTCCTTAACTCTGAGCTTGAATTTAGGAGCAATGCCACATGAAGTTGGTGTACTACTTGCACTCTAAGTTGCCTCGTTGAAATTTGCTTTCAAATGTGGTAATTGCAACATTTATGAAAAGCTATGAACACAAAATGTCGCATAATTTGACATAGGTTTGAAAATATATGCAGGTATGATCTATTTTAACTTTATATCTCCAAACAAAACTTGTTATGAAACGAAACATTGCAGATTAAAAACAATGTTAAACCATCCAAGATTTATAGATTGATCATTTACATTGATTATCACATGGTATCGTTTTACCAAGTCAATGCATTGAGCATTAAATAATGCCATCATACATCACATCAAATCATGAGGGCAAAATTTAGGATTATGTTTTGTAAAATGAACTTTGAGACAACTACTAAAATAGGAAATGCAGTTCGTATTCTTGCAGCTTACTTCTTACAGCATAAAACTCTAGGTTGCCCAAGAGGGCCTGGGGCAACAAAGGGACTTGTCATGCTCATTGTTTGTCACATTCAATGTCATGTTGTGGTCATCTCAAAATTTAAGGCATAATGAAGAGGCTAAAACTGCAGTAAGAGAGAAATACATGAATTTTTGGCTACATTGCTTGTAGCATATTGCAAATTTCTATGAACATGTACAGCACCCCCCAATTGTTCAAATAGCTCTCTTTACTTGGAATGAATATAGTTGGAGCTTCTCTAATTTCTTTTAGATTCTGATACACACAACTCCTAACTCAAAATTTTATATGCAAAATGTTGCAGTCTTGGTTCTTGTACTCATTAACAAGGGTCTGTCAATTTTTTTCCAAAAAATTGTTTTGTAGGTGATATCTTTCATGTTATTTTCCTTATAACTTTTTAACAAGAAGAGATGTACCCACTTGATGCTACAAACAACCTTTTCAGATCTTCTTTCCTTTTTATCACTCTTTTCACAGTGATGCAAAAGTAGAGAAACGTGTGTTGGTAGCCATCAGCAACTTCTTGGATGCACTTATGTCATGGTTGCTCAATGTAAGGGGATGATTAATATGAAGTTTGTGATTATTTTACTCAAAATTGCCTTGTCAAGCTAATGGCAGCACAAAGAGTCCAATAAACTATTTTGAACATCTTCAAGGTCATTTACCAACACCTGCTCAGTTCGAAGCATTTTTGCCACAACTTGCATTGCATTATCTAAGTCAAATTGAAGCATATCTTCCTCCAATATTTCATAGTATATTTTGTAATCTTGTTACTGGTCTTTGTGTTAATCATATTTGATAATAATATGATGCAAACACAAGAAACTGCCACAGTAATCAGTGTCTTCTGAGGCATTTTAGACCAGCAAAAGTTTTCAGATTATGCCAGCTGTCTCCTTGTGTCCTTGATGATAGATGATTTGTCTATTATCATTTCCCTTGATTGGGCTTGGATCGAAAGGGTTCAGACCATAGTAGAAAAACTCTTTCTCAACCAAAAAGGTGAAGAGTTTTTCGATTGATCGTGAAAACCTTGGAAAAAAATCAGCAAATGCAGAAAAAATAAAATAAATGAGAACTGTTTTTTTATTTTATTTCATGCCAAATAAAAACTAGAGATAAAATGAAACAAAATGAGTGTAAATCATGAATCATGGATTTTGTAAATTGAGGCTGTCATCTCACCCATTACACTCAATAATACATTACTACATTTTTCTTTGAAGTTCGAGCCTAGAAATCAATACGGTTGCTGTCTTGTTGATTATACTGCATAATGCATTACTACATAATTATTCTTTGAAGTTTGAGCCTAGAAATCGATTGCAAGTTACAAAATATAAAATGCATAGTCAACCAACAATTGTTGATTATACTGCATAATGCATTACTACATAATTATTCTTTGAAGTTTGAGCCTAGAAATCGATTGCAAGTTACAAAATATAAAATGCATAGTCAACCAACAAAGTGACAAAATAGGGAAGGAGCATATGAGGCTAGCTGCTATGATCCAGGGGCTGCAGATTGTGATGTTGAAGATCCAAGATTCAAGTTCCCACTTTGATTGATCTCTCATCAATCATATACCACCTTTGAGTTGACTAAGTCCTGATCATTTGTGATGCAACCTAATCTGGATCAACCTTGTCAAGGTCTAACATCAAATTACCCATTGTAACTTAATTTTTTTTTAAAAGATGGAAGAAGTTTTGGGTGGAATCTACATGCAACTCCTTTTGTGGAGGGTTGGAGGCACACCAACAAGACTTTGGCCTAATCGAAGTCTTGAGCAAAGTGACAGTGGAAGGAGGCCTGTTTGAGTCTGCTATCTACTTTGAAAGATGGATTTCCATTGAACCTGTGCATTAGATAGATTGCTCCAAAAGCAAACAGACCTCTATTGAAGATTTGAGTGAAGTTTACAATTAGCTAATAGTGATTTTATAAACTTGTGTTTCAAACTGCTTGCTATACATAATAAATCAAACTGGAGAAAGGATAACCAAGATCTTTGAGGGGAAGCATAAATAGACTAGTCAATCTGGAGGAGCCAGGCTGTAGATATTAACGGTTCTTTGAGTCAAGATAGCGAATAGTATAATGGGAATAGGGGAAAGTGTAATAACAACAAAAAGATGTTAATGTTTAAATTAGAGGCCTCCATCTAGTCATCTTTCTCATCTGCAATCAAGATATGTGTGTCTAAAAATGGATATTTTAAAACAAAATAGAATTTGATTTAAGAAACAGGGTTATCACCTATATCTGTTGGTTGGAAAAGTTTAGACATTAGTATTTTTCTTATCTATATTATCATATGAAATCTTATAAATATAATTAAAGTGCAGTACTCCCTAATTAGAGAACAACATTTGCAGAAAATTGCTAAGAGTTTCTAAATGACTTGCATAATTGTTTTTGATTCAACATTTTGAAATGTTTAGAGATTCTAAATGCATTATTTCTCTCTTAAAACAGCAGACATTATGGCCACGGAGCAAGAAGAAAACAACTTTTCTACCCACAAGTCTGCACAAAATTGAGAATGGTATGCAAATTTTTCCCATTCATTTATATTCACATTTCACTAAGTTGCTATGCAAGCTTTGGTTTATATAATCACGAGTTTCAAATGTGTACCTGTTGCTTGCAAATTTGGCTATATTATAGATAGCCGGTGCTTTATCAGATACAGAGATTTAGTTGCTCATGCATTTGTTTACTTAAATGTCCACCCTTATAATATGGATCATATACTGCACTATGATCAACTGTTATGTTTTGTTTTTGCAAATTCAGCTCACTTTCTGATAATATTATTTTTTGTTTTTGTTTCAGCTTGCTCTTGTTTCAGTCATCTTCTTCCACCATACGCATCCCTCCTCTGTACAAGAAATTGGTTTTATGACAGTCAACGCTAGAGGAGCTATTCTTCAATAGGCTATGTGCAGCAATTATTGCTTAGCCAATATCTAACATTACTTATGGATCTACCCTCGTAACATTCTTTTGTAAATATTCAATTATAGACATTTATGTACAGTATAGTTTTGCCATGTTTATAAATAAAATGTCTTTGTGTTATGTAACTTATTTATGTTAATTTCATTCTATAATCATTGATTCTTTGATTTCCATGAATGCTCATCTTAACTAGGCCACTGCAATCTGTCTGTTATTCCCTCTAAGAAATTACGATGCTTATTTCTGAGTCACCAGCATCTGTTTGTCTTGAAGTCTAAAGGAAGAAGAGACGGTGATCAGATCTAAAGCCTTAGTAGTACTGGTACTGAACTAGATGCTTCAAACATTGTTTCATTTCTATTAGAACAATAGCTTTAGTCAGGGACTCCAGCTGTGACACAGCTCTTGTTTGAATATGTTATTGTGGAGAATTTTTCTTATACGGGCAATCTATTCATTCTAGTCATCTGGTCTTTCTTTGTTGTTTTCATTATGGCATTTTTTCAGAGCTGATTGGGAGGCCCAAAAGATGATCTGTGTAACATAGGACCAATATGGATTGAATGCACAATTATAAGGGCAAACGGTTTTGCCCACTGGCAGCTTACTTCCATTATTGAGAAACAGGGAAGAAAAATGTTTCCATATTCAGTTTTGGTGGTCTATACCGTAGTCTCAGTTGCTACAAGCTTCTTGGTTACTACATCTGGGGTTTCTATAGGGAGTATAGGCAACCTGCACACCTATGTTCATCCAGAGAATGTTGTGAATGGAGACGGAGGGAATGTGAGGGCAGCCATTAGGAGACCTGAAGATAATATAGACACAAATGAAAATTCTCCTAAATTGAAGGAGAGGTCAAAACTAAACCCATCGAAAGGTTTGAAAAGAAAAAAGGATAAGCCGAAAGAAAAAACTGATTTCGATGAAACTAATGCTCAGATATTTAGAGTTAGACTAGCTGACTCACAGATCCAGACAAGGCAGTACCCTGCAGAGTACGATGAAGCTGGAAACTAGCTGACTCACATATCCAGACAAGGCAGTACTTTGCAGAGTACGATGAAGCTGTAATATATTATTCTTTAGGTCTTTCTAATCCCATTGGTAATTTTCATTCCTGAATTTTTTTTGGTGAATAATGTCTATTTATTTTTATATACTAAAAAGAGAATAATTAAATATTCAAAAAATAGTGTGGTTGGTAAAAGTAACCCTCAAATTATAGGCACTGGCTATTGAGGCAACAAAATGCATGCCCACATACCATGGGCTTATGCTGCCATTTCCTGCACCATTATAACGGTTAATGGTTCCTGTCAGGGTACTCTTGATACGTACTATTATCAGCTTTGATACGTACTATTATCAGCTTCTCAACCGTGATGCCTGAAGCGCCTTCTCAACCGTGATGCCTGAAGCGCCGCCATCAACTTGGCCATCACCGTAAATGCTTTGATTTAATGTGGCTACCAAACAATGCTACCACCTTCAATGTCATTTTCGTGGTCATTTTGAAAATAGGTTGTGCCATCCATTTTCAATTCCGTTGCACAGCTGAGAGAGGACATTAATTTCGGATCTGCGCTGCTTCTCAATTACTGTGACATTCACTTCCCAGATGTGATATAGAAAAGCAAAAAATCGAGATATTGAATGGCGTTAAAACGAGAAGCTAGTAATAAATATGTGAGTTAAACGCAGCAGGAGTTAGAAAATTTACCGGCAGGCACGAATTAGGTCACGAGGGTGACCAGCGGACAACAAGGTTAGTTCTGGAATTAGTAGTTTTAGCGGAGGAGCGACCAGCGTGAGCTGCACCAAACGAACAACGCAACACCAGGGCCCTTTCAATATTTTCTTTTTTGTCTTCTCTTTTTCTGACTGTTTCAAATAGAGTTTGTGATCATAAATGGGATTGGTTAATCAACAATTTTGTTAATTTCATGGCTTTATTTCTGCATATTAAATTTGTATCCATTAAATGTCATTTTCGCGGTCATTTTAAAAATCTATTAAGGTACGCGGCAGAAACAAATCCCCCAACCAGTGACAACATGAGCGTAGTTAAACTTGTTCCCCCATCTTCCGAATGAGACCCACCATCCTCACTGATCTCCACAGCAGCAATCCCCTGTTTTGGTTGGACCCTAGTCCTACTCAAAGGACAAGTAGAATATATCAATAAATCACATTTCAATGCAGTCAACAGGGAAAGCGTGCTTACATTTCAATGCAGTCAATAGGGAAAGCGTGCTTACAATTGGGAAGAAGCCTGCCCTTGTCATTCTCCTCAAACACACACAAACAAACAACATAATCCAGACCTTCATAGCTGCTCTGCAATCTATAAACAAACAGAGGCAGGGCATCTATGATGGCCTTGTCCAGACTAACAGTTATATATTCACTAAGAGATAATTGTATCATTTTAAAATCCCATTTTTAACCCTAGGGAAGTGCCACCATATAGAGCTTATAATATAGTAGTTGAAGTTCAAATAATTTAATGAAAGTTTACTTATCTTAAGATGATAAAATAAGGCAGTCAAATATGTTTTGGTATATTCTACTTAGAGTTATAAGCATATAATTTTTCTGTGGAGTTATATGCATAGAATATTTGTAACTACAAATTTAGATTTGTGTATAAGGTTCAAATTAATGAATTTTTAATACAATCTAGATTATTTTTATAATTTGTGAATTTGATCTAATTAAGTTTAAGAATGATCTAATATATATTTTTATTTTATTTCTTACACGATTAAGAATAAGTGAATTTGAGTTAGTTCAAAAGTTATGATCAAAGTAGTAGATAGCTAACTTTTGAATTCTAAAATCAACTTGTATCTTTATTTCTTTTAATTTTTATGATATGACCTATTGTAATTTGTAATCAGATTAATTCAATTTTATTTATTGTTATGTTCCTTAAACCTAATTTTTCATACAAAGATGAATTGTATTTCCTTAAATTTAAATGAACCCAACACTCAAAACCTTCTAAAATTTTACCAGGTTTTGACTTTTCTTATATCTGTAATTTTTAGATTTGATATTTTCATTACTATGTCATTTATTGTAGATTTTATTAGAGTCTTGGGCTTTCATTATTTTATATATATCCCATCACCACCATCCCATCTTTTGATTGTTTGAGTTTCATTATTATATCATTTACCATGGATCCTTACAAATTTTTATTTTGGGATTTCCCTCATGCATACATCATGGATTATGAGCTATTTTCATTCTTTCTTGATTCTCCTCCTTTTATCCTTAATTATTTTGCCTTATTTTATGACATAAATGATCCTACATGTTTCATGCATAAGATTGTAGAGTATTTGAGAAATTTTTCATCCTTTATAGACTTATGCATGCCTTCCCATCTATATTAGAGGATTTTACTTTATTTATCTCCATGACTCGTCATGATTCTTCATCTCATGAGATAAAAGATGGTGATACTTTAGTCCTAATTTCCCAATACTTTAGTCCTAATTTCCCATAATACATATAGGTATATTCCTTCATATTGTGATGTTTCCTAGTAAGCATATATTATGTGCATCTCATCTCCCATAATATATCTAGGGATATTCCTTCATGTGGTGATATTTTCTAGTAAGCATATATTTTGTACATCTAAAAAAAAACTTTCCTTTTACCTCTATTGGTTTTCCTACATCTCTCTCTCTTTCTCTAATACACATGTTTTACCTTCATACAAGATTGGTATTCTTTCTTGTCATTCATGTTGCTCATGCTATATTGATGATATATTAAGTGACTATCATGGTGACAATTCTTTATTTTTTAATGATAATGCTCATGACTCTTATAAAAATGTTACACATAGTTCTAGTTCTTCACATTTTGGTGTCCTTTCCTTGGGAGTCTCATAGATATGTCCATGCATATCATGATGTTATATTCCTTTTTTATAACAATGGTTTCTCCTTCAAATCCTTTTATGCCTTTATATGATATATATTTGTGTAATTGTGGAGTACCTTCTCTTACATATCATATTGAGAAAACACATGGAGTATACATTCATTGAGTAAGAGAACTATGTAAAGATCTCTTAGATTATTTATTTAGCTTGTGTGCAACTATTTAGTGATTTATCTCTTAAATCCTCCCCTACTAGTACTAGTGATTTATCTACACATCAAGCTATTGGACATGTTGAGCATGATATTTCACATTATTGGTACTACACCATGAGTATGTTCGAAAATCTAGATGGTATATTTATCATTATGAGAAAATATTTAAGAAGAGATTATAGTAATGGAATATTACATAATCCTTCAAAATATGGTATTTTGCCCTTTCCCTCACCAAGTAGATTTCTAGAACCATGTTTATAAGTATAATGGTAGATCTAATCCATTAATAGAATTATAATCCTTGTAAACTTCATGCTACTTATTTTCATAAGGACAAGTTATTTGCTAGATTGTTTCCAACAATCTTGAATGACCAAGCATTCACACGATTATTTATTGCCTCATTCTATTATTATATCGAACATTCTCATTATGACATTGAATCCATGACAAATGTTTCTAAAATTATGCAATGCAAGAAAGAAAAATACTAACTAGTTCATGATTATATGTTAAGATTTCAAGTTTTGATTACTAATATGAGTTTCACATTAAAATAAGATGAGGTTCAAGGCTTTTTTATTAATTATTTACAAACACATATTGAAAGAAAATTTTCATACAAGCCTTACCCTTCCTTTTCATATTTATGCACTATTGTGTACAAATGAGAGCATGCTTTATTATAAAATCCTTATCTATCCCATTGGTGAGGCCAAAAAAACACTTAAAATTAGGATCCTCCACATTGGATGTGAACTCTCCCACAAGAACAAAATTCACTAGAATATGAAATAGCAAGTGCATAGAAAATATATTAAAATGAGCATTAGGAATGTAAAGTTGAGACACCTTTTCCTATCACTAATGGATCTTTTACTGTCAATATCACCAACTTCCTTTACCAATAGCCTCATTTCTTTTACTATCTTTTACTATTCTTGAACATATGTTCATATCCAACAATTTTATGTCCATTTGGAAAATTTAATAAATCTCCCATGTGTTACTTTTTTTATTAACGTTGTCAATTCTTCATCCATAGCCTCTTTCCAAGAATCTACATCATTAATACCAATAGCTTCATTTACAATCCTAGGCTTATGAGTGTTAGTGTATAAAGAAATTTCACAAATTTATCCAAGTAATAATGTGTTGTGTCAATGGAATTGAAGTCATCGTATAAAATAATTTTATGTTTGGTTTGGATCATTGATGCCATTGTTAAGGGTACAAGTAGGTCTATTATTAAGACACCATGTTAATGTAAAAATTATGTTGTGGGAACAAATCGTGTAGATTAAATCATGCCAACCTATAATGCAAAATCTAAACATCATCCCAAATCAGAACATTGTCCCATATAATCTTATTTGTAAATTGACTTTGTGGTAAAAGTCATTTTTAGAGAAATGGTCTTATTTGTAAATTCATTGGGGTTCAATTGAATTTTAGGATGATAATAATTCCCATGTTTGTTTATATTCTTGAATTTATGGTAGAAGATTTAATTTTTTAAATACATATTTGAACAAGATAGAGGTCCACTAACCATCTTAATATTATTCAGAATGGGTAGGCCAAATAAATGGGAATCACTTATTTCTCTAGATGTGCAAGACATTCCCAACCAGGGAAATCATTTCTCAAGTGTTGACCTTGAATGGACACCTATTGGAGGTGACAATAGTGAGATAGACATATGTGTTGCAATCCCTCTTGAAAGACTCCCTCAGTTTGTCAAAGGAGAAGGTTTATTGGATAGTACAGAGACAACATTTGTATGCAAATTGAATAGAAAGACCGACTTGATACAACCTAACGACCAGGCAATGAAGATGTACTCAAGGTTTGCTTATATTTAATATAATAATGAAGCATGTCAAAACTTATATTTTCTATTTGTTATATTAATTAATATATATATTTTGTACATGTGAAAACAATTATTGGTGTGCTTTTGGCCCTGAGGACAAAAGAAATAACTCTGAAAACAACTCTAAGAACAACTCTGAAAATAACTCTAAAAACAAGAAAAGGAAACGAAGGTTTATCCAAAAAAGGGGTTGTCAAACCCACTTTCTTGTTAAGGTTATGTATGGTAGACCAGATGTTGCAGTTATTACATATAATGATTTCAGTCATTGTGATGCTAAAGGTGAATTTTGTCATGGAAAAGATGACCCTTCTGGTGATCCAAGGAGTAGTGTTGCACCAAGGTTGTCAAATGAATGCAAATCGTATATTGAATCCTTATTGCTAATGGGGGTGGGAATTGACACAATATGTGAACACTATTTAGACCCTAGTTTGACTCAGTTGATGAATAAGAGGGACACATATTTGTTAAGGAAAGATGTTTTGAATGCATGGAATAGAGTGCGCTCACTTCAATCCCAAAAGAATGAAGATGATGCAAAAAGTGTAAGCATGTGGCATATAAAGGAGAAAGACAACTTTTTTATTATAAAAGACCAAACAATGTGGAAAATATTCCATTTATGGTAGGCATCCAAACTCCATGGATGCAAGAAATGATGGTGAACCATTCACATAATGCAATTATTGCTATGGATTCAACATTCTCAACGAATAAATATGGTGTAAGTAAAACAATTTTAATTGTATTTATGGATCTTAATGAAATCATTAATTTCTTCTACTAAAAATATAATAATTTATGGTTTATTCATGTGTAGTATCAGTTATATACTTTGCTTGTATTCGATGAACAAGAGGCTGGTATATCTGTTGCATGGGCCATATCCTCAAGAAATAAAGTCGAGGATATAAATGAATGGCTGATAGAAGTTTATAAAAGAGGGAAACAATGTAAAGAAGATTGGAATGTCAATGCATTTATGACAGACGATGCTAGTGCCGAGATTGAAGCAATCAAGTTTTTATTGGCCTTGATCTTTTATTTAAACTGAAGTTAACTCGTTGTAATTGCTTAATATTTAGTCTATAAAAAGTTGAACATTACACTTATCCTCGTAACTTGTAGATTATCCTTTGATTTCCGGGTACTTTTATGTATTTGGCATGTACGTAGGGCATGGTTGAAGAATGTATACAGGTAAGTCAATCTTTTATTAAAATACATGGAATACCTGAACATTACATGTTCAAATTTCATAGCTTGATATTATGTTTTATAATCCAGGTATGTCAATAATAAGGATGTTGGGACTAATATGTTCGATTGATTGGGTGAGATAATGTATGCAATGAGTGATGATGAAGACATCACTACTCATCTGATAACAAATTTCATGGAGGAATTCAAAGAGGAGAAGAAATTTATTGATTACTTTCAACAAACTTGGTGTCATGATGAAACTCGTATTGGTAAGCTCATTGAATTATTCATTATGATTTTGTATGCATTTCTATTGTTTAACTTGTTTTTTATTTATACTAAGACATCATTTTGTGGGTTTGTATAGCAATGTGGGCAAAAAATTATAGAGGTTTCCCTCATGCAAATCAAGAAACCAATGCTTCCATAGAGTCGTACCACTGCCACATCAAGAGTCACTATTTAAGTGATTGTGCTAAGAGGTGCACGAGGAGAATGGATTGGCTTATCCATACACTTCTTCATAGGGTAGAGCCATTCTACAAAAATAAAAGATATTTGCAATTATCTGGGTTTCTGACTAACTTCAAAAAAGAACGATATTACACAACTGCATTGGAGAGGTAAAAAAAAATACCAGATATAGATTGTTACCCATATGATCTCGTCCCTAACACATACCAGATAAGAAGCCAAACAACTCCAACAAAATGGTACCTTGTTAGAAAATATGGACCAGATTTGCATGTGTGTGACTGTCAGTGGGAAAAGAAGGGAAACACATGCAAACATGTGTTAAAGATTTTAGATCTTCTAAAGAGAAACAAAATAAATGAGCAAGATTAAGTTGTTGGTAAGGGTCATTTGAGATTTAATTTTAATATTTATATGTTAAATGATTTTTTTTTTTTCAAAAATAACTAAATTAATCTCATTGAATTATAGATGGCGCTACTCCATTGCTTGATGATGATGAGAATATTAGAGGGAGTTTCAGTCATGGAAACAATACCATTGGTAATATTGATATGGTATTTACAATTAAATATTAGATTTTTTTATGGTTCGCAAAATTAATTAAATCTTAATCGAATTATAGATGGTTGCAATCAAATAGAAGATCAAGATGTGCTTGGGATTGCCATTGGTGAAGACCAAAGAACAAGTAAATCTCAATGTCGCCATTTTATAATAAAATATTAAGATATTTTTAGATTTAATCATTTTTATTTGTATTACAGATGGCTGGAAATCATCTGATGCTTTGAATGATAACTTTCGAACTTCTATTGATTATTTAAATCATCTACTCCAAAATTTACCAACTAGTGAAGATGAAAAAGAATTTTTTTGTCAATGTATTGAGAGATTGCAAAAAGATATTCATACATCTCTTCCTTCCTCTTCCACATTTACATCAATCCCTGGTTCAGATAACATGTCTACGAGACGAATATCACCATGGTTCAATCCAAGCAAAATGTGTAAACGTCGTTCAATTCATCAAAGAGATAATGCCATTTCTGAAGACTTGAATGAAACAATTGAGGACTATGAAAATTTTCAATTCCCCTCTACAGGATGTAGAAAGAAAAAGAAAAAAAAGGTCATTAAACGCCCAAGCATCGCAATAGAAGAAGAAAGAGTTAGTATTATGCAACAACACAATAAGTATATTTTTTAAAAAGAATTTTAGTAATTTGCATAACAATACTTCTTGTTTTTATTTCATATGTTAAATACATGTCATTGTAGGTTTGGATGATCAAGAAAGTACTCAACGACATCAATTACCTTTCTCTATTGATCTAAACCAAACAATAACAGATGAAATACAACTTATAGATGGTAATTTTTTAACTATTAAGTGTGTTTATTAACTTTATAGGCAATTAGTCAATTCCTATCTCTAATCAAATTTCTAATCTTTATAAATTTACTATTGTTTATATTAATTACATAATGTAGTTTTACACTTGAAAACTTTATCTATGTTGATGTGTTAAATATGTGTCATTGCAGCTTCAGAGGATCAACAAAATAGTAGAGAATATATGTTACCTTTTTCTATTGACCTTAACCAAGAAATGACAATGGAGACAATGCAAAGTGGAGATGGTATAAAAAATATAGAACACACTTCAATCAATTTTATGTTTTTAATTTGTAAATTATTTTTTTCTACGTTGATGTCTCAAATGTGCATGTTATTGTGGCTTTAGATGATCAACAAAACACCCAACAACATATGTTACCATTTTCTATTGATCTTAACCAAGAAGCAACAACAATGGATGTAATGCAAAGTAAAGATGGTAACAATATGGTAATTTGAAATTTCTAAATTCTAAATAAGTTTTTATTTTGTGGTCTAATTTATTTACCATTTAGCTAATTAATCAAATTTATGGTTTGACTTGTTACTGTGTAGTCAACTTTTCATCCATCAAGTGGCATGAGGAGGCTAGATTTTGATGATCCACCACAAATGTAAGATTTGTCTGAGACATAAGATCAATTCAACTATTGGAATGTGTAGTTATTCTACATACACTTGGTATGTAGATCTTGAGATGACATATGTAACATTTTGAGTTGGTATAAATGCCAATTTTGTATATGTGTAGAGAATTATTCTACAATTTTTTTATATAAAAGTCTATATACAATATAATTTTTGTTGACCCCTTTGACATAGGTTTTGGCATTGATGTGAAGGGTTGATTTTGACACTTATAGTGTTGGCATATATTCTTGGGTATTCTGTATTTAATGATCATCAAGGTTCAGTTTGGTTTGGTACATTTCTGGTGATACCTTTTTGCATACATTTCTGTAATTCATTGAAGGCTCAGTTCTATTGGTTTGGTCACAAAGGCAACATAAATTGTTTAGTCACAAAAGGTAGTTTTTATATTGCATTATATTTTTAAAATTCATCAGCCATTATCTTTGCTTATTTTATCAAGACTCACTGTCTACCAGGGCAATTTCAAACATGTCTACCAGTGCAGTTACAACTATACAATCTGACAAAAATCTCCCTTCCTCTATGCTTTGATGGGTATCCATACCTTGTTCTAAAGCTCCCATTTTTGACATAGTCAGAGGGAGGATGCTGGAAAAAAATGTGGAGTTTGGCTTTAGACCTACCAATTGAATTTTCTTGAAAGTTTCTAAGGCCTTTTCAAAAAATCCATTTTGTTCATATTCTGCAATTATTTCACTATCAATTTGACATAATCCCTCAATTTATAGTGACTGTGTCACTATCAATTATGTCCATGTATGGGTGGAAGTCCAATCCCAAAATAGTAGATCCAACACATAGCATTTTTTTGGCAAAAAAATTAAAAATATGCAAACTTCTCTTCCAAGTGTTCTCCAAACAGATAGTACATCTATTGGAGGGATTTGCACGTCCTGTTTACAATCAATACATATACACAATGAATATATCCAGTTTATATTGTGTTAGCTGAACAAATAAATACTGTTAGAAAAAGCAAAACTTCTCTTTCAGGAATACTCCAATGAGTCCAAACAATGAAGGAATGTCTATCGCTGGGCTACTCACATGGCTTGTTCATAACTGCTATATATAGAAAAGGAAAAGGAATAGGAATATATAAATTCTATAAAGGAATGGAAAACTTCTCTTGTAGGTATATCTATTGCTACAAAACCATATGGTAAGTCTACCATTCTAGCATACACACACACCGACTATCCAGCTTATATTACTCTTTCAAAGTACATGCAAAACCAAACTTTCCTTCTAAGTCATAAATCTACAACTACAGGACAACTGCAAGTTAGGAGCCATTGACTAATGAACAAGCCTCTGACCGTACTCAAAAGCATGCATGCAAATATAAAATTGTCTCCATTTAGACAACCCTCAAGAATTACAATTCAAAAAAATCTTTCATAGATCTACAAAAAGCCACAAATTATAAATTGAAAACTAATCTTCCATATATTTACAAAAACCACAAATTTTAAATAGAAAACCTGCATTTAAGTAGTTAGGTAGTTAGTTACAGGCATTGGAAATGCTTTTTAAAGGCATTTGATCAATCTCAAAGGTCAAGGAAGGTCTGGGGAAGGTGTATAATTGAAGAATCAATAAAAATACTCAGTTTTTAGTGATTTTTTTTGTGTTTTCAGAGTTGCAGGACATTGTACAGCCACATTTTATATCAGAAAACTTTCCTCCTCCATTATAGAAGATATCCACGTGAGTCTACTTGTAAATTCATTTTGTTTCATTAAAAATTATTAAATTTTGAGAAAGTTATGAGGTTTTTGCTTCAGGCGGGTGAAATCCTCATTAGGGTTAACATTGGACACTTCTGCATAATTATAATGTTTTATGGAAACCTCCCAAATGTCTCCATCTCTTTTCGTTCCCTTCGGGATTAGGTAAGGCCAATTCCCTTTCAAATAGATACATTTATCACATGTTCATTCTGTACTACCAAAATGCATTCACTTACCAAAACCTGCCTTAAGTTTTATCACCATGGTCAAAGTTGTGGTTCTTTAGGGTGCCCTTTCAAACATAGAAATTTATCACATGTTCTTTCTGTACTACCAAAATGCATTCACTTACCATAAACATGGTCAAATCTGTGCTTCTTTAGGGTTCCTCACATTACCCTCAAAATATGCCAAAGCAAATTCTCAGAAGTAGCTTGCAATTTTTGTTGTATCTTCTATCTTTTGGAACATTCTCCCTTGGTAATGTTTTGATATTTGTGTGTTTTGGCTTTAAGCTATAAAGAGGAATGTAATATAGTTTGTTTAGTTGATTCTATGTAATTTAATTAAGAAATGTAATTAGATTATATGATAAAAAAAAAAATTAAAGGGAGAATTTAAAAGATTGAAATGATTTAGTTTTTTTGATGTTTGGTAGGTAGTTTTTATTTTGATCATAGTTTTAGAGTTGTAGTTTAGAATCATTTATTTTTTTATGTATTTAAAGTAGAACAATGAAAATCTAAACTTTTTTTTGTGTATTTGGTCTTTTATATGGGAGAGCTTTTATAGGGGAGAGGATCCAGTAGTTGAGCATGTTTCAATAGTTGTGATAGTAGTTGTTTATATGATAGTAGTTGTTTCAAAATTATAAGTGAAGAAAGTTATATCTCAAGAAAAAAGTTTAGAGAATTTTTTCATAGTAAATCAATAAAAATACACCAGAAGTTTTTAGTGAATTTTCTTGTGTTTTCAGAGTTGCAGGCCATTGTACAACCACATTTTATATCAGAAAGCTTTCCTCCTCCATTATAGAAGATAGCCACGTGAGTCTACTTGTAAATGCATTTTGTTTCATTAAAAATCATTAAATTTTGAGAAAGTTATGAGGTTTTTGCTTTAGGCGGGTGAAATCCTCATTAGGGTTAACAGTGAGAAGATTAATTCGTGTTTCTCTTTTGTTTGGTGGTGAAAATCCTTGGTTTTTGGTGAGAATATTTTATTGTGTATATTCTTTCATATTTTCTTGGTGTCAATTCTTCATGACAAGGATTTCATGGTGAAAAGTTAATATTTTTGAGTGAAAATCTGTACACAGTCAGTTACAATAGGACTTTTAAGAGATTTTGGCCTAGGGTTTGTCAAAGTAAGCATGTGAATTAACTTTTCATGCATTAATGAGAAGGAGCAAGTCTAAATACACCTGTTTGAGGCATTAGAACAGTTAGTTGGTGCTTGGAAGCATGATATCCATTAACCCTGTTCTCTATTTTGTCTGCATCAAAAGGCTTTAGAAACTTTCAAGCAAATGCAATTGGCAGGTGTAAAGCCAAATTCCACAACCTTTTCTAGCACCTTCACTGCCTGTAATAAAATGAGAGCTTTGGAATAGGGTATGTACATCCATCAAAGCATAACAGAAGGTGGATTTCTATCAGATATCATGGTTCGAAATGCAAAATGTGGAAGCACCAGCAAGGCTTGTGAATTGTTTGACAAATGCCTCAAAGAGATGTCATCTCATAGAATGCAACAATTGCAAGTTTTGCAAAAAAATGATTTGTTGAAAAGGCTTTAGAAACTTTCAAACAAATATAATTGGAAAGTATAAATCCAAATTATTTGCCATAGTCCTCCCTGCCTATGCCAAAATGGGAGCTTTGCGACGGGCTATGAACATGCGCCGGAGCATAATGGTAGGGCAATTTTTTCCAGACGTTATAGTTGAATATGCTCTGGTAGGCATATATGCAAGATGTGGAATCATAGAAAAAACAGAATGTGGGACGGGCTATGATTGTAGAATTTGCACAAAATGTGGGAAAGATGTTGCAACAGCCTTGGGCTAATTGTAATAAGCATTAAGTAAAATTCTTGAATCTGGAAATACCTTACTACCTTCATTCACCCAGCCAATTTCTCCAACTTTGCATAGCTCTCCAAGTGTTGCTGGAATAATTAACCTATATTCATATATGATCCATGGAATAATTCCATTGCAATTGTAGAATCTATTATGTGTTTTCTTGTTGATTTGTGACTTTTTTAGTGGGTTGATTATATTGCATGGTTTGATTTGTATGGAATAATTTAGATCTTTCACAAGTTAAGACACAATTCTGTGAGATTTTTGAATTTTTGGTTCAAAATTTGGGATTTTTGAATTCTTGAGTGTGGATTTTGGATTTGTTGTTTTTTTCTGTCAGATTGATATTCTTGACACTTCCCTGTTGATAACCTTCCCTTGATATTTCTTTCAATATTTTGTTCTTTGTTCGTGCAGAAGTCTGGTGCTATTCATTATCATATATGAATATAGGCCAATTATTCTAGCAACACTTGGAGAGCTATGCAAAGTTGGAGAAATTGGTTGGGCGAATGAAGGTAGCAGGGTATTTCCAGATTCAATACTTACTATTTTTGAGTGAAATCCTTTTATGTCTAACCCTGAAAACAACATAGCCCTGAATATTCAAAAATTGAGCATAGCTCTCATACTATATAACAACATACACTTAAGCTTTAAACTGGCAAAAGAAGTTTCTCAACACTCATCTCTTCATCATCTGTTGTTGGGCGATGCTTTTTAGAGGGTTTTGTAAAAAGGCTAATTGCAATCTCCATGCACTTGTTCATCGAATTCAACAAATATGCAAAGGCAAGATTGGAAGAAATGGCCTCGAATTTTTAATTTGGCACTCATAAATTACATATTATACTTTGATGGTAGTGTATAAAATGCCACCCCCTACGCAAGAAGGATAGGAGCACCTTTTATTGTGTTAAAAACTCTACATGATAAGAATCGAAAGAAATGAGAGAGGCACCCAAAATCTTGCGTCCCAAGCAATTACCATACTGTTGGCAGAATTCAATAAATTTTATGCGAAGATGGTCACTTCTACAATTCTAACCACCATAGAGTTGAACTTTGTAATTTCATACGATGGCAAAGAGGTTTCAAAGAACAGTAGCAAATACCATCAAAGAAGCAAAAACCCTAAATGCATCGGCAAAAGAAAAGATATGGGAGGGAAATCATATCGACCATACATGTCACGCCGATGGAAGCATATTGGTGAGAGATATGATGTCAGTGGAGATAAAAATAAGTCTTATCGATGCTTAGAGTTACACCGATACATATGATCAAAGTGCAAATAAAAGATGGAATGAAGCATGATTATTGTATCATTTTGAATTTCACACTTTTACTGAGGGAGGTATAAGGTAATTATTTTACCGAGAGAAAGGCAGATTGGTAAAACGAGATAATTAATCTCTTCAGGTGAATTTTAGGGGGAGATTATATTGGAAAAACCCATTAGTATCGAGCTGAATATATTTAAGGTTTCCTCGATGAAATAAAGGCATGAAATATAAAGGACAGAAGAAATTTATCAAAATGTGCAATAATATTGAAAAGTAATGATTTTTTTGCCGAAGATTTAAAGTGCTTGTGTTGGGAGGTAAGATAATTTTATGGAATTAGGTAATAATTTTACCCAAAAATATTTTTATGTGAAAAGGCAAATGAATCAATTTTTACCAGAGGGTTATAAAAGGGATAATTATTTTTACCTGAAGATACATACAAGTAAAAAGTGAAGTGAATTTTTCCAATGAAAGAAGACTATTATTGAATTAATTTTCACAAAGACGAGGATTAAAGATTAAAATATTTAATTTGCCACATAGCTTAGATGGGGGTAAGTAGAAACATTAAGAATGGAACAAGATAGCCAATAATGAGAAAGAGAAAAGATACCTAATTGAAGAATAACTCCTATTTGAGGATGTTGGTGGAAGGTTTGTTGAGTTACTCTTCTTTATTAATATATTTATCTATTGACTTGTGTATATTTTTAACTATTTAGTTTTGGGTTTGTCTTTTTTTAAGGTAGATTAGATGAAACTTTTATTGGGGTTTCGGTTTATATAATATTATCATGATTTATATGTAGAATTATAAATATAAATATGTTATTTTAAAAGAATATATGAATATTTTACATAACAAATAAAAAATAACATTTGATGAATCATTTTCATATAATTCTTTATTTTTTAATATTTGTTGTTGCATTTTTATAGTCTATCACATATTTTTCTCTCCATGTCAACATTATGGGAGCACCACTCAATTGAATGTTGTTTTGAACTTCAACTAAAAGTTGTGAGAAACGTAGACCAAAATGCATGTCTTTTTTATGACAAGTATAGTGAATAAATTGACATAGAAAATTTTTAAAAAAAATAAATTCTCAAGTTCTACATAGCCATTATGGTGGGTGTCTCATAGACTAACCAAAACTTACTAGTTTCAAAGCAATATGTCCTCAGGATTTCTACTTTTTAATGAATATCCTTTATGTCTTCATTCCTAATGACATAGTTGCAAATGGACTTATTTTTATGGAACTAATTAATATAATTATATATCAACAAATGGAATACATTTCTATAAAGTTGGAATCATTTTTCCATCATGTTATTCATTCCTATTTATACATTCTATTACACTTGGCTCCATGTTATCAATGTCCACACATATTATTGCATATCTAACTTTTATTATCCCCTTTATTGTCACCCATATCTACAAATTCATTCTCTACCTAGATACTATTACTTCCATGTCCTAAACCAATCACATACATACAAGATTGATCCTACACCTATGGATTTGACCCCTAAATTTTTAAAATTTAAATTCAAAATTTGGTTGAATCCTTACTATTTCTTTCTCACATTGATCCAACTTGGTTCAAATTTGGAGTGATTTAGTACTATATACTTATATTCCAAGGAATTCAATTGTATTTATTTAATCATCCTCTTATATCCAATAAACATTCACAAAATCCTATGCAATGGATAAAATAATCATTTGAGGAATTCTTTAACTACAGCACGGAAACAAACTAATCCTACATTATCATTCTAGAACATATACATGTCTAAATATTATTGTTCTCAGGAATTTCCACGAGTGTAAAGAATGGTATTTCTAGGAGGTTGACCTATTGGTTTTTTCCTTGCTTACCGTGGTTATACCTTTCATTGGATAAACCCTTTTCATTTCAATATACCTTGTAGCTCAATTAGTTTAAAGCACACATCACTTAATCTAGCTTATCTTTTAACACATGGGATTTTCTTCTCTATCATTTGTCCTGAGGAAAAATCATCATCTCACTCATCTTATGTATTTTTCCTTTATTAGCTCTTAATGTTCACAGTAATCTTAAAGGGCTCCCTTAATGTGTAGGGATCCTTATCCCTTAACAAATAGTTTATCTTGGCACAATAAGTATTGCAATATAGGGCAAGGAACATAGAACCATTTGGTCTCATGTATGCAATCCACTTGTGTGCCTATTCCTTGGGGTTAGATTTCCAACTTTTTAAACCTTGAGATTTGTTTGTGCATTGTGTTTTAAGGATTTTTTTCCCTAATTTGATTGTCACTTTTTGGAACCCACTCTCTTATCTTTCTTTCATTGTAAAATTTAGTCATGGCTTGTAATCAACACTTGTCCTTGGTCTATGACTATTCCTATATCAAATATCTTCACATGTTTTCAAAATTGGTTGCATCTTTTCCATTAATCCTTGAGAAAATTATATTCTTTTAACAAAGAGATGGTGCTCCACACCCCATGGATACATGTTGGTGTAAATAGGTAATTTTCCTAACTAGTTAATTAGTGGAGTCTTATTTATATGTCAAGTCCACTTAGGTCCTAGGAATATTCAAGTCATTTAGATAAGATTTTTTATTTTTAGGTTTTATTAAATATTAGTGTCTTAGGTCATTTAATGATGGCTCATGTCATTTAATAATGACACAAGTCATTTAATGTTTTGGAATTTGGAGCTTCATCACACCTTGTCTATATAAGCAAGGTAATTGTACACTCTTGTAACATACCTCATCATCATCGAAACGAGGTATTGGAAAAGGTGTTGCATGAAGTCGAGCTCGACCTTGAGTGGGCTAAAGAACATTGAGCGGACAACGAAGGTTATATCCAATTAATGACTGATAAAAATATGTCTGTCAAGGAACTAGATGTGGAAAAAGTTAAAGAATATTTCCATAAGAAGATGAAGGAGAGTGCAACAGACAACATATCTTCGCTCTTCATGGATTTTGTTGCTAGGGCATTCGCTCGATCGAAAAAAATGGTGGAAGCCGCTTCAAAATGTACCAAGCATGGAGAAGAGATGGTTGTTAGATGCCTTCTTGATCCATACTTTTGGTTGTTTGTTGATGACATACAGTTGTGTAAAGTTAGCCTGGACTTAGATTAACAGCTACTCTAAATTTATATTGTTTGTCCATGCTTATGGTGAATGAATAATTGAATATCTGCAGTCCTTTGAAGCTTGCACAAATTTCATGAGACTGTGTAGTAATCTGGTTAAGTGAAATTTTTTTTTAGGAAGGTCGTCCATAGTAAAATCCTCCATGATCACTATTCATTGCTGAATTTCAGGTCTAGGAACCTTCTCTCTTCCTTGCCCTTTTCCTTTTTTTTTAATAAGTAACCTATGCTAAGGTTCATTGCACATTGTAAAGCCAAATCTTAAGCTAAAGATAGGAGTTCAAACTGATGTTCGAACCTACAGCAAATTGCGCACTAACTTCCCACTTCGAGGAACTCCATTTTGTGATCCTACTTCCTTCCAGCCTAACTTCGTGAGTCCACCCCGTGATTACCACTTATTACAAGACTTTATTCTAGCCTAACTTCAGAGAAATTGGCTTGGCGAATGAAGGTAGCAAGGTATTTCTAGATTCAAGACTTTTACTTAATGCTTATTACAAGAGGAGTTTCCAGATTCAAGAGGAGTTTATTACAATGAGCCCCAGACTGTTGCAACATCTTTCCAGAGCTTTGGGGGTGTTTGTTTATGAGGTTTCAAGTGCTCTTTCCTTGTTAAAAGTGTTTGGTGGTGTTTGGGAATGAAATGATGGATATTTACTATTTTTGAGCGAAATCCTTTTCTGTCTAGCCCTGAAAACGACATATACCATATAACATCATACACATAAGCTTTAAACTGGCAAAAGAAATTTGGTGATGAGGAGATAATTTATGCAAATTGAAATATACCTCCCTCTTAAGACACCTATTGATCAAGTTTCTCAACACTCATCTCTTCATCATAGGGCTATATGTTGATCTAAATTTTTTAGATGTACAACGGATGTCAGATAGCCCATGAATATCATTAATTTTTTTTTAAATGACTGTCATGGGATGGTAACAATCATTAAAATTTTATAAAATGATTGTCATGGGCTATAGATAGTCATTAAAAAGATTTTTGTTTCTGGATTTTTAATTTATTTCTGTATTTTGTATTTTTAAAAAATTGACATCCCATAGCAAAGAGAAATGACTTTGAGAAAATTCCAAGCTTTTGAACATATTTTATGTTTTCATAATTTGAAATCATCTAAAACTAATTGCAACTCCAACAAGGTGGTTGGTTTAAGAGGAGGTCATGGAATTGACACTTGGATCAGATCTTGGCATGAGGTATTCGTATCAAACATATGTTTGGTTTATTGATTTATGTGCATTAAATGATTTTCTTCGAAGTGTAAGTGTGTTATGTGGTAAGTAAGTATATGGTAGTAGTGTATATCCTCACCATTATCTCATGAATGGACAATCAGACTATGGATATACTTTAGAAGGTGGACTTCACTAAGTATTATTTATGATGGATTGTGAGATGAGGTAATGTTTAAAAAAAGCTCCGAAGTTGGGACATATATGAATGTAATAGCTCTCCATTTAATGATTCATTAAAGGGGTAGTGATTTTGGCATTCAATTGTTTCTCTTGTTGAACATGGATGATGATGGACATGATTTTTTGTTGGGCTGAGAGCTTTTGCAAACATATTCATCATGTCTCAAAATACCTTTTCTTGGAACTTTTGCTAATTTGTCTCTATATTGTGACCTTGTTGGTGAGGTTGTGGATTGACACAAGGGGTCTTGTTTCTTTATAGTCATTTTTAATATTTTTCTTGGCATGTAAGGTTAGGTGGTTAAACCATGATATCTTCAAGGGGCACAAATCCTACTTTGTGTGTCAGGTATGTATCCCCTTGTTATAATATGAAATATTTTTTCTAAAAGTATTGGTAGTAAATCCATCATAAAGAATTAAAAGAGTTAAAGGTGGATCTTATGTTGGGGGATCTTATGGTCATATCCCCTTTGGTATATATCAAATAACTATGCTTAAAATGATTTGAGAGAAATCCTTGTGAAAACATGACCTGCTTCCTATAGGGATTGACATTCTCAAATTGGCATTTCGTGAGCAAAATTGTCTAATGTATTCAGATACTAGATTTGTTTGAAATTTTGAATATCTAAACATTTGTTTTTAAATTAATAAATTCTTCCTATAATAAAAGATTTGAAGTGCAAAAGCATTACTTTTATTGCATATGCATAAATAAACTTTGGAATACATAGATGTTTATATGCAGAAATATACATCACTTACTACTAGGTAAATATGAATGTCTTCTTTAACAATCATGGTAATGTAAATGGTCTCCATCATGCTCATTCCTTTTTATTTTATGGACCTTGTAAATTTTCTTGTCAATGTAAGAATCTTAAGATCTTCTCTAATGTGTGACTTTGTTAATTACAGTTTTTATTATTTGCTCATTCCTTTTTATTTTATGGACCTTGTAAAATTTAGAATGGATTGTTCCATATAGAATTTTTTTATAATATGCATACTTTATTTATTAGGTTGGAGAAACTTTGGTGGATTTAATTGTAGATGAAAATCATGAGACTTTAGTAAGTTGGGGACAAATACAGGGGTCCTCCACAAAGTCCTAGGAATTTGGTTTGCAATCTAGAGAGTCTCCGAATAGCATAGAAAATAGGGAAAAGGTATTGTCTACTCCTGCAGTTTGTCATATGGCAAAGGAATATGGCATCAATTTAGAGGATATTCCTGGTATATTGAGTGTACAACATCATTTACTTAATAGCCTAACAATTGAAATTAAGGGCTTGACAATGGTACTAATTCACGAAAAATCTAATATTTTAACGTATAAATCTAAATGTAATATATGGATTCCATCCTCTTAAAGTTAGTGTAAGAAAATACATAATTAATTTGAAGCTATCACTTCTCTATTGAAACCTTTGTTGCACACACAACATCATTACTAAAATGACTTGCCAATTTACCTCATGTACTGCGTACCAAAAAATATAACAAACATTTTTCTAAATAACCTTCCAAAAAATATATTTTACCAATTGTATAATAATTTGTCACATGATGTAAAATCATGATTTTTTAAATTTTATTTATATTCTATATCTACTTTTGAATTAAAAAACATTTTATCATTTTTTTAAAACAATATTTTTAGTGTATCTTTATTATTTTGTATACTAAATAAAATATTTTCACGGTTTCTTTAAAATAGATAATTAAGTTTAATATATATTGTATAGAGATTTTTGATTAGTTTAATATATATTGTATAGATATTTTATTATTATTTTTAATAAAATATTTTATTTATTATTAGTTTTTAAATTGTTAATAAAAATTATTAATTATTATTTAACTATATATCATAAATAAATTCTTCTCAAACATATATTTCTCATCATAAATATATTTTACCAATTGTATAATAATTTTTCACATGATGTAAAATCATGATTTTTTAAATTTTATTTATATTCTATATATATTTTTGAATTAAAAACTATTTTATCATTTTTTTAAAACAATATTTTTAGTGTATCTTTATTATTTTGTATACTAAATAAAATATTTTAATGGTTTCTTTAAAATAGATAATTAAGTTTAATAAATATTGTATAGATATTTTTGATTATTTTTAATAAATTATTTTATTTATTAATAATTTTTAAATTGTTAATAAAAAATATTAATTATTATTTAACTATATATCATAAATAAATTATTTTGAAACATATATTTCTCATCATAAATTAATTAATTATTACAATTTTTTCTTTTATGCATCAAGTTAGTGTCCCCACAACCCAGCAACCCATACCTTAGATACCCGGGGTGAAATTATTACAAAATATTATTTTTTATTTTTTTTATAGGTAAGTATTGCCTGGGGGACAGCTCCCATACTATAAGATCCAAAAACATAAAAGAAAAATAATGCATGCCCTTGCTACCAGGGGTGCAACACACTGAATACAAGATTGTATTGTCCATTCCTACTCTCCTAACATATTTTGTAAATTAGACAAGATACCATCCAGATTTGGGGAAAGACAAAATGCAAGATTCCACATTTATCCCCCAAGATTTGCTGTTGTTGGAAGCATTGGATGTTTTAGCTTGGATGAAGACGATTTCTTCTTTTTAACCTCAATCCAATCCAATTCGTCCTTAAGAGATGATTTTTGATCCACACAATTTCCCATCATAGTGGAATCTCCATGGGAAGCATCATTTGGTGACATTGATGACTTAGAAGACTGTAGCTTAAATTTCTCCGTTGGAACAAAGTCTAAATTCTTAGTGGGGAAGAGAGAGGCTTCCACGACATTTGAACCAAAGTCGGACAAACTACCACCAACTCGGTCCTGGGCATCAATTGGGGGAGGGGAACAAGTAGTTGAATTCTCCACCACTGGTACCTATGTAGCAGAAGAATCCACCTTAACATTTGGTGCAACAACATAGTGGTTGGACTCAACACCAATCCACCAAGTAGGTTGGTTCAAAACACCACTACTTTTCTCAAACCCTTGCTTCTTGTTACACTTAGATGTGACATGGGATGTGGAGAAGCATTTTCTGCATCTAAAAGTGATCTTTTCATAGTCAATAGGTTGTCTCCAGCATCTACTTCCAACCTTTAATGAGATTTCTGCTGGAAGGACTTTGGACAAATAAAATTCCACACATAACCGAGCATAAGTAGAGTTTTCGTAATTGATGGTTTCCTTAGAAATACTGTGATACTTTCCCAGCCCGTTGGCAATGGCTTTCAAACACACAATCTCCCAAAATTGTAAGGGAAGGTAAGGCAATCTTACCCAAAGGTATGCTGAGGAGAATGACTCTGTTCGAGGATCAAATGAAGGAAACCAAGGCTTGATGCACAGGAAATCCCATTGAAAGAACCATGGTCCAGTGTTGAGAATTAATTCCTTATCTTCCAAAGATTCAAATTCTAGAATGAAGAACCCCCTAGCGCAAGGGTAAATACTGATTTCATCCACCATGTAATCCATCCAATTTTTGCTTATCCAAGAGTGCAGATCACACAATTTCGGCCAGACCTTCAAAAATTTGCAAATTAATGCGTGTTCTTGTAGATACTCTTCCCTATCACATGCAACACCATCCAAACAGATCTCAGGGACTGAATCCGAGTGGCAAACAACAAAAGGGTGACTCAATGATGAGGGGTAGGGAGAAGAGGAACCAGAATGGAGAGCGCCGACAAAAGGAACAAGCCGCCCATCTTCCAAATGACCATCCACCCCTAGTGCAGCTTTGAAATCCAGCCTAGGGTTTCCACGCATTCGCAAAGGAGAAGGGCACGTATCACGTACAGATGGGGAAACCACCGCAACATTCTTGACACAGTCCCGATTCTCACTTGCAGCCTGGCACGGGACCCGTGAACCAGCAGAGGTACCCCAACAATCCTTTGCGCCTCTGGAGAAATGCTCGCCATCATCTTTGCAAGTCGCACGGGAGGTCTTGGAGAAATTTGGCGCAGAGCAGTCCATCGAAGAAAACCTAATTAAATATTTTTTCATCTTTACAAAATATTATTTTTATACAAAATATATAATATAATATAAATTTTTAATTATCATATATAATATAATATAATATATTTTATATTTACCCTATATTTCTTATATACATTAAATTATATTATATGTCATAAGTAAATTCTTTTAGAAACGTATATTTTTAATCCTAAATTAATTATCAATAATAAATATAATATTATTATCTTTATATTATATTATAAAATCATATAATATTATATTCTTGTAGCTGCTTATCCAAATATAATTCTCAATAAAAAAATTCAAATAATATAAAATATAATATAATTTGATCAAATATAATATTTGTGCTTAATAAATATAAATCCAACAAATAAAAAAAACGGAAGATACAATTGCAAATAAATAAAAAAATGAGACTGCACGGAAGTCTAGGGTGAATTTTCCTGCATGGAAGTCTAGGGCGTATGGAACAGGATTGACGAGGACTGACAGATACGGCACTGGCACAACAGGTATGTCAGGTTAGAAGGAGGACCGACGAGGACTGGCAGATACGGCAGTAGGTATGTCAGGTTGGATGGCAGCGGATGGGCATCGATGCCATGCGGTGCAAATTGTCACCCTTATAGACATTGCCCAAATTATAGGAGAAAGCTAACTCCTGGACAAAAAGCACCCATGTATGTAACGTTATATCATAATACCCATCCCCCATGCCCCCATGCTGGACAAAACGTCCCGACGGAGAGACTCAACAGACGGAGCTAACGTTGATGGATGGAGATGGATGGAGTACGGGAGTCCTGGAGTACGTAAAAAATTTGAAAAACGAGCAGTGATTTAAAAAATGAGCGGCAATTTTAAAATTTTAAAATGAGCGGGTTGCAGGTGGTTTAAAGCCAGTTTGAAAAACAATCCACCAGTTTTGCAGGTGCGTCTGCTATGGAGAGCGAGGAATGACGATTTGCCACTGGCTGATAGTGGCCAACTGGAGAATGACGATGCTGTAGTTTTTGAATTCTTCAGCGGTGAGAGTTTCCGAAGATGCATTTTGGACAGCAGCAGATATAAAACAGGGGAGGAATTTGAAGGACAGAATGTGTTGTTGTTGGGTGTGGGAATTTCAGCACAGAAATGTTTCTTGATCTCTCAAACCACAACGCAACCCCTCCATTATCGTCGACTGCTTTGTAAGTAGATTTTTATATCTATCGGCTCATTATGAGCCCTCTGTGCTACAATTTCAAGTCAGTTGTTTCTTGGTTCTTGTTTACATTGTTTGATCACTTAGGTGGGTTTTTGGTTTTTGATCAGTGTAAGGTCGTGGTGGGTTGGATTCATCGTATATATCCTTGTAATTCACCGATTGCTGCTGTGTGTTGAATTTTTATTGGCATTTTTCAAGAACGCAATTTTTTGTGCTCTGGATTGCTTCGAATCCGAGAGATCTCCATGGCAGGATTGTTTAGTAGCCTCATCACATGCTCTCCATCTGGGAACTTACTGCATCGTTCTTGGCCTTCACATGTAACACAACACCAGAGAGCTTTGGTGGGTTTTTTTAACACTTCAGGAAAAGGTATTTGGTTGCCCATGAATAGCGTTATGGTGTCGGGAAACTTTGTTTTTAGGGCCGTAAAATTTTTCAATCCTTTAGTGAAGCTTTCTACGTTTATTTTATAGCCGCTGCAGAAGATTTTGAGGGTTTTGAGCCCCCATTTGCAGCTTCTGCCATTTCACTAACCACGATCAATTTACATTTGCCATCGTACTCCCAGCCTGTGCAAAGATAGGAACTTTGGAACAGGGTATAGGTATCCATAAGGGCATAAAGGATAGGGTAATTTTATTAGATGATGTCGTTGGAAATGCTTTGATAGACGTGTACGTAAAACGTGGAAGCACAAACAAGGTATGTGAATTTTTTGACATAATGCTTCGAAGAAATGTGTTATCACGGAATGCCCTGGTTGCAGGATCCAGGGACAACTACTTTAGTTGATTCTCTGGTTCACTAGCTCCAACCCTTTCAACTTTTCCAGTACATTGATTTCAAATATGCAGGCCACATGATCCCACTCCCAGTTATTGAAAAATGAACAAATGTGCAAAAGTGCATCTTGGGTGGTTATTGACTGATGGAGGAATTTTTCGTCACACCCCATGTACTGCTTCATGTCTTCAAAACTAGGCTGCTTCATTTCAATCCATTCTGACAACCTAGTAAATGATTCCTCTTCTTTGTAATACTTAACCAAATGGTCTCGAACAGTTTTCATTTGAAGCTTATAGCCCTTACAAATCTTTATTATGTTCCATACAAGAGGTTTGTTAGCGTCATTGAACGGAAGCTTTTTCTTGAAGTATTCCAACGCTTGCTTGTAACCCAAACCTCTCATAACATACATATGTTTTTTGAAATTGGTGCCCTCTGTAGCAGATATTACATCCTTCTCGCGACTGGTAAGCAGAAGTCTGATGCGATTCACTGTGTCGTTGCTCTTTGGCAAAAGTTTAGCAAGGATTTCAGCACTGGGGACATTTTCAATGTACATGAATATATTCTCAATACCATGTTTTGCATCTAAGAGTTCAAAAGCCTTATTCAGCTACTTCTTCCAATGTTTGTCTTTTCTATCTTTGGTGAAATATCTTTTAATCCCAAATTCTGTAAAATGTTCGATCGCAAACCAGGAACAATGTCTATATTTGATATGGAACCTTCTTTTGCACTATCCAGCCTAGATATTTCTATTCTTAATTGCTTCTATTTCTTATTTTTAAGATCATTTTCAAGCATCAAATACACTTTATCTCCAGCTCTCGACTTGCCTGTGCTCCGATCACTGCATATGAAAACTGTTACTGCTACCTCGTCCTCCTCTAATTCCAACATTTTTTTAATGCTGTTCACTGAACAAAATCACAAGATACATGTAAACATATCCTACAGTGAAAGGATAACTGTTATCTACATTAATAATTAAAATAATCAAATGTTTGGGTCTACACCTGGATCATTGTGGAGAAAGCTAACTCTTCGAAAAAACACACCTATGTCAGGTTATTTTGCCATTAAGGGATTGCCAGAAGAGTTTTATTTGCTCCAATTGCTTGAGCACTTGGAGCTACAACATTGTAGCTTGTTGTCTTCACTACCCACCAAATTCGAAGACCTAAGGAACCTATGGCATATGGATTTGTGCTCTTGCAAGGCGTTGAAGAATTTTCTAGATTCTCTTGGAGATTTTTCCAGAATGATTGGACCATATTTTATGGATTGGTTATTAAAAATTTTAGTTACAACACAGTTAAGTTTATTCTATGGTTGTGGCAAATACACAACTTTTTCTAATTTTAGTTTTTTTTTGTTATTCTGATTTCAGTTTTCTAAAAATAGTTCTACTGTAAATTTCTGATTTGACTATTCATTTTTCCTTGATTAATTTTTTTTTAATCTGTAAAAATAAACAAAATGCTCATCCAATTATCAAGAAAGCTGGTTATAAATTAAAACAATTTTTTATGTTCTTACAGATGGCGGCATGCATACATTTTGAAAGACTGTGACAAGGGCATTTTACAGACAAATGGCTAGCATTTGGTGAAGTTTACTTATCAAGGAGCTCTCCAAAGCTGAGCAACTTCAAATGATTGAAATGCACAAATTGTTCTTCTCTGCAATGACCGCTTCTGCCAAAATTTATGTATTTTCCCAAATGCATCAAGTGGCATCTTTGCTAATATGTCTCATCCATTTGGCTTAGCAAACTTTTTCAGATTCAGTGTGTCTAGCACCCAACATCTAGCAGTCCATGGTGTAAATTGCATAATTTTATATCACAAACATAACACAGTAATAGTTGTTAATGGTCAATTTTTAGTTATTGAGATGCTTTCACCATATCTAGAGGTGAATTTGTTGTCAACATGAATCAAAACTGGATCCTATTGCATTTTGTATGCTCTAGGCTATAATGAGGATGACATGTTTAATATGATGATAGGTGCAAGCAAGTTCTTTGAATCTTGTGGATGTGTATGTTATTTTAATATTTTATTTTATTTTTGAGAATTTTATATTATTATGAGTTCATTTTGTTACTTGATATAAGAGTAAGTTTGTGACATTAATATTCTCTCATTGCAAAGGTTAACCTTATATTTTAGTAATTTTGATTTTGAGAATTTCTTACATACTTAGAGTGTTATAGGGAATTTATATTTCTTATTTATTCCTAATGTCTTGTGTTTCTAATATAGGCCACTTTCACGCTTGTGAATATTGTCTTTGATATATCTCATCATAATTAATTTAATTTGCTAGCGGGTTTGACTTATGAGAACACATTCTTTGTTTGACTAAAAAAACTCCTAAACAATGTATCTAGACAACACTTTAACATAGATATCTAGAGGAAAAAGTGAGCATCTTTTCAAAATATATGTTCTATTAGATCAATATTGTGTAACTCGTATCAAACTTGTATGATATATCAAGTTCATGATAGTTAGAATTGACCCAAGAGATTCTTAAATCACTTTAGACTCTAAGACATTCATTGGATCAAAATAGATAAGTTCATAATAATGTTAAATTGATTTAAAACAACATTAAAAACTTCATTTTTTGTCATTAATTCTAAAACAAAATACATTTAACCCACTCATTTAATTTTAAATTTTTAAATTTGGATGAATGACTCCCTTATCCTTCTATCTTGATTTGACTAAAGACACTCTTGACATAATTTGATACTATAGAATAGTATTTAAAGACATTTAATGCATTCATTTTAATAACTTAATCATTCAATAATATTTAAGAGATCATACAACAATTATTCTAGAGAATAATACATAGCAACACATTCAATATGGTGCAACCAAAAGAGTAAAGAATCCACTTGCTTAGGAGCTTGTCTATAACTTTCAAAATTGTTCAATTTCAATGGATTGATCAAAGGTGATATCTCCTTGTGACATAACAAAAATCCTTTAAGGTATTTTAAATATCAACAATCCCAAAGCTTTTTAAAAAATGCACAAAATAATAATAGTTTGGAAAACACAATGGGTTGCAGGTGGGGGATACATCACATAACTGAAACCAAAGGGTTGTTCTGAAATTTGAAGGTGGACTTCATTACATAACTGACAAGGGACAGTGTGTTTTCCAACATTGCAAATAATGTGAGCATTTTTTGTTCCCGTGTTGGAAAACACACTGTCCCCTGTTGGAAAACACACTATCTCCTATTAGTTATTTCTAACGTTGGAAAACACACTGTCCCCTATTAGTTATTTCCAATGTTGAAAAACACATTGTCCCTTGTTGGAAAACACACTGTCCCCTATTAGTTATTTCCAATGTTGGAAAACACACTATCCCCTATTAGTTATTTCCAATGTTGGAAAGTGGAAAACACACAGTCCCCTATTAGTTATTTCCAATGTTGGAAACACACTGTCCTCTGTTGTCAACGATAGTGTGTTTTCCAACAGGGGACAGTGTGTTTTCCAAAAGGGAACAAAAAAATGACAGTGTGTTTTCCAATAGGGAAATAACTAATAGGGGATAGTGTGTTTTGCAACATTATTTGTAGTGTTGGAAAACACATTGTCTCTTGTGGAAATAATTGACAAGGGCCAGTGTTGGAAAACACACTGTCCCCTGTTAGTTATTTCCAATTAGTTATTTCCTTATTGGAAAACACACTGTCATTTTTTTGTTCCCTATTGGAAAACACATTGTCCCCTAATGGAAAACACACAGTGTCATTTTTTTTGTTCCCTGTTGGAAAACACACTGTCCCAACAAATTCTCTTTTTTTGCACTTAGATCTGATTTTTCCTTTGCCTTGTTATCTATTTCCAATTGTATTTGTTTCATGGAATTCTTAAGTTCAAGAATCTTTGAGTTCATTTGTTCAACTCCACTTATAACATCATCTCTCACATTCTTTACTTGCACAAATTCATATGCAATACAAAACCTCTTGACTTTATCCACTTCTACATTGCCATTTGCCCATTGCACATACTACACATGCACCTTCCTCAACTTCTCAAGAGTGGGAAGAATCTCTTTAGTCAATACACTATCTATCTCATTCACTTTGGTCTACTTCTTCAGATTCCTTTCCCATTTCAACTTCTCAAGAGAAGGAAGAATCTCTTAAGTCAATACATTATGTGTTATCATTCTTCCAAACCATTTGTCACCATCCCCCTCCATTATACCAGAAGAAGCTACAAATCCAAAGCCTAGTCAATACATTATGTGTTATCATTCTTCCAAACCATTTGTCACCATCCCCCTCCATTATACCAGCTCAAAAACATTATCCCTATCTCTCCTTGAAGCTACAAATCCAATTTGGGTGCCTATGTCCCATAATCCACCATCACATCTCCCCATCCTACTAAGTCTATTTTGGGTCCTTCTATCCCTCCCACCCTACCACACCCTATCTCCCTCCTTCCCTCTCTCCCTCACACACACCCTTACCTCTCTTCCTACACCTCCCTCTTTCCCCCTCTCTCCCTCCCTCCCTATCTCTATCTCCACTCACTCTCTCCCTCTCTACCTACCTTTCCCTTAATCCATCCCATCCAACCTCTCTTTCTACCTACACCTCCCTCGTTCCCAACTTCCCCCCTCTATCTAATTCTCTCTCCCCTTCCCTCTCTACTTTCCCAATCTTTATCTACTCTTTTCTAACATTGTTAATGATGAATTTATAGCCCTTATATTTATTCTTGTATAAATTTCTAAAGAGACTTCTCCTTTGTACTAGATCTTTATCAATACGATCATTGTTTTAAAAAACTCTAGTTGCTCTATCACTTTATTCTTTACTAATTCATAGCTTCTATAAGGAATTTGAATATTCCAAACTCTCATCCACATGCCTTATAAACATATTTGAGGAAAATTATGAATGATTAATTACGATGATTACATCAATTACATGGTAAAAAAGAGCCTTCTTCAATTGTTTAATTAATCATTATAGTGTAAATATGGATAACATTAATCATTTATAGTTTCATCAATTCAATTATTCAATTTATTCAATTAATCATTTATAATGCAAATATGGACAACATTGGTAAAAAAAATGTATTAACTAAAAGTCCATATTGAACTTAAGAATTCCATGGAATAAATACATTCCTCTATACTTCACTCTATCGCTCCTCTCTCACCATCCCTCCTAACCTTCCTCTTCCCATAGGTGGAGAGAGGTATAGAGGGATAGAGGGATAGGGGGAGGGAGAGACATGGAGAGGTAGGTAAAGAGAGGTAAGGTTGAAGGAATAGAGGGATAGGTAGGTAGAGAGAGTGATGGGAGATAGGGAAATTAGAGAGGGAAGAGGATATAGAAGTAGATAGAGGGGGAAAGTTGGGAAGGACGGAGAGGTAGGTAGACAAAGAGGTGGGTGGGATGGATTGAGGGAAAGGTAGGTCAAGAGGGAGAGGGTGAGTGCAAATAGAGAGAGGGAAGGAGCGAGAGAGAGAGAGAGAGAGGGAGGGAGGGAGAGAGGGAGAGAGGGAAAGAGGGAGGGAGAGACGTGTAGGTACAGAGAAGTAAGGTGCAAGGAATAAAGAGAGATGTAGGTAAATCTAGATACAAAGGTAGGGTGGGAGAGGTATAAAGAGAGAGATCTTGTGAGAGAGAGAGAGAGGGGGGGAGGGAGAGGTAGATAACTACTTTTCAAATCTATCTCTCCCTCCCTCGCTCACTGACTAGTACCTTATGTTATTTCTACAATTGTGAAATCCTATATGGACTTGGATATTCTAACCTTTTCAATTTTAACTTATCAACCATCTCTTTTGGTGCTAAAATATATTTACTAACATTGTTTGAATTTATAACACTTATATTTAGTCTTGTATATATTTCTAAAGGGACTTCTCCTTTGTACTAGTTATTTATTGATACCATCATTGTTTAAAAAAACTCTAGTTGCTCTATTACTGTCTTCTTTAATAATTCATAGCTTTTATAAGGCATTTGAATATTTCAAACTCTCATCCACATGCCTTATAAACACATTTGAGGAAATTTTTTAAATGATTAATTATGATGGTTGCATCAATTACATGGTAAAAGTGAGCCTTCAATTGTTCAATTAATCAATTATAGTGTAAATATGGATAACATTAATCATTTATATAGTTTTATGCAATGGATTAATGCAATGATGATAGATGTTAGGTTTAGGGTTTATGGTTTAAGGTTTAACCTAATGGATTAATGCAACGATGATGATGGATTAACCCAAAGAGAGACATAAATATGTTGTTGAAAGACCTTATAATGAAGAAATTGAAGAAAGAGGAAGTAGTAGTTCATAATGAAATTAAAGAATAGATGAATATTAGATAGATGGAGGATGATATGGTAGATGTAGTGAAACAACCTTCATCATAGAATTAAGGTTGTATAGAGAGAGAGAGATAAGTAAGGTTGATTCATCATTAGTGCCTCCTCCTATATTATTTAAGATGCCTTCTCCTATAGAATTTGATTCTTTCAACGTATGGTGCTCATTCTACTCAGCTCTATTTTGAAATAGAGAAAGATCTTAGGACTTCAACTCTACTTGAGATTTCAAATGTGAAAACTTATTTTACAATGGAAACAATGTTGCAATTTCTACTTCAATTCCGTCCCACCCTACCACTCCCTATCTCCCTCCTTGCATCTTTCTCTCCCTCTATCCCTCTATAATAGAGGGAGGGAGAGAGAGAGAGAGGGAAGGAGGGAGATAGGAAGTGGTAGGGTGCTAGGGATATGAGGGAGAGAAAGAGGGAAGGAGAGAGATAGGGATAGGTATAGAGAGTGGTATGGTGTGAGGGATAGAGGGAAGGAGGGAGATAGGGAGTGGTAGGGTGGGAGGGAGGGAAGGAGGGGTAGATGGAGAGAGGTTGTGTGTGTGTGAGAGAGGGAGAGGTAGAGGGGGAAGGAGGGAGATAGGAAGTGGTAGGGTGGGAGGAATAAAGGGAGGGAGAGAAAGAGGGAAGGTCAGAGATAGGAAGTGGTAGGGTGGGAGGGATAGAAGGACCCAAAATTGACTTAGTGTGAAGGGGAGATGTGATGGTTGATTGTGGGAAATAGGCACCCAAAATGGATTTATAAGATGGAGGAGGGATAAGGATAATATTTTTGGGTTGGTATGATAAAGGCTGATGGTGAAAAATGTTTTAGAAGAATGATAATATATAATGTATTGACTTAAGAGATTATTTCCACTCTTGAGAATTTGAGGAAGGAGCATGTGCACTATGTGCAATGAGCCAATAGAAATGTAGAATTGGAGGCATCAAGTATTAGAATACATGAAATGAAAAAAGGAATCTTCTCTAAAACACATGAAAAGAAGCATACCAAAGTGAATGAGAGATAATTTATTGACTGAAAAGATTATTTCCGCTTTTGAGAAGTTGAGGAAGGTGTGTGTGCAGTATGTGCAAGGGGAAAATGGCAATGCAAAAGTGGATAAAGTCAAGAGGTTTTGTATTGCATATGAATTTGTGCAAGCAAAGAAAGTGAGAGATGATACTATAAGTGGAGTTGAACAAATGAAGTCAAAGATTCTTGAAATTAAGAATTCGATGGAACAAATACAATTAGAAATAGATGATAAGGAAAAGGAAAAAATGGATCTTAGTGCAAAAAAAGAGAATCAATTGGGTGGAGACATGAAAGTATTATTTGAAAAGGTAGAAAAGTATTTTAAAGAACTCATTCAAAGAATTTTTTTCATTTTATAATCATAAAGACACTCTCAAAGCTGAGCCAATGGTGTAGAGGAGAGGGCATGTGATTTTGAGAGCCAATAGGATTGTTGTGCAATATTATGTGTGAGAGTGGCTTGGTGTCCCAAATCACAAATGAGTGTGTGTTTATTAACTAATACCAAAACTAACCATATCTCATAGTAATGAAACATCTATTTGGTGTAATGATCCTCTCCCTATGATGTAATTGTATAGTCAATATGGTAGGTAGGGGCAAGAAAGTTTGTATGTTGACTTGTTGTTGATGGTATCCTTGCATCCACTAGTATCATATCAAAAGAATTAAAATGCATATAGATCATAATAGTTTGACTCTACATTAATGGAATTTGATTCCTCAAATCTAGCCATTGGTTGTTATGATAGTTCATCCAATAGTTGACATAATATCTTGGTGTCTTTATGTATTTTTTCTATCTTTAACAATGTTAAATTTCTTGAATTGATGGTTTCATATTAAGAATCTTTTCATTTCATTTTCTACATAAAAATTCTTGTTGCACATTACATTATATAATTCAAAATAATTTATTGTACTCTCTATATAAACATCATTGGTCATGAAAGGTGATTTTTTAAAAGCTCCAAAAGACATTTTTTTGTTAATATTGGTGAAGTTTAGTAACACATTGTGAAGAGTATTATATCACATATCAACTCAAAAGATTATATTCTATATAGTGCTTGTGTATGTGATTCATTAAAGGTTGAGGTCTCATGTTGTAAGCCCTTGAGACAAGATAGTAAATTCAATTATATGAATTAATAATTCATATTTTTGTTAATTTATTATGTCATCGAATTCTATTGTGAGTGTTTGTGTAATTGGTTGTATGGTTAGATAATCCTTTACTAGATCCTCTAGTCACAATTTTATCACATGGTATCCAAGTAGTGGTTTTAAATCCCAATGGACATCCATTGAAATTATATTTTAAGCTATATCTTCTAGTATTTTTAATTAGGTAGTTGTTAAGAGAATTATGCTTATAAATAGATTTTTGAACCTAAGATAGTTTGAAAAGGAATACTTTAAATATACCATCAAATTTGAGGTAATTTACAAGGGAATTTATAAATAGAATATTTAGATTTTAAACTAGATAAGGGTCTTTATATGGATTAAATTAGTCACCATGTATGTTGTATCAAATTGGTTATTTTTATGTATCCCTAAAATATAACCCCCCATACTCTCCATTGTTTAACTTTGAACATGTAAAATGAAATAATGAAAACCGACATTGTGTTTTTCAACATGCAATTATTTTGTGTAGGTACTAGAATAAATGAAATGAAAAATGAATCTACTCTAAAATCACTTCAAAAGATGTAGACCAAAGTGAATGAGATAGATAATGTATTGGTTTCAAGTTTCATAAACCATCTACTCAAACCTAGTGTTTTTTCCAACTTGCAATTATACCATGCATTTACTTTCTTCTTCTGATTGGAACAAAAAAATGCTCACATTATTTTCAGTGTTGGAAAACACATTGTCCCCTATCAATTATTACCTTATGAAAAGTTTTTGTCTCGTACACACCAAGAATGTGAGGGAGAGAGAGAGAGAGGGAACTTTCCAACTTGAAATTTTTGTAAGGAAAACCTTTTCTTATTTATAGAGTATGAATGTAATGAAAGGAACCTTCAAAATTTACCACAACTATTACTTAGAGTGAAAATTTGATTTCAATTTCTCATATGATGGAAAAAGAAATGCACAAAATAATTGTAGGTTGGAAAACACAGTGGGTTGTGAGTGATTGCATTCTTCTTGTTCTAAGCTCAAGGGTGGAGATCTTGGGGAGGATTTATAGGTGGGAGATACATAAAACAAATCAAACTAACCCGATGGATGACTAACCAATTAGGTTGTTATGTGAAGAGGGTTTTACAACAACATGTCAATTGTAGGTTTCATAACACCTAGTGCTTTCTAACTTACAATTATTGTAATGAAAAACCTTTTATAATTGGTTAATTGGAGTATTATACCTTATTGTCATTTGAGTTACAAAATTATGATAAATTTGGTAAATTGAGGACCTGCTACCTCCAGTTCTGCGTTTCCATTTGTCCATTGCACATAGTGCACATGCTCCTTCATCAACTTCTCAAGAGTAGGAAGGATCTTTTCAGTCAATACATTATCTATCTTATTCACTTTAAGTGTTTTTAGAGTAGGAAGATAGTGATGGCACCTATATTAATTATTTGTTGTATTTATGTTTTAGTGCTTTGCATTGATTAGCAAAATGAAGTATCACTTAATGATATGCACAAGAGAGAGGTGTTGAATGACAATGCTTAGGACCTTTCTTATTTAGATGAGGAATTGTAATGATCAATTAAGATTCTCAAAGAATGGATAGGACATGTGTGTGTGAGCAAAAGAGAGGGAGAAGGAGGGAGATAGGAAGTGGTAAGGAGATATGGTGAGAGAAGAAGGTTAGGAGGGATGGTGAGAGAGGAGAGATAGAGAGAAGTGTAGAGGGATGGAGGGAGGGAGAGATCTAGCGAGGTAGGATGGGAGAGATAAAGGGAGAGAGAGGAAATGAGGGAGACATGTAGAGGTAGGTAGATAGAGGTAAGGTTGAAGGAATAGATGAAGAAGTAGGTAGAGAGAGTGAGGGGAGATAGGGAAAGGAGAGAGGAAAGGGGAGAGATAAGTAGATAGAGAGGGGAAGTTGGGAAGGAGGGAGATGTAGGTAGAAAGAGAGGTGGGATAGGATGGATCAAGGGAAAGGTAGGTAGAGAGAGAGAGGGTGAGTGGAGATAGAGAGAGGGATGGAGGGAGAGAGAGGGAAAGAAGGAGGTGTAGGTAGGGAAATATTCTTCTTATCTTTTACTTCCTTTTCTAAGTGGTTAATTTTAAAAGTCTTCAATTGTTTTGCTACAATTTCAACACTTCCAACATTAGAAAGGTACAAGGTAGTTGGTGAAATGGTTTTGTGAAGCCTAGTGTTTATCCTATCCTAAAGGTGTAAAATAACTATTATGCAATATGAAAAACACAAGGAACACCTCAAAGATTAGCCTAAGGAATGATAACACAAAGAAAGAAGATGAAAATGAAATGAAGATAAACCTAATTATACCTTATTTGTGTTGCAATCCCTTGGTTGGCCATTGATATTTGAATGCTTGTATGCTCCTTGGATGGCTAGATGCAAGATGAACAATGTGATAAAATGCAAGTGTTAATGGCTAAATGACTTGGCTAGATGAGTGAAAATGCTTGCAAGTTGAGTAATCAAATTGGTAGCATAAGGGTGAAAATGGCTAAGTGTTGTAAAATGCATTGGAAGAGTGGGGTACTTATAGAAGAATTTGAATTCTCTAGAGAATTCAATGGTTGATATTAAGCCACCAAGGCCAAGATGAAGGGCTATGGTGAGTTGAGGACTCACAATCCTTAACATCTTGACATGTGGAGGGTGAAGTGGCCTAGGATGTGATGATGTGTAAGTGAGGTGGAATAAGGACAAGTGATGGAGGAAGGACAAGTACCTTGCACGTACCTTGGGGGATGAGAATATTTCCTCAAAAAAGAACTTATTGTCCCCAAGTGAGAGTGAAAGTGACATTTGAAGAATTTTAGAATTCCTCAAAAATCTCCATGGGGAATGAGAAAGTAGTTGGAGAAATAAATGTGAATTAAAAATTCACATGCTTGGGAGAATCTAGTGGATAAGAGATGGTTTCCAAAAAGGTGAGAATTTGTCACATGTGAGTGATGTGACAAGTCAAATGTTCTAGAAGTTGCATGGGGATAAGGTAAGACTTAGAAGGATAAATGTGAAATAAAAATTCACATGGGGAAGAGAGGAACCTAGGATGAATAAATGTGAATTAAAAATTCACATGGGAAAGAGGGTCAATGCTAATTATGGAATATGCAAAGGTTGACTAAAAAAATATGCTAAATGGGGTAGGCTGATTAGATTAAGATTGTGCAAATACATGATTAAGGAAATTAATGAAGGATTAGAGGCAAGTGGAAAAATATGGAGGATGTGAAATTAATCCCAGATTAAGGGTGTGCACATCATCATCATGAATTAATTACATTAATCCAGATTAGGGGATGATTATGGAGGATGTGACAACGAGAGAGAAAAAGAAGAAATTAAGAATTGATTTTAAAAGACCTAATGACTAAATTAAATAAATTGATATATTTATTTAATTTAGAGAAGCAAAGGGGATAAGGTAAAGTATTTAATTTTTCAATTAAATACTCTAGGAACCTTAGGCATAAAATGAAATATTAATTAAATCAATTATTCAATTAATATTGACAAACAGACAAATAGAGTAGACAAATTTGACTATATGGAAGTGGTCAAATTTTAGATATCTATAGGTTTATTGTAAGGTAGAAGGAATATTGTTTATTGAGATCATTTTTCTTGTATCTATGTTGAACTTCATTACAATGTTGTTGTCTATAGCTACATCTTTTTATTTTGAAGAATTTTTATGAAAGTATCCTAATAGCAAGTAAATGAGAGAGAGAGAGAGAGAGGGAAGGAGAGAGATAGTGAGTGGTAAGGTGGGAGGGATAGAGGTACATATAGAGAGAGGGTGGGAGAGGTATGTGTAGAGAGAGTAAGAGAGAGGGAAGGAGGGACGAAGGGACAAATAATGTGAGGGAGAGAGAGGGAAGGAGTGAGTGAGTGATAAAGGGATGGATAGGTGGAAAGAGGAGAGGGGAAAGAAGGACAAACAGAGGGAGAGGAAGGTTAGGAGGGATGGTGAGAGATGAGAGATAGAGAGAAGTATAAAGGGATGGTGGGAGGGAGAGGTCTAGCGAGGTAGAATGGGAGGGATAAAGGGAGAGAGAGGGAATGAGGGTGGCATGGAGAGGTAGGTAGAGAGAGGTAAGGTTGGGAATAGAGGGATAAGTAGGTAGAGAGAGTGAGGGGAGATAGTGGGGTCAAATACATTCTTGCAAATCTATTTCATGTATACTATGTTGTGCAACCACACATTTAGGATGATAACATCCCCTTCTTACAACATTACTTCATCGTAGTTATTCATAGTTCTACATTGCATAGTTCTTTCTAAACATGTCTTGGGTTCCCATCTAAGACATTTATTGTCACATCCTACCATGCATGACCATCCACAATGGAGTTAGATGCTCATGAACAAAAACTTGAAAAGACACATGAATTTTTTTAGAGCATAAAGTGTATGTACCAATAAGTTCAATAAAATCTTACATTCTAATAATATAAATATAGAGAGTGACACAAAATTCACCACAAACCTCACATATTTTATGCTGGTGATAAATTTGGTTTTATATTCAAAAGAACCTTGATATAAAGGACCACATCAAAATATTAAGCCTTTGCAATATGATCCTTATGTAAACCATCTCCACAAGCTAGTAAAAATTCATTTATTCTTGACCTCCCTCAATACTTGAATTTATACTTGATATTCAACATGGAACTCCTTAAGCCATATTTCCCCCCTTTATCATATTTCACAACTATCCAACATCCTAAAAAAATTAAACCTAAAACATTCAAAAATAAAATCAAGGGACATAATTGACACCATTACCACTAATATTGACCATAATTTCCATAAACTTGTTTAATAGGAAATCAAGATCAAACAATATAAAAATCAAGAAGGCTATGAAATTAGGAATTTTTTTTCATCATCATATTATCTATTGCATATAGTATCAAATCTATATTTATGGGTAATTTAACATTCACAAAAACACTATTTGATTTTATGTTGATGGTGTGGACAGGTTAGTGGAAACATGCTCTACTGAAGAAGACATGGAAAAACTTTGTTATTGTAGATATGTGAAAGGAATTTGTCCAAGATCTTTGTAGATAATCTTGACAAAATTTGGATTTACATTGAAATGCCTAGATTTTGATGCTTTCCCTTCTATGCTCCTCCTACAATAGTGTTGGTGACACCTATAGTAGCATTTTGGGTCACCGAGGGCACATTTAGGTTCATTTCATACGTTTCTAATAAATTTGTAATAGTATTCTCATTGTAAAGACATTTGTCTCTCAATCATTATTTCAACATATTAAATGTTCTAAGATGAAGACTCTGTTTTGTAGCACCACATGTTATTTCTGAAGTAGAACAAGTTATTTACAAAACGTTAAAATGCATCATAGATCATTGTAGTTTGATTTTACATTAATGTGATCTGATTCCTAAAATCCAGTCATTGACCAATAATGTTCCTTGTACAAAAAATACTAAACAAGACATGATTGAACTATGCAACAAATATCCAAGCTTTGTGCCAGCATTTAAATATATATCCAATATCATTGGTCGCAAAAATATTCATGGTTGTAACCTCATTTATTTTCATTGTATTGATCTTACAACTCACTTCATTCATCCCAAATGGGCCTGTCTACAAATTTCATATGAATAGAACATTGCATCACCTTGCTAATTGGTACAATTCAAATTAATTTCTTGCACTCTCTATATAAATGTCATTGGTCATCACTCAAAGGTGTTTATTTTTTTAATCCCCAAAAGATTTTTTTTTCTTAATATTGGCAAAGTTTTGTAGCATATTGTGAAGAGCATTGTACTACTTATCAACTCAAAAGATTAGGGTGATCCCGCAATAGTGGTTTACAATTTTTGGCCAAACTGGACACTGAAATATTTTTTCTAACTAAATATTCACTTTCAGGCACCTATAGTGGCTAAACCGTGAGGAATTTGAAGATGGTGCAAACTAGAGTTTCATGACATTTTTTTTGAAGATTCTAAATATATTTTTTTCAAAAATTTTGGAATCAGATTGCACCTCTTTTTCCATCTCCCTTGAAAACTAGTTTTTTTCAGAAAACAACATTTTTAAGGAGTGACGCTCCCCATATAACACATAATTTTTTTTCCATGAAGGATAAAATTATAATTCTTTCAAATTTAGATTTTTAACTCTGATATCTAGTGCTTCCACTTGGTTAGATAGTGTTTTATTGAATATTTTTTCCTTTATCAAGTTTTGAAGTCAAACCAATTAGAATTCAAACATAGGCAACCATATAATGTGTAACTTTTTTTGTATGTATCGAAATTCAAATTTTTTTTTGTTGGATCAAGGACTTCAATATCTAATGCAATCATATTTTTTAATTTTTTTTTGTTGATAATATTCTATTTTTCCACATGTGCAGAACAAAGAGTTTGATTTTAGGTGAAAAACCTACATTCACAAGAAATGAAAAATAAATATAATAATAAAATTGAATTTATTTAAAATTATACTTTTTGGGAAGCTTATAATAAGGACTACATACTTACAAAAAATAAATTTTAAATGAATTCATTTGATCCCCCAAAAGGTAAATCAATAGTGGTTTTTTATCAGCATTTTAATAGGTGTAAAGGAGACTCCGTTATAGGTATGGTTTAAAACTAGCGGGGTTCTATCCAAGGGGGTTTGATCTAAGGTAGTTTGATCAAAACCTCTTCAATTGGAATGATTTAAATGGAATTTTTTAAGGCTTAAATCATTATATTTTCTAAAAATATGTGATTTCAACAAAAATCAAAATCTCCCAGAAATTGTAAACCAACTTTGTGGGATTACCCATTATAATTTATACATTGGTTGTGTTTGTGATTAAAGTTATGATTAAGAAATTTAAAGAAAAATAAGCAATCTAGAGAATGCACTCTTTATCGAAACCAACACTGCAAATTCATAAGGAAATAATTGACAAGGGACAGTGTGTTTTCCAACACTGCAAATAATGTGAGCATTTTTTTGCTCCTTGTTGGAAAACACACTGTCCCCTGTTGGAAAACACACTGTCCCCTATAGGAAAACACATTGTCTCCTGTTGGAAAACACATTGTCCCCTGTTGGAAAACACATTGTCCCCTGTTGGAAAACACACTGTCCCCTATTGGGAAACACACTGTCCCCTGTTAGTTATTTCTATACATCTTACATTCTAATGATGTCCCCTGTCCACTTTTCCTACATAGGGGACAATGTGTTTTCCAACACTGCAAACACACTGTCCCGTGTTAGTTATTTCCAATGTTAGTGAGAGAGAGGTATAAAGAGAGAGATATAAAGGTAGGGTGGGAGAGGTATAAAGAGAGAGAGATCTAGTGTGTGTGAGAGAGAGAGAGGGGTAGGTAGAGATATAGGAAGTTGTAGGGTGGGAGGGATAGAAGGATGTCAAATATTCTTAATATTTTTTTGTAGGATTAAAATTATAATTCTTAATATGATTGGAACAAAAAAATGTTCACATTATTTACAGTGTTGGAAAATATACTGCCCCCTGTCAATTATTTCCTCTAGCATAGTAAAAATTTCATTTCACAAGTTCTTCATAAGGAGATAAGGAAATAACTGATAGGGGACAACATGTTTTCTAGCACTACAAATAATGTGAACATTTTTTGGTTTCAATTAGATGAAGAAAGTGAATAAAATGACAATGCAAAAGTGGATAAACTCAAGAGGTTTTCTAATGCATATGAATTTGCGGAAGCAAACGAAGTGAGAGATGATGCTATAAGTGGATTTGAACAAATGAACTCAAAGATTCTTGAACTTAAGAATTTCATGGAATAAATACAATTAGAAATAAATGGCAAGAAAAGGAAAAATAATATCTAAGTGCAAAAAGGGAGAATTAGTTAGGTGGAGACATGAAATTCTTATTTGAAAAGGTAGATAAGTTAACACACACACACACATGTTAACTATAACACACTTAAATTTTAAAGGGAAATAAAGTAAATAAATTTGTATTGATATCATATAGGCTACTTGCATAATTGTGAATCTTGTCTTTGATATCTTAGTGCAAAAAAAAGAGATTGGAGATATGTAATGATTAGGATGGAAGGATGCATGGATAATGAAAGGACTATGACAAATGAAAGATGCTTAGATTAATAAATTTATATTAGCCTAAAATGAACCTAATGGATTAATGCAATGGTGATGGATGTTAGGTTTAGGGTTTAAGTTTTAACCTAATGGATTAATGCAATGATGATGACGAATAAATCCAAAGAGAGAAATAAAGATGGTGTTGAAAGGCCTTATAATGAAGAAATTGAAGAAAGAGGAAGTAGTAGTTCATAATGAAATAAAAGAATAGATGAATATTAGATAGACGAAGGATGATATGGTAGCTAAGGGGATGACTTAAGGAGTCCTAAGAGGACGACTTAAGGGGAGTTAAGATAATTACTTTAGGGGATGCAAGAGGATAGATTTAGGGTAGCTAACACAATGAATTAAGGGGTCCTAAGAGGATGGCTTAAGGGGAGTTAAGAGAGTGAATTAAGGGGATGCAAGAGGATGAATTTAGGGTAGCTAAGACAATGAATTAAGGGATCCTAAGAGGATGGCTTAAGGGGAGATACAAGATCCTTGACTCAAATTATGTGTCATACGAGAAAAATAGTTCTATAAATAGGAGATGGCTTAAAAGGGTACATAATTTTAGATAAGAGGTATAGAATATTTGGATTGTAAACTATAAGGATCTTTGTATGCATTAAAGTAGTCACCATGTATGTTGTATCAAAAATTTGATCCATATGCATTAGAATTGGGTTTTCTAAGGAATCGAGATGAGTTAATCATAGATTTACATATTGATGATATCTTAATCATTAGGAATAATGAAGTGTTCATTAGAGAACTCAAGGTTTAGTTGGATTATCGGTTTGAGATGAAAGATGTAGGTGCTATAAGATTCATCCTTGGTATATAAATACATAGAAATATAGATAATAAGAAATTATGGTTAAACTAGAGGAAGTATATTGAGACTATGGTTAGTCACTCCTCAACTCAATTTGATTAGTTTTATGTATCCCCAAAATACAACTCCTTGTACTCTCCATTTTTTAAATTTGAACATGTAAAATGAAATGATGGACAACCGACATTGTGTTTTCCATCATGCAACTATTTTGTGTAGGTACTAGAATGTATGAAATGAAAATGAATCTGCTCTAAAAACACTTGAAAAGATGCAAACCAAAGTGAATGAGATAAATAATGTATTGGTTGCAGGCTTCATAAACCATCTACTCATTTAACCCACTATGTTTTCCAACATGCAATTATATCTTGCATTTATTTTTTGAACATATGAAGAAATTGAAACACAATTTTTACTCTAAATAAGACTTGTTATAAATTTTGAAGGTGAATTTCATTACATTCCTACTATGTAAATAACAAAAGTTTTTCATTACATTCTTACTCTTTGGTAAAATTGCAGGTTGGAAAACACTGCATGTTATGAAAGATGCAACCCACATACTGTTGTAAAACCCTCTACACGTAAATTCCCTATTGGTTAGTTAGCCCTCATCTCAATTTCGTTAGTTTTGTGTATTCCCCACCTATAAATCCTCCCCGACCTCTTTGCCCTTGAGCTTTGAAAAAGCACAATGAACTAACTGATAACTAATCTTGTGTTTTCCAACCTCCAATTATATTTTGCATTTATTTTTCGATCATATGAAGAAAATGAAATACAATTTTCACTATAACTAATAGTTGTCGTAAATTTCATTAGATTATTATTGTGTAAATAAGAAAACTTTTTGATTACATTCATAATGTTATGTAAAACAACAGGTTGGAAAACATTGGGTGTTATGAAACTTGCAACCCACATACTGTTTTAAAATTGTAAACACACAACAACCCAATTGGTTAGTTACCCCTCACCTCAATTTGGTTAGTTTTATGTATCCCCAAAATGCAACTCCTTCTCATGCTCTCCATCATTTAGCTTTGAACATCCAAAATGAAGTAACAGAAAACCCACAATGTGTTTTCCGACATGCAATTATTTTGTGCATTTATTTTTCAATCATATGAATAAATTGAAACAAAATTTTACTATATCTAACAATTGTTATACATTTTGAAGGTGCCTTACATTACATTCTTACTGTCTAAATAAAAAATGTTTTAATTACATCCATATTGTTTTATAAAATTGTAGGTTAGAATACATTGGATGTTATGAAAGAGAATAGTATGAAAAAAACCAGACCATTCAAATCACAACAAGTAGTAAAAACTACCTACAACGTAACACTTGTTAACATGTAAAATATCTAAGTTATTGTATTTGTTGATTTGCACATTTGCACATAAAACATGTCTCCCCCAAATTGGAACAAATAGAAAAGCTCTTGTCAAGGGATCAAGTTTACTATTTGTCTCATTATATAATTACGCTCACATGACTGTTAAGTTGTCATGCATTCACAGGCATTGACGTCAAGTTTAACGGGTGCTTATACGAAGACTCCCAACAAATACTGACCAAGTGCAGTCCCATTATTGTACCGCTTTCACGGGCATTCACTGAATGTCATATAAATTGGCAATGGTTATAGAGGCAACAGAATGCACTGCATGATCCTCGTACGTCAGTATGTTGTTAGAGATGGAGGAGTTCCTCAATTTTCTCGCCTTAAACTCCGTGCAAACAACTCCGTCCTTATTCTTATATTTTTCCTTGGGTTTTGTATAAAATTTAAATGAAATTTATTTAAAAACTAAGATTATGTTTTATTTTATTTTTTATTAAATATATATTATATTTATTATTATTATTTTTAATTTCAATATTTAATCATAATTTTAAAATTATAAAAAATATTTTTAATATTAATAAAATTAATAAAAATTCAAAATTTTATTTTAATGTAAATATAAGTATAAAAAATATTTAAATTTTAAAAAAGTTTCTATTAAATTAATTTAAATATTAAATTTTTTATATCTTTAATATATATTAATACTAAAAGAATTTTGATAAAAATAAGTTTAAAATTTAATATTTAATATTTAGTATAAAAAATATTTAAATTTTTTTTAAAAAGTTTAAATTTAAAGATTTACCTAACTCATTTTAAAGATTTATTTTAATGTAAAATATTTAGTATAAAAAATATTTAAATTTAAAATTTAAAGATTTATCTAAGTATGAAAGATTTACCCAACTCATTTTAAACTTACCTAAATCTTTAAATTTTAAACTTAGGTAAAAGTTTAAATTTAAAGATTAAAATTTAAAAATTTACCTAAGTTAAATGAGTTAGGTAAATCTTTAATACTTAGATTTACCTAACTCATTTTAAACTTACGTAAATCTTTAAATTTTAAATTTAAATATTTTTATATTAAATATTTTACATTAAAATAAAAATCTATAAATTTAAATTTTTTAAAAAAAATTCATATTTTTTATACTAAATACTAAATATTAAATTTTAAACTTATTTTTATCAAAAAATTTAGTATTAATATTTATTAAAGATGTGAAAATTTTAATATTAAATTAAATATTAAATTTTAAACTTATTTTTTTCAATTTTTTTAATATTAATATATATTAAAGATATGAAAATTTTAATATTTAAATTAATTTAATAATTTTTTAAAAAAACATTAAATATTTTTTATACTAAATATTTTAAGTACTTTACATTAAAATAATATTTTAATTTTTTTTATTAATTTTATTAATATTTAAAGTATTTTTATAATTTTAAAATTATGATTAAATATTGAAATTTAAAAATAATAATAATAATATAATATATATTTAATAAAAAATAAAATAAAATATAATCTTATTTTTTAAATAAATTTCATTTAAATTTTATATAAAACCTAAGGTAAAAAATAAGAATAAACACTGGGAGGAGTTGTTTGCGAAAATCCAGGAACTCCATCTTTGATAGCGTATTGACGCCCACGGTGTACAATGTGCGGTACAGAATTTGTTTTAAACTCCCGTCGTTGTTTCTTTTAAAATTTCCTCTATCTGTGCTAACGGTCGTTTACTCCGAGGCAACCTCCCGTAACTTCCACTTGGTATTTGTACTGGGCCCCATGCGAATGGTATGCATGTTTCCATGTATGTTTTTCATCCGTTTTTGTATGTATATAGGTGCGTTTTGTCTAGGAGTTAGCCGGCTCCCAAATTATATGTAGGTCCAAGTTCAAATAATAAGACAAAATAACATAATAAAGTCTAATGGGACCAAGTGCAAACAAAGCCACTAGACGGTGAGAGCTACATCATCAAGGGGATAATCATCATCTAGTTTACCCCACACATCAATGAGTATGAAACCATTAGTAATTAGTTCCAAACTATTAATATCACCCTCCTCTTTGTGATCTTTATTTACATTTTATTGGACATGAATAAGAGAAATTGATAAATCTAGGTGAGGAAACTTGTTAAATTTTGGCTATCCAAGAGCACCACACCCATGTGAAGAGGCCAATGGTGGATGAAAAGGTTAAGACCTTATATGTACAACACAATCTCTAGCTTGTTTTGAAGGAATTTGAGATCAATGTGACTAAGAGCAATGATCTCTTCTAGCAAGTTGCCTATTCCAATATCTATGCCCACATGGAGGGAAGTGACCTAGTGGGAGGGAAAAGGTGATGAATCATTGATAATAATGTAAGAGGATTTACCTAGTGATCTAAAAGCACCTATAAATTAGTAACTTCAAGTGTAGATTTATTCAATTGCACTTGAATATGTATAAGCATGTTGGAGCAAATCATAGATTTAGTGCAAAACAAAAAATGAATATCAACTAACAACTAGTAAAAATAGAAAAAATATATGTTTTTTCAAATGTTAAAAAGAAAATCAACCATAACATTATACTAAATATGGGTGAATCTAAAAGGGATAGAAAAATATCCCAACAAAACAACATGTCATGAAAATGTGTCAAGCCCAAATGACTTGAATTCATGAATCAAGCTTAGGATTCTTTAGATTTGGTATAGAACCAAAAAAGGTGCTTGATATTCTTAGGTTGTACACAAAATGGATAGTAGGGGTTAATAAATTGTATATGAGATAAGAAAGATACAAATAGAAGGCCTTACCAACGTATGCACCAAGTAAAATGAGTAGGCTTGGGTTCAAGAATAGTTGACCATATAGTCTAGAATCTACAATGCCAAGTGCCCAAAGAGGACAAGTGGTTCTAATGGAGATTTAAATAGGCGATAATGTGGAAATGAGGCATAAGTGATAAATATTTTTTATAGAGTATAATTTTATTTGGATACCATTTCCAATCCTTCCAATGGGGATTGAAATAAAAGAAAATTTACAACCATAATAAAATATTTTTACATAACACCAAGAGAGAAAAATATGCAAACAAGTATTTAAAATCTACAATACAAAAGAATAGACAAACATAACATAATATAAAATAATATAACATGTGAAAACCTCATGAGGGAAAAACCTAGCCTCCAAAAGCACTCACACTCAATGTATTATCTCATGAATAAATATTACAATACACTTGCATAGTCTCAATGAAATGCTTCTAAAACATCAAGATCCGTAATTGCACTCCATGCACAAACAAGAAAATGAGAATCATGTTACCACACATCCCAATCCATGCTTCCTCTCCTCACATATACAACTTACAATAGATGCTCAATCCAACCTTAGCCAACAAGCCAAAGGTTATGATAGCTAATCTAAACAACCACTCGTGCTTGAATTTGTAGAAGCAAGATTGTAAAAAACCATGAAGTGGTATTACATAAACCATGTGCCTAATATCATGAGATTAAAAAACCATATCCCCCTCATTTATTTTTTGTTACTAAGTTTTTCCAATATTAAATATTTTCCCAATGTGTAACCCACATTAAATACTTATCAAAATGTTACATACAATATAGAAAGTGTCTCCAATAATTTCTAACCCATGTGATGCATGCATCCATAGACTCCTTAGGTGTACCACCAATAATATTAATTTTACATTATAAGCATTAAGCAAAATGTACAACATAGGTTTTCCCAATATTCTCTCACTTATACATTGCATAAGGGGTCAAAATTAAACTCAAACATATAATTTTCATCAAGAAACCTACATCAATAACTAACATGACCATCATATCAAATATGAATCCTCTCATCCTCCATCATGCCAATGTATAAAAGATAAGATTCAATCCAAAGATAAATGCCACATTAACTATTGCATAGAAGCATGAGTAATGCCTCAACTAAATATCCAAATACAAATACTAAATACAATGGTAAAAAATAAGTGTGAATATTTATCCATAATTAATCACCATAGCTAGAATAGTAACCACATTTAGTTGCTAACACATCCAACTAATAATACATCAAAGCTAAGTTACACTCATCATAATAGCTAAACCTTATTCTATCAACATATCCAACTAACCCACAATCACATCCATGCATATAAATTACCCTACATAAATAATTCCTCCAAGGTAACAACATATAAACATGTTATAATAAATTTCAAGACCCTCAACACCATAATATAATGAGAACATCCAAATAAAGGAAACATGCATAAACAAAACTCCAACTGTATGGTTAATTTCAAATACAAAATCAATTAAGACATTTGAAATTGCACCAATAGCACTCACATAAAAGTTGTAGCCAATTTCATTAATACATGTAGTACCAAGGAGTATCCACAATGATACACAAAACCTACAAACAAAACCATTGTAACATAAATCTCACCACTAGTCTCCATATCTCTCAAGTTCTCCACACTCAACAAATGAAAGAGATTATAGTCTCTATGTTACTAAAAAATAATAAAGTAAAATAAAAACGCATAACCACAAACATAGTGATCATAATTGCTCCATGGAAACCTCAACTCAAATGCCATGTGAAATTGAATATATTTGAAGAAACACAAGACCAAAGAGAGAAACCACTCAAATCAAAACCATTTAGCATGTCCTTCTACCAACACCTCTAAGTTATCAATTTGTGACAAGTACGATATCTTTCACAAAATATAAATAGAAAATACTTATCAAAATTTAACTATTCAAAATAAATATCAAACATAAAATATGAATCAATAGACCAAATAGGATTCAAACCTCTCAAGCCAAAAGAAGATCAAACCAAATATTTATTCCCAAAACCATCATCTTAAACCCCTTAAATAATTCTTTATAACAAAGTAATATGCCAAGAAATCCTCAAATAAGCCCTCTAGAACTAACATCTATAGCTTAATACTTGTTCTCATGAGAAAATAAATAATGAAACAAAATACATTTGAAAACAAGGTGGGAAATACCTACTATATGATCCATCATTGGGAGTACCAAGAGTGGGGAATGAGATTTCTCCTCTAGGATAAACTAAGCCACAATGACTCTCTCCAAGAAAAATCTTCTCAACATGTCCATGATGAGCTCATGTCCAACCCAAGTGTAGGATATTCAATCCTATTTTTGAAACCTCATCAAAGAGTAACTATCTCAACACATAATCTCCAAGATCAATAGATTTCTATCCTCACTCAAATATCAAATAGGTGTACAATAGATAAATAATACCAAATAAATCATAATAAAACACCACAATAAGTAGAAGTTCATAAGTAAAATTATCATAGCACTCATCAATTAGAAATACCACAGATCCCCACTAAAAGATCCAACTATATGATCAATATAGAATTGGTATCCCTCCATGATGTCATGATCTAAATCTCCACAAAAGAAGAGCATTTGTCTCAAATATACATATTTTTTTCCCTAAGAGTACATGTATATGCAAAAAATATAATACATAATAAAGAGTCTACCATAGAATAATAAAATTCATCTTATAAATAAGAATCATTTTTCAAACTAATAAATCATAATTGACACCCCAACCAAAGACTCTACGAGTCATCCATGGTAACAAGATGTCAACATCTCCAATTCACATGAAGATAACCATGTCTTGTCCATATAATTCAAGATGACAAATAACTCTCACTACATACAAGAAACAAGATAAAAGATATCCTTCATGACACTAACAACCACTACAGAAGATCATCCATCACCAAATAATGAATCCACAACTACCAAAGATATCACTAAACTATAGTATCTAGCTACACATGACATCATAACCATCCCCTAAATGTAGATCAACTTGTTGGAGTAATTAGGACATCACCTAATAATTAATTAATCATTAATTAATTATTAGGTCCCTTATTACTTTAATTACTTAAGCTAAACTTAGGAGTACTTTTTTATTATTAGATTGGGCTATTTATAGGTCAATTTGTCTCATTACATGAGATTAAGAAACTTATCACAATCTAATCAAATCCTCATCTAGGGTTTGATTTATGCTTTTATAAACATTCAATATTTTCCTTTGTAATAATTCACATGTATTCACATTCATTATTCACTATAGAAGGTATATCATATGCTTGTGTGGATCAATCTCTTTGTCTCTTGGTTGCATATCAAATCACTTGCTTTGATCTCTCATTTGTGATAAACATTTTGGTTGCAAGTGATTTATGGGATCTGTGGAGTTCACTATGAAATCCAATATGGTATCATAACACCAAATCTATGACTTCCTATCCAAATTTCAAGAGATATGGCCTTGAGGGAAAACTAGTTCATCTTGGATCGAAATAAGCATCACCGTTGAGTCCAAAATAGCCTAAAACCTAAGGAATGCTTGTCAAACCGCTCAAATCTTAGTAGTTACAAAAAAGGAAAAAAAAATAGGACTAAATAGATCCCAAGAATCCATATGAATCCATACGATTGTACCATACTAGATCTGTGTAGGCCCTATGCATAAAAAAATTATAAGTATTTTTAAAAAATCTCTAGCCTTTTTAAAAATATTTTTACTAGAAATAATAAAACTAAAAACAAAGAAAAAAAGGGATTTTTTGGGGTACAAAGTACCCTGAGCCTACGCTGTCAGCAAGTCATGTTGGCCTTGGGCTCAACGACTCCTACCGATGATGGGTTTCCTTCTAGCAAGTTCCTTTACCACCAGCAGTGGCATTTTCTTGTTGCTTGATGACCTTCTAGCAACCCGCCACTCAATGGCCCAAACTTCCCTAACACATCAAATTCCTCACCTCCTTGACGATTCATCATTTTAGATTATTTTAGCATGACCAAAAACTGACAACTAGGGGTGAATTTTAAGAAGAATATTCCCTTTTCAATGAATATTCTAGTGATCTATTTTTTTGACCCCAACAAAGGGATATTCATTTTTAGAGAATATTCTATTAGAATGGAATATTCCATTAGCAGGGGCATATTCATTCCACTAACGTGATGTTGATGTCAGCTATACCCTGCCCAAGACCCCCTCCAAGCCCAATTTTTTCTTAAAGGAGATATTTTTCTTTTTGGCATAACTTGGACATACAGTGTTGAAATTGAGAAAATGAGATATCTTCGAAAAGTTGGTTCTAAGCACTTTTCTAGTGATGTAGGTCTTATAAGAAATTTTTTCTTCTAGTTTATTTTATTCTCAATCAAAGCTAGATCTTTATTTTTTTCTTCTAAGCTCATAAATTTTTGCTTGTATCTCCAATTTTTGTGATTCTATCAACATTGGAAAGGTATTTCAAAGCTCTTCAAATCTATACATACTCTTTTCCAAAATATTCACCAAGTACATTTTAATTAGTTTTTTGTTATTTCACATTTTTGTTAATTACTTGGACATCTTGGCACCTAGAAAGGATTTTTTTTCTTTATATGATTTCATTTGATCTACTTTACATGTATTGAGCTTATAAGTCTTTAATTTTTTTATTTGAGGAAGTATCATGTGTTTTTTGTTCATCCCTTTGTGGTCATCCTCGAAAAGGATAACTATGAGTCTTGGCAACACGGTATCCTTACACATCTCAGGTGGCTTGATATTTTTCCTCATCTTTATGGACTCATACCTACACCAAAAACACTAGGGATTTTATTAGCATGGGGTATTATCAATGATCATGTTGTAGGAGTGATTTGTTCTAGTGTTGACCATGACACTATGTGTGTTGTATAATTAATTGTCCCAACACACTTTGGAATCACCTTTGGAGGATATATGGAGACCCTCATATCTCTCCATACCTAGAGGATCATGTTAGAAATAGTCTCATTCCTCTTGTAGATGCAAATTTCATACCATTTGATGATGATATTGTTGATGCCAAAAATTGGCAAGGTGACAACCCTTTGTGGGAAACTCAATTTATGGGGGACTTATTGCGCTAAACTGAGTGACCTCCAGATTTTTAAGGAAGTTGACTTCTTTTGTAATTAGGTTTTTGGAATGGGAAAAGGAAGCCGATATAAAAATAAATAATCTAACTAAGGCGATGCGCCAGAATTTAGATAAAAGGCACGATAAACCTATCTTTTGGATATGATCTAAGGGCTTGCTCAAAAATTTACCATGTCCTAGAATAACATAAATTAAAGATTGCAACATGAACAACTCATTCAATGACAAAATAATTTTCACAGCCATTTACTAAAAATAAGAGTCAAAAGACATGATCTAAACCAACAAACTTGCATTCAAATTATAGAAGTACGGAAAATAAACCATTCAAAAAATAATGGCACAGTATAAAGTTTATCAATAGCATAAGAAAACAAAGAGGACGAACAATGGCACAATCTGTGAGTTCTTGCAATAATCTAAACAATAAAAGGCCTAGTGTCTCTCTAAAATTTTGTAATTCTTAAACTAGTGGAACTTGAAAAACATGTAGCATGCCATCTCCGAACCCCTCTTCAAAAATAAAGAGCAATATATATAGTGAGCATTCCCACTACTTGGCGAGCAGCAATTGAAAAGATTCAAAATCCTGAACAATGATGTCACAGCAATGATTACCCTTGGTCGTTGTAACAGAAAAGGTTCAGGCCATAACATTTGTCGCTCCCCATTCAGGTGCATCCCCTATGAATGATGGCAGTGGTCCTGACAAATTCCCATGCAAACAAGTGTCACCTCCTCATATAGGCAGTTAGAACACGTGGCAACATATCGCATCCCACAATTTGCTTCATCCTTTGCATTGAAGAAGCATGTGCTAAAGAGACGTGTGGCAACATTTCTCTACCCACGGTCTATTTTTCCCTTCCTTCATTGAAAACTTGCCCTGAGATGACACGTAGCAACAATGTTTACTATAGATTCCACCTGTGGGGCCCACCAAATCTTTACGCAAATGGGAGCTATGTGGCACGCAGGCAGGCCTGATGAGGAAGTGAAGGGAAGCAACTAAAATAGCCTATGGTGAAGACACATGGGAGTATAGCGGGGGCCGATAGAAGACCAAAGGAGAGAATTCCCTCAGAGAGCGCTAAGCGAACACTTGGCAAAGGCCGCGATGATTATAAAAAAGGGCCATCAATATTCATTGAAGGAATGGGCCGATACTTAGCAAAAAACAAAACCCGAAGGGAGCATGGTGAATTTTGTATTCATAGATACTTTAGAGGAGCTTGAGTATAACACATGTCTTGCATGTTCTAATGGTTTAAAGACTTGTCTTCTTGTTCCCACTCTTCATATCAATACTTCATTACCATTTTTTTTGTTCTTGATCAACTTGACATCATCATATCTTTGGCCCCTATTGGTTTAGTGTAGTAGGACATTCATCATATTTCAAACATGCCTTCTTGGGATTTGTATCTTGTAGACATATCATCCTTGTTTGTAGAGTCTCAGATTATAAAATTAAAGGATTAATTTCAGGACATTCAGCTCCTCTTTGTTGAAAAGGTCACATCATAGTTGTTGGCCCATCATCTTCATCACCTTTGTAGCTTTTTCTACATCAATTTTCACTATTTTTTGGATTGACATCATCTCTTTTTGCCATGTGGACACTTGAGCAATTTTCAAAAGCACACATCATTTGGATTTGAATTCTTGATTCTTTCATATTTTGGGAATGACTTCTCCAATCACCAGTGGATCTGTTTCTTCCTAAGGGGAGAAATGTTGTTTGCAAGCAGTAGATTGTGTTTTGTCTTTAAGTATTCATCATTGGAACAAGGATTTCATTCTTTATGGGGGGATTCACATCCTCATTTTCTCTCTCCTAATGGGGGAAATTTATTATACTTGTGTGACAGAAGCAGTCTTTGGGGGTCACATTGAGTCCTATCCTTCTTTCCCTAGTGCAATTATTTTATTTTATCTCTTTTGGAGAGGAGTTTTTTATCATGTTTTTTTCTCCTTTTCTATAGTTATTAGAGATTTCATTTATTTGTACATGGGTACCTCATCAGGCCTTGTATCCAATACCCATCCATGCATCTATCATTGCATTCTTGATTAGGGTTTTCTAGCTTCTTCCTAAGTTGATCTTATGGGGGGTGTTGGAGTAACTGGGACATCACCTTAGAATTAATTAATAATTAATTAATTATTAAGTACCTTGTTACTTTAATTACTTAAGATAAACTTAGGAGTGATTTTTTATTATTATATTGGGTTATTTATAGGTCAAGTTGTCTCATTATATGATATTATAACACTTGTCACAATCTAATCAAATCCTCATATAAATTTTTCTTTATGCTTTTATAAACATTCATTATTGTACTTTATAATAATTCACATGTATTCACATTCATTATTCAATCCAAAAATCATATCAGATTCTTGTGGATCAATCTCTTTCTCTTGGTTGCATAGCAAACCAGTTGCTTTGATCTCTCATTTGTGATAGGCATTTTGGTTGCAAGTGATTTTTGGGAGCTATGGGGTTCACTATCACCTCCAACACACCCATGTTTCACACTCGCTCAAATAGCTAAAAATAATAGTATAATATGTTAGATTAATCAATTACTAGTTGATAATTAAAATTAATCTTTAATTAATTATTAGGTTAATTTCACTTTATGCACTTAAGCTAAACTTAGGAGTGTTTTTTCTTTTATTATTTTGAGCTATTATTAGATCATTATGTCTCATCACATGTGATATTGACACTTGTCATCATCTAATCCCTTTATCATCTAGGATTTTCTCTTACAATCACTCTCCTTCATTGTATTATTAAGTTTTGTAAGTTCTTTCTTTTTGAGGAAATGCCAACTCATTATTTGTAACTCTTGTGTGTGGAAGGTGCTCTTGTTTGTTGTTTGATCTTTCCTTTTGTATATTTTTCACTAATCTAACATGGTATCAAAGCATGGATTTAGCAAGCCCCTTCTCCATTTTTAAGGTTTTATTCTCAACTAGGGTTACAAAAGCGAAATCTAGAATCTTCATATTTTTTTTGTAGATTTTGGGCTTGGACATTTTTTTTGTGTGCTTTGGAGCGAAGTAGAGCTCACCATTGCATTCAAGAAGCCAACAAAATGAATTATGAATATAAGTTTTCCCTATTTTTCCACTGGGAGCTTCTAAGGCAATTTTTTAGTGCAATAGTCGTATGGGGCCATACAGGTCGTATCGTGCGACCACTAACAAAAAAAAGGAAAAAAAAGGTCAACAATTTTTTCAATTTTTTTTTTAAATATATAAAAAAGAAGGTTTGAAAATAATTTCAAAGGCAGGGGAATATAGGGTACTTGCAAGGTACCTACACATGTAAGATCCTGTAGGCCCATATTGGTTGGGTACCTTAACAATATTTGGCGTTGCTCTTAGTTTTCAAGCGACTTTCATTCCTAGCGGCCAAATCAACCAAGGCACAGTTACCCACCAAAATATTTTAAGATTCCCAGTTAATCTTAAAAAAATATTAGCATCCAAAACCCTTTTCCAGCTGCATTCAAGAAATATAATATTTTGTCACGATCTCGATGAGTGACGATGATTCTTTCAAAATATTTCATCCTAATTTTGGTATTTTCTAGCTACCATAATTTGTACAAACAATTGAGTTTTTTTCTAGTGGTAGGTACTATTCCCTCAGAATATTTCTATGATGTCATCTTGGCATCATCATGACATCAGTGATACAATTGCAAGCAGGGCCCCTTCAAAGCCCCCTTTGTGCCCTAAAGTAACATTTGTTTCTTTTGGTCATAACTTTGGGTATGGTATCAAAATTGGGCAAACAAGATATCATCAAAAAGTTGGTTCTATGTACTTTCCAATGGTGTGGGTCTCATCACCATTTTTTGTTGCTAGTGCATTCTATAGCTTGTCAAATTCAGAAGTGTTGTTTTCACTTCTAATCTCACAAATTTTGAATAGTTTCTCCATTTTTTCATGATTCTTGCGATGTTGGAAAGGTTTTTTAGAGCTCTTTACAACTATCCATGCACTTTTTCTATATTTTTCTCCAAGTACATTGTATTCACTTTTTTGTGTTTTCACATTCTAGTGAATTACTTGGATGTTTGGATCTTGGGAACACTTTTGTGTTGGATGACTTGTTTTAGGCTTTTCCACATGTATTTCCAACATTTTTTATTATTTGAGCACTGTATACATGTTTTATAAGCAATTTCTCTTTTGTAGATGTACTAAGATGAAGTGCCCCTGTTGTACATATTTTGGGGGATTTAACACATCCTTTTGTGCCTTTTCTACTCACACTATGATATAAAATGTCATGGAGGGGTTTTATAGTGCCTTTGTTTTTCCATCACACCTTTGTCAAGTTAGTGACCCTTCCACAACAACATTAAATCCTAGTGATTCTTGTCTCATGCAAGTGTGCCTTGGTTTGCACACCCTTTATTGGTTGTAGGTACTTTCTTGTGTATGCTCAAATGTTCTTGGTTCTCCTTCATGTACTTCTTGGTGACACATAGTTTTAATGGACCTATCATGGCTCTCCCTTTCTACATTATGGGGGGGGTTTCTATAGTTGGTGCCAATTCATTCGTGGTTTCATTTTGGAGTGATCTATGTATCTAGTTTTGGTTCCTATGTACTAGGCAAATGTAGTGGTTGGTTACACATACATTTCAGTGAGGTGGAGAATTTACCATAGGGAAACTCTTGGATTCTTGTTTCTAGAGGTGACCTTCCATTTTCAGTTGATCAGTTTTCTTCAGATTATTGGTACCTATATTTTTAACTTGCATCTTGTATGGTTGAGTAGTGTCATTATGGTCACTCATGTAGATTCATGTGTCATTTGTATCTTTGATTGTCAGATATTTGTCTTTGTTTTCCATTTGATCATTGTTTGAGTAGTGTCATTGGGGATACTCATACAATTTTTTTGTCTTCTTGATCCTAATCATCATCTATTTCAGAAAAGGTTATTCATTTCAACACTATATCAGTCATCTTTCATCTTTCAACGGTTGTCTACAACTTCTTTATGCTTTAGTGATGTTCTTTTTGGGACATTTTTTTGGAGCCTTCTTAGTCCATTCACCTTTCTCTCATTTGGAGAGGATTTTTTCCCATGACTTTTTTTCCTTTTCTCTAGTTATGAGAGATTTGTTTGATTGTACATGGGTACCTCATCAGGCCTTGTTGTCAAGACCCATTATTTCTTTCATTTTTTTATGCATGGGATTTTTAGAGTTTTTAGCTACTCCCCAAGTTACACTTAAGAGAGGGTGTTAGATTAATCATCTATTAGCTAATAATTAATTAATAATTATTAGGTTAATTTCACTTTATGCACTTAACTTAGGAGTTTCTTTTTCTTTTATTAGTTTGAGTTATTATTAGATCATTGCCTTATCACATGTGATGTTGACACTTGTCATGATCTAATAACTTTATCATCTAGGAGTTGATCTTATAAGCAATCCCCTTCATTATATTATTTAATTTTGTAAGTTCATTATTTTTGAAGAAATAACAAACCATTATTTACAGCGGTTGTGCATGGAAGGTGTTCTAGGTTGTTGTTTGATCTTGCTTAGTGTGTTTTTTTCACAAATCTAACAAAATCAAGATCTCTAAACCAAGATAAATCACTGCCTATAATCAATAATCAACACCAACAATGCATATGCATAACAAAAATATCATGCCAAATTTATAAGCCTATAAGGAACCTCCATGAAGCCATGATCACTACCAAATATACCTACATCAAACTTCCACTAACCCCATGTTCCCATGTAGCTAATTAAGTGTGTTTTATGCTTAAATTTGAGTAGTTTAAGTGTTCCCATGCAAATTTTTAATTATGGGAAAAATATAGTTTGGAATATTTCCCTATTTTAGTGAAGAAGCTATTATTTAGGAATTAAAAATAAATTGTGGAAAACAAGAGGGGCTAAAATAAGAAGCAGTTGCATATTGCAAAAAAATGTCATGTGACTCAACAAATTTATTTCCCTCCTTTTTACTATTCTCCTCCAATTTTTTCCTTCAAATTTTAACTACACAAATTGTTATTAATATTATTAATACAAATTTAAAATTACTACTTAAAATGACAAAAAAAATAAAAAATTCATGGGGTCACCAACTCCATAAATAACTCCTTAAAATTTTGAGCAGTGGCTACTAGCCAAAATAATCTAAACATCCACTTGGGGACCTTCCTTGAGTCTCACATATTTTCCACCATAGTCAAAAACCATAGGTGACACAACACAATTGTAACAAGTAACACTATCTATCTACATCATAATGATAGTAAAACCAATAAAATAGGTAACCAAAATAAGCCAACCAAATAGAATCTACATCCACACTAAAATATCTATGGATATAGATGACCCACAACCAAGTTATTTATAAAAATTATAAGTATATATAGCCTACAAAAATATGCAACTCATAGTCTCACAATGAAATATACAAATTCAACATCACATCTATAACCATGTCAAATATAGATAACTAGAGATAAATATATAATATTTCATGACTCAAACACCAAATCAACTCTAGATTCAATTTGGCACAAACTTGAAAATTACTATAATTATAGGAACCAAAATACAACTCAAATAGAAATCTAAGTGAACAAGTCACATATCAACATCTCCAAAATTGATACATTGCAAAACACTCATAAAATGATCTCCATCACCTATAAGAAGTCTAAAATTAGACACCATGGGCACAAGATTTGACTTGTAAAATAGGGAAAGAAAAAATGGGTTCTAATTAGTATTTTCTATATAAAATAATAAAATTTAGAAAAACTATTCATACCACGATGTAGTACTTAATAAGATATTTCCATTTACTATAAGAAGGTGTAATATGATTCTTTACAATAAAATTTATCGTCCCCAAAAAAATATCCTAGTAAGAAAATCACAATAAACAATTATAGCTACTCAGTGGTTGGCAAGTGACTAGCTAGTGGTGGTGGGGTTTTTGCTCCCAGTAACACTTCTCTTAGGTTGGTATCATTGGGCTCAACCCCCATAGACTAACCATGACCAATGGTAGAAAATATTTTTTCATACTATCAAGGGTTGTGTCCTTTTCGAACTTACACAAGGGTAAAATCACCACCTATACCCTACATCAAAGCACCTGTTTTCTAGTTTTTTAATAAAAATTACAAACCAAAATCATTATTTGACATAGACATAGAATATTATGTAATAATTAATAATTATTTTACTATGTATCAAATAATGCATCATATGGATTTCATATGATTATACAAACTATATTTTCAACCATGCTAAAGATTCCTCCATGGCCCTATAAATGAGTTAAATTTTTCTATTACCAAAACCTATCATTTTTATATGGATTCATAACTTTTTGGGAATTTTGAAATCAATGGTGAGCTTTATTTTATCCAAGAGATCTCCAAAAAAATATCACCCCCAAAACCCTCATTGAAAGAACCCAAATAGAAAACCCACTTTCCAAATCTTCATCAAACCCTAATCAACAACTCAAGTTTGGAAAAACACATGTAACCTTGCAAATGAATTCATTATTTTCCTACAATACCATGGATTCAACTATGTGCAAGAATCTAATCCTTCCAAGGGTTAACAACTAGGGAGATACCTCCCACAACCTAACAACTAAGTTCTAATACCAAATAAAAGTAAATTTTTAGCCATCTTAAAAAACTATTTCCACATAACCTCAAGAGAGGAAAATATGAAAAGAATGGACAAACATTAAAAATACACAAATTGATATACCATAAAAAATTCTCATGAGGTAAAAACCTATCCTTCAAATCACTCACACACTCAATGTATTATCCCATGAATAAAAATTGGAAAACACATGAAGAGTCTCCATGAAAGGCTTCATGAAGTGTCTCCATGAAAGGCTTCTAAAACATCAAGTTCCCAAATTATACTCCATTTGAATAAGAAAATGAGAATCATATAACCACACATCCCAACTCATACTTCCTCTCCTCACATATGAAAATTACAAGATATGTTAAATCCAACCTTAGCTAACAATCCAAAGGTTATGATAGACATCCTCAACAACTATTCATGTGCTTGTTTTTATATAAATAAGCTTACATAAAAAAACCAAGAGGTATCATGCAAATCATGTGCTTAATACATCAAGCCTACAAAACCTTATCCCATCCATATGTGTTTTGGTACTCATCCCTTGATTTCCCAAGTGCACCATAAATAATAATATTTTTCATATTATAAGCATTATGTAAGGTGTACAACACACTTTTCTCAACATGAAAGCCATAAAACCAGTTTTGTGAACTCTATGGAGAGGGATGGCATCAATAAATTTCTTATATAAATCTCCAAGTCTTGGTTTGACAACTAAAATTTGGCCTCAAGCCAAGTTAAGAAATTCTTGGTGACTTTGTTGAAAATATCTGGCAATATTTTTATCTATCTTTTATAAAAATTTAAAGCTCAAACCCAAGAGGCTTTATCCATAGGGTATTCTTAACAATAAAGAATAAAAGACCATAAAATAGGCTATTGATTAATAGAAATACCATTACAAAACTCATTTCTAGCCCACAAAAACTAGGGCTTAATATATTCCAAAATATTCTAGATTATTTTGATAATAAATGTGTCATGTACTTAATGGCTTCCTTTATAGTGAGGAGAGTGTAAATCCCAAGTTCTTTCCAAGTTAGACACCCCAAAGATAACTCTAAATGAGATACAATACTAAATAAGGATTTTAAAGGCATCCTCACATTATAGGGCCTTGATAATCCATTTAGCACAAAGTGTTAAGCCTTGATGATGGGCTAATGGTAATCCTAAACCACCATAATCATGAGGGAGATAGAAAAATTCCCAAGCCACATGATGAAAACCTTTGTTGCTATCAAAAGAGGTCCAAAGAAAGTCTCTTAGATTCTATTTTAATTTTTAAATAGGAAGCCTTGGAAGAAACCCAACAAGGGGAAAAATACACATGTTTAGTAGCCAAAATATTAGAGCACACCTAAAATTTACTAGCCAAAAAGAGAGGCTTTGTATCTAGTAGACCAACTTAGGCTCAATTCTAAGATAATATCTTGTCATAAGGAAACAAAGGAGGATTGAAAGGCAAAGGGGATGCCATGAAATCTAAAAAACTCCTCATGATTAATTCATTTTAAGTGAAAAGAATCTAACCAACCTAGTTTATTAAGGAAATATTGTGTTTGGCCCTATATAATTAAGTATTCTTCCATTGAATACTTGAAACTAAAGCTTTACAAAAAATTTCAAGGCAACACTGTGCCTATTTAACACTATCCTCTTACTTAATTAAAGTAAGGAATGAGACATCTATAAATTGGTCATTAATGATATGGTTAGATGAATTGGTTAAGGTAATTCCCTTGACTAGATTTTGGGAGACCACGTGGGTTAAAAGATAGCTAAATCCTTCATAAGCATGCACATAAAGTGCATGGGCTAAAGGTTGTTCAATAGATAGATTGAAAGAGACCAAAAAATTATTATTGTGTTGGATGTTGTGAATGTGTTGCTGATATGTGGTTGTCATTGATGTCAACACTATTAGCATTTGGTGTATCAGAGGCTGTATATGTCGAGGATATTGAGAAAATTGTAAAAGAAAATGTTCTAGGTTCCTAGTGGAACTGTGCAGATCATAAAGGTGTTTTGTTCTCTACATTGAAGATCAATTTGTGTGGATCAAAGGGCTTATTGTTGAGTATATCTAGATCATCTACCGGAAGTTTCAGAGGTTTGTGTGAAGTTTTGAGTATGTTGTGGTCTAACAGTGTTCCTGAACGAAGATTGTGTGATTCTGTTGATTTCAGTTGTTGTGGATGCTTCTCTGTTGTTTCTTGGTGTTCTTGGATGCTTCTAGATCATGCTCTATCTCTATGGTATGTCCACATTGATCGATGTACTCATTGTCAAAGATTTTTCTCTGTATGTTCAATTTTTTATGTTTTTGGCCGACATGATGGTGGTAGCATGTTGTGGATCTTCGAGGAGGAATTAATTGAAGTCTTTTTGTGTTGGAGATATCAATTTGGGTCTCCACTATGTTATGGCTGACCTTGATGGATACACATTAAAAATTTAATTGAAAATTTGGGCCGACATTGCAAATATATTTAATTTTTCTTGGCTAACTAAGATGCGATGAAATCTCATGTTGCGGATATATAAGAGCAATTGTTTCATTGGTGTAGGGTAGAAGAGAAGGTGCTCCTGTGTGTGTGTGTGCGAATATATTTTGGTTGCAAAGCAGAGTGTGAAGGAGATTGTGTGAAGTGTGAAGAAGTGTTGAGCTTAATTGGAACTATAATCAGGCTTGTGCAGAAGCTATTTTCTCAATTCATACCCTTTGGATTTATAATCCTATTTTGTTGGGTAGTGAGCCCCTTTTGTATTTGAGCAGTGAGCTCTAGGCAGTGTGCTTGAATGCATGTGCATTCCCCTTATTATTTTTCATTATAATTTTAGCAGAGTATAATCTTGTGGACTAACATCCACCGTGGTTTTTCCCCTAATAGGGTTTCCACATAAAAAATCTTGGTGTTCTTTGTCTCTCTGATGTGTTAATTGCTTGTGGATGATTGCTTATTCATCAGATTTGATATTTAAGTTAAGTTAAGTAAGAAAAGTTTTAATTTCTGTGACAACTGATTCACCCCCCCTCTCAGTTGTTTGTCCTTGTTTTTCCAACATATTTTCCATTACTAGTGATGCAAGGAAAACATTTACAAAAGGAATCTTAGCTAAATACAAAAATGGAACCCAAATCCTAATGCTTGAAGCATGGAAAGAATTAAAGGTCATTCAATATAGTCATAATCCTTTTTAAAATTAATTTTAAGAAACATTGCATATTGTTGGCAGCAATGATCCCCTTCTATCATAATAATAATTTTGTCGAAGATGCACAACAACTTAATAAAAATATTTTTATCAAGGTAGACTATCTAAGAAAGAAGAATTCATATCTTGAAGTCATAATCTTTGGAAATAATCTTATATCATACATTCAACAAGGTGATGGGGCACTAGTTGTAGATTATCATCTAGGTGTCCAACCTTAACTATGAACTTAAAATTTCCTTTATTAATTAATATACTTCAGTAATTATAATAAAATTCTTCTAGATAAATTTTATGAAGGTCCACACCCATAGTATCCTAAAGATATATATAAGAGTCACAAGGTAAACCATCCAAGCTATGAGCTTTTTCATTTGACATAGTGAACACACACTCACATAGATATTCCTTTATGATAACTTGATAAAAAAGAATGCATTAAGAGTTTAAAACTTGACAATGCACCACATTCAAGCATTGATATAGAGCAATGAATTAGTTAGGAGTATTTTCTTGGGTAGTAAAAACTTTCTCATATTGTCAAACAAAATCTTAGAGAATTTTAGGAAGCTCTATTAAAATATACTAACCATCCTTGATTTTTTAATGGAGTGGGATTCATGACAATCCCATGAGGTATCAAATAATTAATTAGAGACTTTGCCTCCAATATTAAGTGAGTAAAGTAAATATTTAATTTTAGCACCATAAGATGAACCTTAAATTATGTTGTTAAATGATATACCCTTTGGAGGTGGAATATGATTTATATGGCCCACGATAAATGCAATTATTTACTTATAAGATGGAAAATTGGTGAAAGAAAGGCCTAGTACTATATGTACAATAAATTGGGGCTCTTTGATCCTAATTGTGGTTGTCGTCATGTTCATACAACATGGTACGCATAGGGTAACCTTAGAGTAGGTATTGATAGGGTCTACAAGTAGCTTGATAGATTCATACTATCTACCCAATATTTTTTCTCATGTGCCACTTGTTTTTCCTTACTAGTTTGAGCCTTTATTTTTCTGCTTTCAAAACACTATCTAATATGGTTTTATATTGAATGGTATATTTTAAATCTAAGGTCATTAAGACTCATTTTTTTATAACCACATTGTTGCTATCCCACAAGGTCACATTAATGCATATTCAACATGTTTGGAACCTAGATCCATATCCCATGTATGAGACATGTTGGCTTTTTTCGTGAAATGATGCTATCGAATGTACATCCTTCTTCCTCCACATTTATGGATGCTATTTGGCCCATTTTTACCACTACTAATATGAGGCCACCACCTCAAATCTCTACTAGGCCATGACCACTTTGGAGGCACAACCATTTGATCCATTTGTGTTTTGATAAACTTCACCACTAGAAGAAAATTCTAATCATTTTATTTTTCATCTCTTTATAAAAGAGAGATCCACCCAAAATCTTAATTTACATAATATACAAGTAGGGCATATGTGAAGAATGGATGGGATGTGTGGTTTCATTCTTGGACACATGGAGGATGCATTGGAGAATATTGATGTTTCAAAAGTATTCATGGAGTCTATGTAAGTGTATTATAAATTTTTCATTGTTAAATAATACAATGAGTGTGGATGATTTGACAAACATCTTTTTCCCTATTAATGGTTTTTCAAAGGTAAATCTTGTCTAATATTGTGGTGTGTCTCTAATCTTTGCATTATGGTTACTTTGTAAGCTCATATGTATTTTTTTATCTCATGGGCATATGTAAGAAATGGTTTGATTAACTTGGTAATTTTCCTAACAAGTGGTATTAAAGTCACATTTGTGGTTGAGAGAGGTGAAGATCCCTATTTTTTTAAGCCTCTTTTGAGAAGATAGAGGTTATTACAAGATCATATCCCTCAAGGTAAGATTTCCAAAAGTATAATTTTGAGTATATTTAATTTATTATTATATTTATTTTATATTTTCTAGCGAACATAGGTTTTCGACCAAACATCAACGTACTTATTCCACACACATGGAAAAATAGGAAAATAGAAAAAAAATATTATGAAATATCTATGCATTAGGTATTGATGTTCTTGATTCAAAAAAATCATTTAGGTATATACAAAAAAAGTTATGCAATATAGAATAAACCTATCTAATTATAATTAATTTCACTTCAAAATATAATGTAAAAAAAAATATATAATAAAAAATTATGAAAAATATCTATGCACTAAATATTGGTGTTACCAATAAATGTTTAATAATTTATCATTTGATCTTTTAAAAAAAAAAAATTATGTGATATGGAATAAACATCACTTTTTAAAAATATTTTTAACTTATAAAATAAGCTATTAAAACTTACATGAAAAATTATACAAATAATTTTTAACTTTTATTCAAAATATACATTGAAAATCTACAAAATAAAAATAAAAAATCACTAGTTCACATCATCTTCAAATTCTTAACAATTTAGTTGCTATGAGTGACAGAACGTGAAAATTAAATTTAAAATTTTGATTTCAATGTACCCCTTTGGCCAAAAAGTGGAACACACTATTGTGAAATCATTGATGTAAGCCCAAAGGTTAAACTATAAAATCACTCACAACTTCCATAACATGTATTCATAAAAATAGCTTTCACCATTAAATTAAGAGTGTTAGGAATTAGTGTTCACATGGGTGTTTAAATTGGCATTATAAGTATGTGTAATAAACACTAAGTTGTTGAGAAATAACTTAATATTATTGTTAGTGTGGTTTGTTAGAATATTATATGTAGGTTAATATATGAATATTTATAGGGATTTAAATTGTTAGAAGTTGGAACAATTAGTCTATGTAAGGAGAGTTGTTATAGGATATCTCCTATAATGTAGGAGATGCAAGTCCTATAAATATGTATTGTATTATTGAATACAATGGAATACAAGAATAATATTATTTTGTGTGTGAAAATATTTATTTAGCTTCAATAATTTCTGCCCATTTTTCTCACATGGTATCAGAGAGGATGTCTAAAAATTTATTTCATTAACTATTTAGTAAAATTGTGATATCTCTCAATACTAAACAAAAAATAAAAAATTTAAATGTGTTCTAGAAAGATTAAACATGGGGAAATAAAACCCATAAATCTTTTGAAAATTTTCTAAGTATTTCATAATTAATTTGGCATGCAAAATAGACGTGAAATGGAGATTGTGTGAATGTTTTAGTACTATTATCTAAAGCAAGTCAAATTTGTAAGTCATCAATTTAGTTTAATGCATAGGATTTATACATTAATCTCCCTTAAGTAGTGTCCATTTTCATACTTTAATGAAGGTGAAGACGTATGAAGGTGTTTAGAAGTAATAAGAAAGAAGACTTTCAAATTTGTGGAGTTACACATCAAAATGAATCATTTCCTAGTCTTATTACATTTGCAACAGTAGTAACAAAGAAAAGTATTCATGATTTTATCGTCAAGGGTATTCTAGGTTATATTTGAGGATGCATTATTGATTAAAGAAATCATAGTAAATGTGAAGATGAGTTTTAGTTGATTAACATTGGGTGTCAATCATTATAGCCTATGTTTGTGGATTATTCTTTAGAACAAGATCTATTATTGTGTCAAAAAAACCTTAATAATAAAAAAGAAAAATTGTCTCAATTGTAAATGAATGCAATATCAATTGTACATGACATCCATCTTGAGGGGGGCATTTTATAATTGAGCTTCAAAGACAAATTTTCTAAGAAAGTAGCAAATAAATTAGAGGTAGTGTTGGAAGTTGGAAGTCTGTCATTGATGATGCAATCTGGAAATATGAGCATGAAGTGTATATATATTGCTTGATCCAGTGTTGTCATTGATGCCAACATTGTTATAGTATAGTTTGGAAGTATTTTTGGTAACATATATACAGTGCAAATTGATCTAAAAAATATGGCTTATCAAGAATCTAGCTAAGTATTTCCCTTGATAGTTTTGTGGTTTAGTGCGTCGGTTTTTGGGTCCACACTTCACCGTGAATCAATATAACCTTCTGTGATTCTAACTACAATTTTGGGTCTTTCAGTTGTAGCTATATTCAAGTTTTGGTGGCATTCTGTGAAGTTTCTCAGAAGATTGAATGACAATGCTCAACCTTGTATATTGCAATTACTTTTTGTGCAGTGTATCAATATGGGAGATTCCACACTTCTTTGCGGATAATTATTTTATTTTGCGATGACAAAGATAAGTTAATAGATGTTGGTTAAATGGGATTTCGAAGGAGGATCATGCATTGAGGTCGCACGTTTGGCGAATTGCATGTACACTTGAATATTTTGTGTTTAGTTCTATTTTTGGGTTGACCTAACACGCTAGATGTTTTGTGGAGGACAAGCTTGAATTAAGGATAAAATGTTTTCAGGATGACATGCTTAATTTTGTGTGTTACTTCTAATTAGGCCAACCTAATTGAAGTTACACCTGATGTTGATATATATATATAAAAGACTAACATCAAAAATTTTGGAGAAAGAGAAGAGCATGTGATATACAATGTGGAGATAGTAGAGTAGACTATATGCGAGTGTTGAAGAAATATGTGACATGTATGGTGGTTTTCCTACATGTGTGTGATGCAATGTTAAGCAGATTGTGAACAGAGCAGAGTATTGATTTAGATTAGTGTGAAGATAATTTTGTGCTTCATTGGAACTGTAATCCAGCATATGAAAGATGTTATTATATCAGTTCAAATAGGTAGTTTTTCCAACCCTTCTTTGTTCCTTTTTCTTTCTCTGTGGGTTGTGATCCTTTCTAGAAAGTGTGTCCCGACAGTGATCATTTCTATAATATATTGTATCCGGATATAATATATTGTGAGCTAATCCTCACTATGGTTTTTCCCACGTAAAAATACTAGCATTCATGTGTCATATGATTTTATGGTTTTCATGCTTTCATTCATTACAACTATTTGTATTCTAATATTTGGATGGCTTATGTTTAATTGGTTTAAAGAAATATTGATTCATCCACCCTCTTAGTATTCTGGGTATTCAACAGGTAGGAGGCAATGGAGGTTGGAGGACAATAATGTCTCTCATTAGCCACTAGCGATGAGATCACTTTTTTGGTATTAGTGAAATTTCCTTTCAATTATATTTTTGTGTGATGAATCCCCTCGTGGTGAAAAATATTGTAGTGAAAAAAAACATGAGTGTAATGCAGTTCATGGATCTTGAAATGGTTAGTGGCAATCTAGACAACCATATGAGGTGAACAGATGAGTGTGTTTTTATTTATGTCTAGGTTTGTGGTAAAACTATGTGAAAACCATGAAAGGTTGATGAGAGGTGTCTTTCATTTGAATCAAGATCATGAGCCACAAGAGTTGGGCTTACTGCAGTTGAAAGTGTTAAAGTTTGAAAGGGGGAGAATATATATATCATTGATATTGTAAATAGTTGTATATGAGAGCAACTAGCTACAAAGATCCTCTAACTATCAGACTTCCTGGAAGTATGGTCGAGTGGTGATGAGTTCACTAGAAGTGAAAGTGAGATAAGTTCTTGTATGTAGGTGATCATGTGCAAGAAGATCCAAATATTAGTATGCAAACCTAAAAGTATGCGTAGGCATATGATTTTGTTTTCAGTTTGTGTGATGTACTTTCTCTCCATGTTCACACTAAGTGGGGGTGTTAGGAATTAGTGTTCACATGGGTGTTTAAATTAGCATTATAAGTATGTGTAAGAAATATTAAGCTGTTAAGAAATAATTTAATATTATTATTAGTGTGGTTTATTAGAATGTTATGTGTAGGCTAATATACAAGCATTTATAGGGATTTGAATTGTTAGAAGTTAGAACAATTTGCCTATGTAAGGGGAGTTGTTATAGGATCTCTCCTATAATGTAGGAGATGCAAGTCCTATATATATGTAATGCATTATTGAATAAAATGGAATAAAAGAATAATATTATTTTGTGTGTGAAAATATTTATTTAACTTTAATAATTTTTGCCTATTTTTCTCACAATGAGTACCTTAGGACTCAAATTTAGATCTTAAATATTTTTCAAGAAAAGCATCCAAATATTGAGGGTGAGTGTAGAGCTCTGAGGGATTTGAATGGTCATTTTCCATTTTTGCTTCCTAGAGCTTTACGTTTGCATCAAGGAGCTTAGATTGGTGTTCTTTGTTGTTCTTGGATATCTTGGGAGCTTAGATTCGTGTTCTTTGTTGTTCTTGGATATCTTGGTCCTTTAGTGTTCCTCTTTTCTAGATGCTTAAGTATCTCTTTGATTTTTTCTTTGTTTGATAGCTAGTGTGTTTGGTTTGGTTTGGTGTTTGTAATTCAACATTGAAAACTAGGTTTTTGTTCCATTTTATAATTTATTTTTTTCCCGTGTTGGTTCTTTCCTTGCTTTGTTGACCAAATACCTAATTATTTATGCAGCTTATTGCATATCAACTCCGCTCAAGCCAGTTGCCTCTCACAGGCCACTTAGCTATGGGAAATGACGTCATCAATAGAATGGAAGGGATTGCCATAAATGAACATTTAGTCACCCCTATCCATAATAAAATAGAATTTAAAGTGTTAGGTATTAAAATTTTCACTCTAGTTTCTTCATACGGTGATGCTCTAAGTGTAGATGTTGTCGGTGAAGTGCTCCCTGTATCTGTAGAATTTATTGAAAAATAATGGAGGACTCCTCATGGCCAGCCCAGATGAAGTGGGAGGAGGAAGACGTTTGGAACCCATAGAAGATAGAACGGGAGGGGGAGGCTTCATGGAAGGAGGCTCAAGGAGACCAAGAAACAATGGTGAGTTGCCTCCTAAGCCCAAAATCCTCTCTGTCTCTTTGAATTCCAATACGATTCAAGCTATAAAATCTGAAGAAGCTACATTGAAGAACATTGCTATTTTTTTGTATGCTTGGATTCAAATTTCTTGCCTTCTAGTAAATTATTTGATGATTGGATTGCTTCAGTATGGGGGAAAAATTTGGGAATTCATGTTACTTTTTATAGAATGATACAAAAGGGGTTGTTTGTTGTTTTATTCTAGAACCATGGTATGTAGGAGAGAGTTGTTAAAATGGAATTATAGAACATGGTCAGTCCATGTTCAAAGCTTTGCCTTGGTCTCCCAAGGATAATTTTGACGAGGTCGTGGCTAAGTCTGTACCTAGATGGTTAGAAATAAAAAATGTCCCTCCTCGATTTTGGAAATTTATACCTAACCTCTTGGAACCCCTCAGGAAGGTGCAACAAGTTGAGGAGTCAAGGGTGACCCTTCCTCACCTAAATGCTAGGGTTTTGATTTTAATAGCCCTGCATGATTCCAAATGCTAATTCAGTTCAATATGAGAATAAAGAAATTATGTGTGATGTGGAACTACTTGGGTCTCTAAATTCTTAGTTTTTTGTATAAAAATGACCACCTCAAAAAATATTTCCCTAATGTTAGGGCTAGATCAAAATGGGTCTTTGAACCCAATAAGTAGAAAGGAAAATTGACTAACCCAACTAATAAGGACAATGCTGCCTCTAACAATTTAGAGGTAAGTGGTAATGAAAATAGGGGGTGATGGAAGACTCCCCACCAATGTAGAAAAGCTATATGTGTGTATGTCAGAACATGGTGTTGCTTTGTTTGAAGACCCCCTATTTGATGTGGAAATGGTGGTTATCAAAGCTAAGCAACCCTTTTCTCCTAAGACCTTATATATGGAAGTCCCTAGATAGAAAGAAAATATTCCCCCAAGTCAAAAGAATTCTTAGCAATTAGCCTTAGAATCAGTTCAAGCTAAAGCAATGGAAATAAGGAAAAAGAAAAATTCTTTAGATAATCAATTAGTTGTAAGCATAGGCTGAACCAGTAACCCTAATCTTAAGTTGGTCAATGAAGAAACTAGGAAGGAATTGGTAATTTCATGTGTTAGTCCACTATTCTCATGCTCAGATATGGACTCCTCTCTTATTTCTAAAGAGTTGGGTCCTCCAAAGGAGTACTCCAAAAAAATAAAAATGAAGGATATGCCTAAGGCCTCAAACTCTAGCTCTGAAAAGAAAAATTCAAATAATGGTAAAGATGAAAAGATTCAAAAGTACTTTGACATACTATATAATAATTAAAAAAACTCCCCTCCCCCAACCCTCAATGAATTTGAACATCTGTAGCTGGAATGTTAGGTGGTTGGAATCACTAGATAGAAAATATGTGGTTAGGGACTTTTGCAATAATAAACAATATTTGGATATTTTATATCTTCAATAAATAAAATTTATGGGGTTTCAAGCTAAGGGTGTTATGAATTTTATTTGGAAGTGAAAGATAGGGAAAGGGGGAAGGTGAAATAGGTAGACCTAATGGTGCAGGTGCACCCTAGCAAGAATATGCCTCCATGAGGCAACTTCAAGTTTTTGATTTAAAAATGATGTCCTAATGTTGCAATAAGGTCTAGTTGATAATTTTAAGTTTGTTTTAGGTCATAGTTAAATATTTTGGAGTCATTGGGCATTAAAATGTAAAAGTTGCAAAAATTGACAAATTGTTGTCAATGCAATATTGTAAAATGCAACAAATTGTAAAAATGGTGGATTATGAAGAGTTAGGTAGTTGGAGAGTTCATTTGAGGCATTGGATGTGGCTTATAAAAGCTTGTTGAAGCCTCTCAAACTTCAAGGAAGTTTGGAGGATGATGTATGAGTGAAGAAATCAATGAAATCCCCTATTTTTCTGTATTTTATCTATAATTTCTTGGTTTCAGGCCATTGTACGACCATTTTATATGCAAGAATCTACCTCTCCTCCATTGTATGTTAAATCCATAGTATTCCACTTTATTATGCACTTTGTTTCATTAAAATCCATTCAAGATTGAGTAAGTTATAAGTAATTCATTCCAGGCGGGTTGAAACCCTGATCTAGGGTAACAGTGAGAGTTCAAAATTGCGTTTCTTCCAATTTAATCAGTGGAAAAGTATAATTTTTGGTGAGTAGGCTTATTTTTACATATTATTTCATATTCCAAAGATTTAGACCGAAATATAAAGGTTAGCAATTGAAATGATGATGCCCTAGGTCTATATTTGGGTAAAAATCTGCAAATGACAGTGCTCTATGAAGATTTTGTGTCTTGATGATGAAAAAGATACTCTTCTTGAATAACAGTGTTCTTAAAGGGTGATGTGGTGTATTGTGAGTCATTTCTTGACAGGGTTTGGTGAGATTATAGATGATTGAGCCTATTCTTGTTACTGTCATGTTATGACAGTCACATTTTGGAATAAAAAATGAAGGGTTTGAATGGGTGTTTGTTGAAATGTCAGGAATAAAGATTGGGGGATGGTCTAATTATGTTTTATAGAGATAATTGTACATGTTGGTTCCATTGGTGAAGTGCAATGGACTTGGAAATGTGAAGTTGTTTATTGGTGGGGTCTAAATAGGCCTAGTTGTGGATTTGGGTAGTCTACTTTTGAAAGTCTTAATGTTTGAGATGCATATGTTGGAGAAAGGGTTTGGACAAGTCATTTTAATGTTGTCAAGGTGGTTCATGGTTACAAAAAGAGGGTTTTTATGTTTGATCTCAGTTTTGGTGTTATGAAACATGAGTTTTATGAAGGAAAGATGAGTCCTAGTTGGAAGGACAAGCAAGATTTGGTTGTGTTCTTGTCAAGTTGAGTTTGGTGGAGTTTTTTGTGCTCCTGCATTGTCATCAGTTTGGTATCAAAGCTCAAAAAGGTTTGGGTAGAGAAATTTTGTGTGTTTGTGGTTGTGTGTTGTGCAGGTTGAAGAGATAACCTCGTGGCCAAGAGACTAGGTAGAGGAAAAGTGAAGGAACCTAGGTGAGGCAGAGAGTTGAGAAGCAAGGAGAAGCTTGCTTGAGTAGAGAATAAGATGGATTTGTTGAGAAGGCATTTGCAAGCAGAGGAAAGAAGAAAAGAGAGAAAGAGGCAAGAGAAGTTTGATAGAGAGATAGCAACACTAAAGCAAGACATAAGAAGATTGGATTTGGAGTTCTAGGAGTCCTAGTTGAGGATGGAGCAGTTGCTTAGACAAGCACAAAGTTGACATTTGACAATCAAAAGGAAGATGGTATGGCCCATTCAAAAGATAGTCAAAAGGAGAAGGAAAATGAAGATAAAAGAGGAAGAAGCATTTGAAGATGCAGAAGAATAATTCATAGATGAAGAAGACAAAGATATTGCAACCATTCCCAAGCATGAAGATGAAGGTGAAGCAGAGATAAAGGACCTAATTTCAGATGGAGAAGATATTGAGTTGGTGTCAAGATTGGATGAAGAGAAGATCAAGGATGAATTGATCTTGGAGACTTACAAAGAGTTGAATAAAGATGGAGGTATTTTGGTAGAAACAATGTATCATTTCTTTGTAGTACTAATATTTTGGATAGGGAACAATTTGAAGATCAAGATGCAACAAATTGAAGAGGGACAAAAGGAGATTGATACATATCAGGGTATGAAGAAGCAAATTCCAGGTGGCAAGACAAGATGGAAATAAGTTGGCATAGACCAACTCAAACCAAAGGTGAAGATGAAAGTTGTTGCAGGGCATAAAAGACTACAAGGAGGAGCATTTAATTATCCAAGAGGACTTGGAAGTTTTTATTTGGTCGGGAGAATGGTGCAGGTGCACCCTAGCAAGAATGTGCCTCCATGAGGCAACTTCAAGTTTTTGATTTAAAAATGATGTCCTAATGTTGTAATAAGGTCTAGTTGATCATTTTAAGTTTTTTTTAGGTCATTGTTAATCATTTTGGAGTCATTGGGCATTAAAATGTAAAAGTTGCAAAAATTGACAAATTGTTGTCAATGCAATATTGTAAAATACAACAAATTGTAAAAATGGTGGAATATGAAGAGTTAGGTAGTTGGAGAGTTAGTTTGAGGCATTGGATGTGGTTTATAAAAGCTTTTTGAAGCCTCTCAAACTTCAAGGAAGGTTGGAGGATGATGTATGAGTGAAGAAATCAATGAAATCCCCTATTTTTCTGTATTTTATCAGCAATTTCTTTGTTTTAGGCCATTGTACGACCATTTTCTATGCAAGAATACACCTCTCCTCCATTTTATGTTAAATCCCTAGGAGTAAAATTTATTATGCACTTGGTTTCATTAAAATCCATTCAAGATTGATTAAGTTATAAGTAATTCATTCCAGGCAAGTTGAAACCCTGATCCAAGGTAACAATGAGAGTTCAAAATTTTGTTTCTTCCAATTTAATTGGTGGAAAAGTCTAATTTTTGGTGAGTAGGATTATTTTTACATATTATTTCATATTACAAAGATTCAGACTGAAATATAAATATTAGCAATTGAAATGATGATGCCCTAGGTCTATATTTGGGTAAAAATCTAGAAATGGCAATGCTTTGTTAAGATTTTGTGTCTTGATGATGAAAAAGATACTCTTCTTGAATAACAGTGTTATTAAATGGTGAGTCATTTCTTGATAGGGTTTGGTGAGATCATTGATGATTGAGTCTATTCTTGTTACTGTCTTGTTATGAAATCACATTTTGGAATAAAAAATGAAGGGTTTGAATGGGTGTTTGTTGAAATGTCATGAATAAAGATTGGGGGATGGTCTAATTATGTTTTGTAGAGATACTTGTACATGTTGGTTCCATTGGTGAAGTGAAATGGGCTTGGAAATGTGAAGTTGTTTATTGGTGGGGTCTAAATAGGCCTAATTGTGGATTTGGGTAGTCTACTTTTGAAAGTCTTTATGTTTGAGATGCTTATGTTGGAGAAAGGGTTTGGGCCAGTCATTTTAATATTGTCAAGGTGGTTCGTGGTTACAACAAGAGGGTTTTTATGCCTGATCTCAATTTTGGTGTTATGAAACATGAGTTTTGTGAAGGAAAGATGATTCCTAGTTGGAAGGAAAAGCAAGATTTGGTTGTGTTCTTGTCAAGTTGAGTTTGGTGGAGTTTTTTGTGCTCCCGCATTGTCATCACCTAAAAATGAGGGACCTATGCCAAAAAGAAAAAGGAGGTATCCACATAATCAAAAATTCACTTTTCCCATGTTCATTAGAAAGAGGGACGGTGCCACAAATTATTAGAATTTACTTACAACCCTCAAGGTAAGTCAACCCTAGGTTTGGACACTATGCTTCCCTAACTTCCTTATGACAAAAAATTGATAGAAATGATCGAACAGTAGTTTTGGGGGAAGAATAAAAGTGCATTAACAATCAAACTTATGAGATCTATCACCTTGAATGTGAAGTATTATGATAACACTAACATAAAAAACCATTAACCAACATATCTGAGAAGGTTAGGATGGTTTTTACCTAGCTCCAAAAGTGGGTTTCAGGCTCTGCTGAAGGGAATTCACCTAGGGGTGAATGGGTCTTTGTATAGGGCTTTGAAAATTCTTTTTGTAGTCCTTGGATGTTGGATCTAAGCTTCTAATTCCCCCAGGTTTGACTATTGGAAGGCCGAAAATAACATGGCCTGCAGGTGAGTTTCTAGGTCTTGACAACTTTGCAAAATTGTTCTTTGATCCAATTTCAACCCTTCTTCACCTATAAATCTACAAACACACAAAGAGGAGTTTTTTTTTTTTTGGTGTATAAGGGTTTGCCTTGGTCAAACCCTAGTTTGGTAATTAAACCTTGATAATTAAATAATAATAAAATGAAGGAAATGATGAATAAACAAAGTTTGTTACACCTCACCAAACCCTTTAATGGTTGCCCTTGGAGGACTGAAGTCTAACACATCTCTCTAAGGATTGGATCTTGCATGAAATGGCTTGATTGGATGCTTTATTTGACACTTGATCTGATGCTTTAAAACTTGAAACCTACATCATAATATTAGCTCAAAAATATGCATGAACACACATAGATCTTGACATCATGATAGGATCTTGAATGCTGGAATAACTGACTGATAAATATTCTCTCCAATGCTCTTGACAATAATCTTTGCTCTTGTGAAATTTGAATTATGCAACTTAGACTTGAAATGATAAAAGACCTTGTATTTATAGGTGTTTCCTTAATTACCCAACAATTAAACACCACAAGCTGACCTTTGCAATTTGAATTAAGGTCATTAAAATGGTGCCAAAAACATATTAAAAATGGATCCTGAGACTTAAGAAGAACCCATTCACCCTTGGGCGAATGGGTCCTAGGCCCTAAACCTAGGACACACATTTTCCAAGATGTGTAATTAAGTGTAGGCATTGATTAAATGTGGGTTTCCCTTTCAGAAAATGAAATTATTTAGGCTTGTGAATGCATAAATGGGCCAATTAAAGGCTTAATTAAGTCCAATTAATAAAGGAGATACAAACATAGTGTGAAGATGTATGAACTTGCGATCAGACTCACACTAAAGTAGACAAATATTTATCAAGAGAGGTCCAAATGCACAAATGTTGATGAGATTGGATGAAAAAGATCAAGAAGGTGGCCAAGCCCCCAGGATCAAGATCCCATGGAAAACCAACATAAGCACAAAGGGAAACATGCTTGCAGTAGGAACACAAGACGCACAATCATACAATATCAAAATTAATGCAAAAAGAAAGAAAAGGAATGATGGACTAGTCGCGGTTGCGATGTTTTCCATAAAAAAACATTCACAAGTGAAAACCCATTATCCATTATGCAAAAAATATACTCACGAGGGCTAGTGAAATTCGGTGTCCACTAGGTGAGCCCCAAGAAAGTGATAAACACACACTAGGTCAGTATGTACCCACAAAAAGGGTGTTTGATGGGAAATTCATGTAAGGAAGCTAGGGTAGTGGAACAACTTCCTACACTAATATTGAGAGGAGAATAATGTAAAACTTTTACAGACCTTTAATAGTTACATAAACTTAAATAGAAATAAACATAAATATCATGCATACCACAACACAATAATTTACGTGGAGAAAACCCTTTCAGGAGAAAAACCCCACACTCTAAAAGTCACCCAATATATTATTCAAAAATCACAAAGATTATAATATACTTGCAGAGCAAGCTTCTCACATGAGTATCACCAACCAAAGATCTAAAGGCAACATGATTGCTATCAAAATCTTCAAATACATCACAATACACAACCATAATACAATTCCCTCCTAAATAGGGTTTCCTTCTAGGAAAAGTCAAGCTAATAAAATATTGAATGTCAAATATAAGATGTATCAACATTATCTTATGTAATTGCAAGGTTGAGACACATTTTCTCAACAAATCTCCCACTTGTCGAACACCTTGCAAGGGCAACGAGAAGGTGTAAACATCATCTCTTAATTGTTAGGGGCCAAAAGGCCCAGTCTCTGAACACCATCTGAACTTCTCTGTGCTCATTGGCTTATTTAAAGAATCAACAACATTCATAAAAGTCTCTACCTTAAATAGCTTCACCTTGCCATCTTTGACCATATCTCTAACAAAATGATATTATACATCAATGTGTTTGGTCTTGGCATGAAATTTTGGATTCTTAGCTAGACATATCACACTTTGACTATCACAATAATTTATAACTACACCTTATTTTATTATAATATCTAAACAAAATCTCTTAACCCAAATGGCTTCTTTACAAGCATGAGTAGTTGCCATATACTCTACTTCAGTAGTGGACAAAACAACCACAACTTGTCGATTACTCATCCAACTAATTGCACCACCAAATAAAGTAAACATATAAGCACTGGTGGATCATCTTCTATCAACATCACCTACTCAATCTGAATTCACATAACCATTAATATCAAGGGAAATATCATCTTTAGTCATATTACTATGATAACACAAGGAATAATTTGAGGTACCCTATAAATATCTAAAGACTCTTTTAACTACATCCCAATGAACTCTCTCAGGACTAGACATATATCTAGAAAGAACTTCCACTTCTTGGTCAATGTATGGTCTTGTACAAACCATAGCATACATCAAACTTCCAACTGCACTTTGGTAAGACACTTTGCTCATGTCTTCCATCTCTCACTGATAAATTTTGACTTAAAATTCGACAAAAGTTCATCGGAATTTCGACAAACTTTCGTCGGAATTATTTCGTCGATTTTTCGACGAACTTTGAAATGTCAAAATTCTGACCCAGCATCATCGACTGGGTCAAAATTTTGACGTTTCAAATTTCGTCAGAAAATCGATGAAATAATTCCAACGAAAGTTCATCAAAATTCCGACGAACTTTTGTCAGATTTTGAGTCAAAATGTATCAGTGTCTAATGGGGATGTTGGATAATCTGAAATAGATAACTTTCTTCCGGCTGAAACAAGAACACACAATGGTCTACAATCCTACAGATCAAGCCTCTGTAAAATTGAATTGACATACTTACTTTGGCCAAGCCATAGCTTTATGTTCACTCTATCTCTTTTAATTTCCATCCCAAGAATGTGTTTAGCTACACCAATATCTTTCATTTCAAATTTAGCAGCAAGTTGAGATTTTAGTTCTGAAATCATACCTTTCCCCTTACCAATAAATAACATATCATTAACATATAATGCAATTAATAGGAAATTATCACCATCAGCTTTATAATAAACACAATGATCTTATTTAAAATGCTCAAATCTCAAACTCAACACATATGTATCAAATTTTTGGTACCACATCCTAGGACTCTATTTTCAGGCCATACAAATATTTCTTCAATTTGTAAACTAATTTACTTGTACATATCACCACATAGTGCTCTGCTTGTGTCATATAAATATCCTCCTCCAAGTCACCATAAAGGAAAGCAATTTTCACATCCATTTTCTCAACCTCTAAATCATAATAAGCAACAACAGAAAGCAAGAATATAATGGATGCCATTTTTGCAATAGGAGAAAATATCTCACCATAATAAACACCTTCAACTTTAGACTAACCTTTTGCAACCAACATTGCTTTATACTTCTCAATACCTCCATCTAAACCAATCTTTTTCTTGAACACCCATTTGCAACCAACAGATTTTCATCCTTCAAGAAATGGTACAAGATCCCATCTATCATTCTTTTTCAAAGTTTTCATTTCTTCATCCATAACACTCTTCCAATATTTTGCATCATTCATACATAATGCCTCTTCTACCGATCTCAGTTCATCCATGTTAGTATTCAAAGAAAAAATACGTCTCCAATCATCAGGTGAATATCTTTCTAGTGGTTGTCTATGCCTTGTAGACCTACGAACAAGTTGAGTTGGAGGTTCTTCCTCTTCTTCAGAAGATTCAAAGCTATGAGCTCTCCTCAACTTCTTTTCTATCCATGGGCCTCAATTCAAATTTCTTAGGTGTAGAAGGGAATTGAATCACATCTTCCTATTTACTTTGTTCTGGTTGTAATGTAATAGAAGAAGGATTAGTTTCTCTAAAAATAACACTTTTACTATGTATTACCTTATGTACAACATAATCCCAAAGCTTGTATCCTTTCACACCATAACTCTATCCGATGAAGATACATTTTATAGCCTTATTTTCCAACTTTTTTCACTTCTCCTTTGGTACATGTGCATATTCCTCACAACCAAAAACTCTAAGATGTCTTAATGAATGCTTGTGTCCCAACTATGCCTCTATAGGTGTCTTATCAACAAGAGTTGATGTAGGATACATGTTAATCAGGTAACAAGAAGTGGCAACATATTCATCCCAAAACCTTTTTTCTAGACCAGAACCACTCAACAAACTCCTAGCCTTCTCCATAAGTGTCTTGTTTTGTTGAGAATATGGAGTTGTCTTTTGTCTATAAATACCACAATCTTTAGATAATCTGTCAAAATCATTAGAGAAAATTTCACCACCATTATTAGTCCTCAAACATTTTATTTTCTTTCCAGCCTGCAACTCAACCATTGCTTTAAATTCTTTAAATCGACTAAAAACTTTAGATTTATTGTTTAGAAAGCATACCCATGTCCTTCCACTATAATCATCAATAAATGAAACATTATATGTGGATTTACCAATTGAAGGAACATCTACATGACCAAACGCATCAGAATGAATAAGATCCAATACAACACAAGATTTATGAGAACTCAAGTAAAACTGAACGTAGTTTTATTTTCCACAAATGCAATGCTCAAAAAAATAAAATTCAAGATTACAATCATATAACCCTTCAACAAGGTTTTTATTTTTCAAGGTCCTTAGACCCTTTTCTCCAATGTGGCCAAGTCTCTGATTCCATAACATATTTTTATTTTTCAGAAGAAAGAGAACCCTTGGGTACCCAAAATCCATGACCATCTGTTGAAGATAAAACCCTCACCTCTTCACTTTCTTTTTATAAAAGTACTATTGTACTCATCAATGCATGCATCAAGCTTTAACAATGTGCCATATCTGACACCTCTAGCAATCACCATAGCACCTCTAACCATCTTTCATCCTGCATTAGAAAATACTACCTGCACACTTGTATCTATTAGTTTGCTCATAGATTAAAAAATCGTGCTAATCTAGGGATGTGCAACACACCATTAATCATTTTTATTCTACCATCAAGAAACCCAATTTTAACATTACCACAACCAAAAATATTTAAATAAGAATCATCATCCAAGTACACCTTACCTCCATCAAATTCTTCATATTTAGAAAACCTATCTCTATTAAAGGTCATATGGAAATATGCACCTAAGTCAATTAACCATGCATTATTAATTGCATGAGTTTCCAAATTTGAAATGAATGCATCACCATCTTCCTTCTTGGACTCAAAATTGGAATTAAATCTCTTCTTTTTCTTTTTCTTTTCTTTTTTGTAGTCCTTATGAATATGTACAGGCTTATCGCAATTCCAGCAAACAACTTTGGACTTTCTAGGAGATTTGGATCTCCCCTTGGACTTGGATTTATCACGCTTCTCATTCTTCTTTCCTTTTTCCTTAGGTCTTCCATGAACATTTAGGGCCTCCTTGGCACTGATGGATACCTTCCTCCTCATCTCTTTAGAAAGCAAAGAACCCACCACATCTTTAGTCTTCAATATAACAGAAGTACTCCCAATAGCCATAACAAGAGAATCCCATGAATTAGGCAAAGAACAAAGCAGGATCTGGCATTTCTCCTCCTCATCCATTTTGACACCAACTAATGCCAACTGATCCACCAACATATTAAATGCTTCCAGGTGGTCTTTAATTCATACACCCTCTTTCATTCTCAATGAATACAATTTCTTCCTCAAGAAAATATTGTTCACTAAAGATTTGGCTTGATACATCTCACCAAGCTTCTTCCATAGTTTCTATGTAGAGGTCTCTTCATGGACATTGATTAAAATAGAGTCTGCCAAGCACAATCTGATTAGACCCTTGGCTTTATGGTCCATAACATCATATTGAGCAGCTTGAGTAGGATTTGCAGGCCTTGAAAAATTCTCATCAAGAGCATCCCACATATCTCAATTTATCAACAGATCCTCCATCTTCAGCTTCCACATTTCAAAATTATTTCAAGAAAATTTATCCACCTCTATTCTCCCTGATGAACTTGCCATCTAAAAATTCCTGCAACAAGATCAAAAAGTGTCTTCTACACAATCTCCCACTCAAATATGGATCAATTCAAAAAACCTAACAACCCACAATTGAAACCAAAGGTGATCAAGCTCTGATACCACTTGTAAGGAAGCTAAGGTAGTGGAACAACTTCCTACACTAATATTAAGAGGAGAATAATGCAAAACTTTTACAGATCTTTAACAGTTATAGAAACTTAAACATAAATAAATGTAAATATCATGCATACCACAACACAATGATTTATGTGGGGAAAACCCTTTTAGGAGAAAAACCCCACACTCTAAAAGCCGCCCAATATATTATTCAAAAATCACAAAGATTACAATATACTTGCAGACCAAGCTTCTCACAAGATTATCACCAACCAGATATCCAAAGGAAACATGGTTGCTATCAGACTCTCAAAATACATCACAATATACAACCATAATACAATGCCCTCCTAAAATAGTATTTCCTTCTAGGACAAGTCAAGCTAATAAAATATCAGTCGTCAAATCTAAGACCTAATGATGAACAGTTCAAATTTACAATAATAAAATATAAATAGTATTTTTCCTTTCAAGGGTGCTTTCCCTAGATCCCCAACTAGGAGGATGATCCCCCTGGACCCCTTGCACGAGGGGGGGGAACCCATCACGCCCCCCATTGTTGATGTATCAAGAGTACTTTATGTATCACAGTACCTTATGTAATTGCAAGGTTTAAACACATTTTCCCAACAAGTCATGCTAGCTCTACAGGCTCCCATACGTCAACCATACCAAAAGTTATACCTCCAAATAACTTTGATAAGGTGCCACAAAGAAAAGAAAAGGTTTCACAAGGCTAGCAAGCTACATTATGCTAGGAACTGTTGAAAAACAAAAAGGAACTACTAGAAAGCAAGTTGTGTTATGCTTGGTGGCCATGACAGTTTTAAATACAAAAGGATAGGATAGTCAAAGGGGTTTTTCTTAGTTCATGAAATACCACACCTTAGGGAACATCATGCTTAATATCACCAAGAGAGGACTAGTCAAGGATAAAATATTCACAACTTAGGGAATGCAAGTCATAACATTACCACTAACAGGAATGTTATATGCCAAGAAAGGTCATTATCTTGAAGGAAATCAAACCTAATGTCACCACCTGTAAGGAAGCTAAGGTAGCGAAACAAATTCCTACACTAATCTTGAGAGGGGAATAATGCAAAAAATTTATAGATCTTTAATAGTAATAGAAACTTAAATAGAAATAAACACAAAATATTATGCATACCACAACACAGTGATTTACATGGGGAAAACCCTTTTAGGAGAAAACCCTACACTCCAAAAGTCTCCCAATATATTATTCATAAATCACAAAGATTACAATATACTTGCAAAGCAAGCTTCTCATAGGAGTATAACCAACTAGAGATCCAGGTAACACAATCACTACCAGACTCTCAAAATACATCACAATGCACAACTATAATACCATACCCTCATAAAATAGGGTTGCCTTCTAGGGAATGTCAAGCCAAAATATCGATTGTTAGATATGAGACATAATGATGAATAGTCAAGATTTACAATACCTTGTGTATCAACAATAACTTATGTAATTGCAAGGTTGAGACACATTTTCCCAACACCACCAAGAAGACACAACAAATGAAGTAAGACAATCACACTTTGAAGCAAACAATGAGCAGGGACGTGTATGCCCCCACTTTAAAGTAATTGTTAAACACCATGCTGTGAGCAATTACTTTAAAGTAGAACATAATAAATGATAATGCATGAGAGTTTTATTTGGAAATCCCTATGTAAAACATATGTTTCCAAGTATATCTATGTCATGCATGGAGGTTTCCCCCCATATGCAATCCTAATATAACACATAATGGATCCATGGATTTGGGGTCAGTGCATGTATTTGCTATAGTGATATAATTGAGCTCAGAATCGTCATCATTCCCAAAATAACTCATGGAACAATGAGCACAAAGGAAGAATGGCACATAGAAAGCAAAAAACAAAGGAGAAGGCTTTTAGGTCAACATGTAAGAGACCTAGATGTCTCAACACTTTGCGTCATCCACAAAAGGAAAACATAAGACAAGTGAAAATATAATGGTTATGATAGATAGAAGAATTTAGATACAAATAGAAGAATGACATGTTAGATTTGCTTCCTTTGTATCCTTGCACTAACAGAGTGACAAGGGTCTTCCAAAGTAGTCTCACAAACATATAAAGATATGCCAAGTAGCACAATATGAGGGATCACATTATGCAGATGCAATCACATAAATAACATGAAAAGAAAACAAATAAAATACTAGTATGGCACATGTGAGTCAACCTATAGCAACTCATATGCATCCCAATCTTGTTCATCATAGGCAAAATGAGGACAAGTAGCCAAACGGACTACAACAAGATCCATACTAGGAGCATCACTAGGTTCAACACGTAGTGAGTCACTCTTGTTAGGAGGATTAGCATGCTTGTTATCATCTAAGCTCATGGAAGAGGAAAATAATAAATTTAGCTCAGTATGTACTTCCTCATCAATCTTAGCAATCTCATCATCATCATCCAAATTAATCATAAAAAGAGGCCTAATGATAATGTCCATTGAAGTTTCATGTTGTTTTTTTGGTGAAGGTGAAGAAGCATCATGTATTGCTTGAGTTAAATTTTGATCTTGATTTATTTGTGTGTTCTCTTCTTCTAAGTGACAAGTAATAGCACACTTTCTAAACCTACACTCTTTAGTATTTCAGTTTCTCCTTGCATGATTTTCAAGTTGGAAGGTGTAGGAATGGGTTTATCAACCATCAATTTATTTTCTTCTTGCAAGGGAGGAACATAAGGAACCATGGAAGGTTGTTCAACCACATTCTCTTTAGGTTTATAAAATTTCTTAATCTTAGGAGGCACAACATCAATTGTATAGTTATCTCTTGGTCTCTTATAGGAAATAGGCAAAGGATTTTTCTTGGTTACTTGGAAGGGCTTTTGGTTCAATCATAGATTCATTTATGATAGGAGGCTCAATCATGGTTTGGGACATGTTTCTAAGGGATAATTCTACTATGCCTTTTCCTTGAACTTTCAGTAAGATTTGAAAAAGAAGTCCTCGTGAAGCTTAATAGGTTTCATGGGTTCGGGCCAAAAGAAATCCAATGAGAAATTCCCACAGGAAGACACGATATTAAAGCCACTATGATGCATAATAAAGATGTCATTGCGAAATGGAAATTTTAAGCATTTATGGATAACCGATGGGATGGCATCCATAGAGCATATCCATGGATATCAAAGCTTCACATGGAATTGGTCTGATGGCGGGATGATGGAGAATGAGAAATTCAATTGTCTTGGTCTGAATTTTAAAGGAAGAGTAATCAAAAATATCATAGGGAAATCAAAACCATTATGTGTTTTGATCCATGCTTTCAGTTTTTCATAAGATCCTTGATAAAGTTCATGTACAAACAAGAATTACTTGGTGATCGCACTCTCTACACACATAGGATCAATTAATATCCCATTAGTAAGTTTGTCATTGATGCTTCCGGTGATGTAAAGAGGACCATCAGGTGCATGTTTGATTGTGTCATTTTGTGAGAAAGCAATGTTCAAAGACAAGTTGTTTTTTCCCTTACAAGGTTGAACATCAATGAGGTTAACCTTAGCATCTATAGAATCATTCTCATTATCACTCGTGTTATCATCAATCATGTCAACATTCATCACATCATTCTTGGTGCCATTATCTTTCACAAAAGAAATATTATTATTTGGCATGGGATTAGTAAAAAATTGCAAATTTTGGTTGGGTGAGGCAATGGACTTATTTCCTTGATCATTAACACCACCAATCTAGATGTGATTAGAATCGATGAGGTCTTATACAATATGTTTAAGACGCTTACAATGTTTTGTATCATGTCCATTTTTTTGGTGATAATGGAAAAAGGCATTGAAATTGTAGTTTGGAGGTAAAGGATTTGTAGGATCGGGGTTTATGACTAGAGGTAAGGTAATTAGGTTCTTACCCAAAAGTTGCAACATTATGGAATCGAGGGTATCCGGTAATGGGGTAAATTGTCTATTATGCTCTTGGAATTGATATAGATTTGTTGTTTTTATGGCAGCCCCTTGAGACTCAACATGTTGACTTGTTTTGGCTGGGTTGATTAGTAAAAAGCTCTTATTTTTTTCTTGAATGGTTGGAAATTGTTATGCGGCATAGGTCCTCATATTTCTCAAGAGGGTTAGAGGGAGTTTTTGCTTCACGATGACTAACCAAATTTAGATAATCATGAAGATTCATGCAAAAATCTATAAAGGAGGGAAATTTCATTATCCCAAGCTTGTCTTGGATTTTGTTTTGTAATTTTTCAATGAACATTCTTTGAATATTGACATCAAGAATCTTAATATTAATTTGTGAGTAAATTAATTGGTATCGTGCTATAAAATTAGTGATCTTTTCATCATCCTTTTTTTACACTTCATTAAATCATTTGAGGTCATCTTGGGACCAATGTGCACTTGGAAATCGTTGAGGAAGGCATTAACAAGTTCATTGAATGAACTAATTGAATTATTCAGTAAAGAGAAAAACCATTCCAAGGTTGTATCTTTCAAAGACCTAGGGAAAAGTTTATCCAAGAGCTTGTCTTAAAAAATTAATTCACTAAATAAGGTTGTGTATGCCAAGACATGGTTACTAGGGTCTCCTTTACCACCATATTTCTCAAATCTGGGAATCTCTATACCTTGTGGAATTTGTGCTCTCAATATCTTCAAGGATAATGGGTTTCTTTTGACATATTGTGAAGGTTGGCCATTTTGATTTTGGTTCAATATGGAAATTTTTTGTTGGAGGGATGAAACATTTTGCAAAATTTGGTTAAGGATGGAATCGTTGGTTGTGTTTTGAGATGAAGGTGAATAAGGTGGGGGTATATATGTATTGGGAGGACAAGTGAATTGTAAGTTTTTAAGAGGTGATGCATTAGGAGATATGAGATTTAAATTCACAAAGCTAAATGGATTCCCAATGGAAATACCTAAGGTTGGATTGACATTGCTAATGGGTTGCTATAACATGCCCAACTAATATTTCCAAAAATAATTTAATAGATGACATTGTGAATATAAAATTTATGACATAAATCCTATAGCTATTTCCATTTATCAATTTCATGTCCATAAATAAAAACAAATCTAAATATATATTCAATTCCAAATGTCGATAGTCAATATACAAAGTTTGACTTGGTATTCAATCACCATATAGTCAATACAATAATTACATCAATGATACAAGTACATAAAAGAGAATTCCAATGTAATTACTCTTTGACAGCTCACCTCCACTAGTGGATGAGAACATAGTTGAGGTGCTTTTCCACCCAACCAAAAAGCAATGCTTCCTCGAAATTCTTATGTCCAACGAAGAATACCCGATCCTGCATGGAACACTTAGCAAGAGATATAGTTTGCAAGGTTGAATCTGTGTGTGCCTAACTACATGCATTTATATCTACTATTAGAACATGCAAGTTCCATGTTAGGTAAATAAAGATATAACAGAGAGAGGATAAAGAATAAATAGTCAATTCCCAAATAAAAATAACTTCAAAGCTTGGCCAAGCTCATGATACATAAAATGCAACTTAAATTAGATTTGGAAAAGAAAATCTACTCTCTCTAGCACCCATTCTTGGAAGGTAGCTTCCATAACAAGGGGTATCCCTCCCTTCTAGACAATCTACTAGCATCATATTCTAGTGTGCTATAGTCTATCATAGTACTTTTGTATCATTCCATTTCAATATCATCAAACAAGTAATCCATCTAAAATCTGGTATAGCCATTCATCTATTCATCATATAATCATCTTTCCTTAAGATTCGTATCGCAATTCAACACTATTCCATTTTTATAGCTCTTTCTATTGGAAATGAAATTAAACAATCATATTCAATGAGTAAATTAAGATGAATAAGAAGGTATACCACATGTATGTGTACATGCATAAATGATGAGTTTATGCATATGCACATAGATGCATATTATTCACAGTTTGTATATGCATATACACTCTTTAAGAATAATAAAAGTAAAATTTATTCAACATGTAGATTTACTGATCAAGATATATTGATTTTTTTCCAAATACATAAATTTTGGTCTTATCTACTATGTTCCATTAACAACACAATGAAAAGACAATCAAATTCAGAAGCATAATGAAATTCTGTATTAATCTTTATCAATTAATAGTTTGAATTGCTTTGAAAAACATAACATTATTCTCCAATCATTTTATTCTAGACATAAAGAAAATCATTTGTTTCTCTATGTATAATTAGAACACTATGGTGTTCCACATTCTTTTCTTTAGATCACACATATATGCTTATCAATGAAAATATTGGGGTCGATCTGCATTAACTATGCTATCAACTTAAATTATTCACCTAATGTTTCAATGGTGTTGTCGGCCTCATGCCTAAGGCACGATTTATCACTTGAAAGGTTACAGAGTATATGCTACTACTCGAATATGTATGATTCTTACACATGGTTGACGAACATACACACACACACACATATGTGTGTGTGTGTATACATATGCATGTTGTCAAGAAATAAGAGAAGACATTCATAAGCTGTGAGGGTTTTCATATACCCTTGGCCTTTAATGATAGATTTTTTGTCTACCATAAATTGATATAACACATGCTTTATTGTTTGCAAAATCAATATAGCAATAGTCACAATAGAATGATAGCTTCATTCCTATCTATATTATGTACAAAGCTTGTTTGTTCAACACAAAATGGAAATAACAGAATGGCATAGGGATACATTCCTCAATACACATTCACATGTTTAAAAATCAGCCTTGGTCAATACAGATTTACACCAAGTTGATAACATTCATTCACACTATGCTTGAATAGGATGAAATGTATCACCCATCAACCTGCAACATGGTTGGCGATATTATCCACCATGGAGAAAAATGAAATGGATCATTCTGAGTCGAGATTCACTCTTGAATTGTCCATGCTATTCGGCCCCATGAAATAGTATACATACTTATTACTACAAATGTAGATATCGTTGGGTATCATGGGTGGTCGACACCAAAAATGGTGTTTCCACCACTGAGAACATATCGATGTTCTCAAGATTGAAGATTAAACAACATGCAGGCTAGAGCCTAAACATAAACCTTCCAACTGATCATGCTTAGCATGTCGTTACACACAACAAAGGTCAAAATGGTGTTTTCTTTTCCCCGACATGGATTTCTAAAATTTCACAACACAAAATGAAAACAAAGCCACGAGTATGAAAAAAAAATAATAGCAGGGTGCTCAAATTTTGATGCAAAGCCAAGGTGGAGAAGACTCAATTCTGATCAAATCTCAAATAAACATCAATTCTTGAAACCACAGTCTACCACATTGGATCAATTAACACTATCAAGGCTTTAGACTCCAAAACTCATCAAATAGACTTATCTTTTAGAGAAGGCCTATCAAGGACCATCTCAACATCATTCTAGCATCCACTCAGACCCTCAACACAATTCCCAAACCAAACATACAAGGTTTCTTTGCAACATCTTGGAGAACCATCAAACTGCCCTGCAAAAAGGCTACAAAATTAGCCCTATTTTACAAACAAAGTGTTCTTCAACCTTCTCCTAACCCCACAAACTCTTGGAAAGTCATCAAACATGTCTTAAAACATTCAATTTCATAGGTTTTAGACAATTTCTCAACCTCTAAGCCATCGTTCTTCAAAACCCTCAATTTCCTCACAAATACCTAGGGTTTTTTACATTTCACAACTCCAAGGCATTCCAAGCCTCACCAAAGCATTAAAAAAGTTTAACAGGATCTGCACAAGCATAATAAACATTCACTAGGCCTTTAGCCTCATTAGTTTTCAAAAACACTACTTTGGTTCCTCCTTTTTATGTCAAAAACTCACTTCTTCAGCCTAGGGTAACATCACCTAGCCCCATAGACGCCTTACCATTACTAAATGAAGCATGAAAACTTAAAATAAAAATGTTACAGGCCTTTCCTCTGAATCATAGGTCACCACAGTAGGAGGAAAGGCTCCATTCTTAAATGAAAGTGAAACTCAGACCCTGCTGGCCTGTTACAGGTAGAACTAAACAATGAAGATTTTCTTTTACAAAATTAATCAAAGAAGTCTCAAAATAGGAAGATATGTATATTAAGACATGCCACCATAGTTTATTGTGAAATTCAAATCATTTGGAGGCCTGTATTGGCTGTACACAACAGTAAGATATTAAAAACTCATAAAATGCTTAAAATTTCACAGTAGAACGTTGAAAACAGAGCACCGATTCTTCAAAAGCATTTCATCAAACCTCCATTTGGGCTTTCAAGGTGACTTTATACAATTTAAAATCATAAAAACCTTCCCCAACGCCTAAAACCACCCTTTAACCACCAAGACCTTCATTAAGCTTTAAAGTGTTAATATTGACAATTGTTTACTAAAGAAGCATCATTATGAACTTGTGTTTGATCAAGAAATCTAAGACCACCTAAATACCTTTACTTATCCCTAATACAACTTCTAGACTCTTTCTTCCATTCCTATTTACATTTTAAATAGTTTTCCTTCATGGCAACATTGACAATTGTTTGAGACAAGAGTGCATTTTGCACATTTGACCACCTTAGCCCACAAATTCCCTAAGTACATAGAAGACTGGTCTATTTAGACCTTATTTCCAATAAAAACAATAATAAAGCCTCTAAAAACTCTAAGACTCACCAAACTCCTTAAGACAAATTGTTACCAAGGTGGACTTTGAAATATGGTTGTAGGTGCCCCTGCACCAAATTTTGATAAGTTGAGCTTTACTCAAGAGAAAAGGAAAAATTGATTTACTTGAAGGAAACATTCTAAGAAGGCATCATTCTTACCTATGACAGCAAGATTGATGCTCTTTCTTCAATCAAATGGAATTGGCTATCTCCCCTGCTTTTCATGTTTTTCCTTCTATTTCTTTTTTCCCCAATCCTCCTCTGCTTTTCATTCTTGATTGACTACTCTAATTCAAAATTACCACTATCTTTGTCCTTCGATTCCCTGCATTCTATTCTTGGAGTGCTCTTAACTCTCCATACCTCCACTATCTAGCCACCCAATCCCCTGTCATTGGCATTATCCATCCATTCCAATATGGAAGGGGTCGGAATTATGAAGGGGTTTATGTGATTAATCATTGTCATCAGTTCCTTCCATATAGTTTCACAACAAATTTGTGAATAAAAGAAATACTTATAATGTAGAAAATATTTTATACTTATTTGTGTGTGTGTGTGTGTATAAATATTTAAATTCACAATCATACATTTTTTATTTCCTTTATCAAGAGTTTACTTTCAAGTTCTTTTAAAAGATAAAACAACATAATTGTTCATCTCATGACAGTTAGGTAGAATCAAATGCATTTCCATTTGCATTATGAAATTAGCTTTAGAATAGGAAAGGTAAGACAAATAATTCCATAACTTTGTTTCTTTCATTTAATTTACCTATTTATTCATTCACGATTCATACAAGAAAGAATGATATTTTTTAGTTACAAGACAAATGCAGATGCCATGGTCTATTGTGGTGTGTGAGATTCCAAATTCCAATCTTGCTTATTGTTCATCATCTGGCTAAGCATCCCTACCTCAACCAAGTTCTTGTTCTTCAACTTGTTCTTGCACACACATGTTCTTGCACTTTCCAACTTTATCATTAACCTTCAACTGATAATCATGATGAAATAACTCTTTTTAAATCATAAAATTGTAATATAATCATTTTTTCAAATATTATTGCATTTATCAAATCCATAAATACTAAATGATAAATTCCATTTTTCAAATATTTCAATTAACTTAACATTATTAAATGCAAGCAAAAAAATTGAGATGTGACAATTTCCTTGTTGTAGTAACAATTGGATGAATGTATGTAGGAATAGAAGCCACAGTTGTAGAGGGAGGGATATGATTTCCACCTTGACTTTGAGTGTACCCCAGAGTTTGAGCACAATTGGCCATTGTAGGAACATGATTGTCAATTATATGAGCTAGGCTACACACAAGTCCTATTCCTTGTTCATTATCAAGCATCTTCCTCATGTTATCTATGACAAGAATTGCAGTATCAGCAATGTATTCAACACTCACAAAGTTTTGTAGTTTTTCTAAGGCTTCATCCATTTGTTTTAGCTTTTCTTGAGGGACATTAGCAACCATTGTGTCAACATTAGTTACATTGGTTGTGGGTTGGGCGGTCATGGTAAATGTGGCATCAAAGCTATGATCCATAATGGGTTGACTAGTGTCAATACTATCAATGAATGTACTAGCACAAGATGGCATGAGTCTTGAACTACGTCTCATTAAAGTTTTGGCAATTCAACACTAGTTTGTGAAGCTCATACAAGTTTCACCAAACCCAAGTGCACCCAAAATAGAGAAAGGGCACTAGACAAATGTAATAAACCCTCAAAAGTATGAATCTGTCACGTCTCATACATTGACTTATTTTGACCATTGACCTATTCTGATCATGATTTACTATGACTATTGACTTATTTTGATCGTGACTTATTTTGACTATTTGACTTAGTTTGACCATGACTTATTTAGATAATATTTAATCATGATCTTATGAGATTCAATATATGAAGTATGATATGTGTTAAGAGCAATGCTTTAATATAATTGTTTCTTTCAAGAATTATAAATGCATTTATATAAATGTTGAGTTGATTATTTTTCCTACGATGGTTACTAATACTCTTTTGTTTTGCATGCCTGAGTGCATCTGAATGCCAGGTGATCGAAGGCCAAGGAGATCGAAGGCCAAGAGTGTGATTGAGGAAAAGGAGGTTAGCTTCTCGACAGGGTAGAAGAGGAGAAAACTCTCGGTTATGCACACACCACTTACATCATGTAGCTGCATTAGATCATGTTCTTATTGTTTTTACAATGTGATTGCGTGAAATGATTAGCCTAGCGAATTTGAAATAAGGTTAAATTAGATCATGAAATTATATGGCTTATTCTATTTCCTATTTTCTCATTATTAATTTGAGCAAAAAGGGTTAAATCTATATTTTATTTTATTTTGATTAAAAGAAATGTATTTAAAAATTAAAACAAATTAAATAAAAGAATAAACCTAAAATCTGTTTTGCATAAATGAATTTTATTTAATAATTGCATAAAAGGGATAAAAATAAAACTATTTAGGATATATGGTCAATTTTCTTCCAAAAGAATTAGGAATGAACAGCCCGAGAAAGCATGGGGCTCTGGAAAACTTTGTCTCAAAAACAACAATTTGCTGGGTATGTGGCAATCCTTGTAAACTGCTGTCACCTGAGAATTCTATGCATGATCCTCGAAAGGAGGAAGAGGGCCTTTTAAGAAAGAACATAGGACTTTGATTTTTTATTATTAGGATCATCATCCGAGAGCTGGAAAAACAGAGCTGGGAAACAGAGTGAGAAGGATTGCTGAGCATCTACACTGGAAGACAACTGTGCCAGGTTCTCTTTGCTATGCCTTCTTTGAATTTTAATATCAAACTGCAGTAAAGAAATACTTTGTTCTCTGTTTAGAATACAATTTTCCAAGTTTGTTTTGAAAACTGGGTAACAGATTTCTATTCTGTGTTGAAATTATGGAACACATTCCTTCTTCTCCATTAGGGATTTTCGTCCTGTTGCAAATCTGCATTTTAATGAAGGAATTCCAAGTGTATTTGCAATTTTATATATATAATGTCTGCATATCTGTCTTGAGACAAAACCGAATGTAGCTTATACTGGACAAATGTCTTTCTTTTTTTTTTCTGAGTCTGAAATTGCTTTGGGAATTTAATTCCCCTTGCCCTCCCCATGGGAAGGGCGTGGTCTGTGGAGGCTCGCGTCCTCCACAGGCCGCGGCCTGTGGAGGGCACGAGCCCTCACAGCCCGCCCCCCTCCCCATGGGAGGGGCAAGGGCTTTTACCTGAGCCCTTTTGGCCGCTCAATACCATCACGGGACCATGTAAAATACCCTGCTAATTATGCACGGCCAGTAAATTCACAAATTTGAAAATCAGAATCTCTTATTTCGAATTTGATACAGCTGAACATGAATTTTTACACATATATACATATAGAATTTCTTACTTCGAATTTGATACAGCTGAACATGAATTTTTACACATATATACATATAGAATTTCTTACTTCGAATTTGATACAGCTGAACATGAATTTCTACACATATATACATATAGAATTTCTTACTTCGAATTTGATACAGCTGAACATGAATTTCTACACATATATACATATATGACTGCACATACATACATACATATATATATATATATATATATATATGTGTATACCAATTTTATATATATATATATAAATAGATACCCATGCACAGTATGCCAAATACAAATTGAAACAGAAAACTCTTTCCCAGAAATATAGTATAAATTCTGTTTTATAAATATCTTAAATCTGAAGCAAGGACAGGAAAATCTTGAAAAGCCATATAACAGAGAGTATATGAATTCTGTTTTGTAATTATCTTGAATCTGAAGCAAGGACAGGAAAATCTTGAAAAGCCATGTAACAGAAAGTATATGAATTCTGTTCTTTGAATTGCTAAAACCTGAAACAAAAACAGAAGTGTTTGAGACACCATATAGACTGGAAAGTACCTTGAATATGTTAAAAAGAATATAACATGAAATGTGTATGAAAGATTGTCTTTCAAACCTCAGAATTTTGAAACACAAATTGTATTATATCAGTATATTATTTTACTCTGTGCCCTGTAATGAAATAGGGAATCAAAACTGTCAGTCATGAAAATGCATATGGAAAACTGATAACAATGTTCTTACCATCAAATAGTGCACTAAAAATTCTTTATCCAAATTAAAAAGGGAACACTTACCAAAGGATAAATGGCATCTTACAACTGAAATATAAGGAATGTACTCAAAATTCACTTCTTTTAATTGATGAAAAGATGAAAGCCTGTTTTGAAAATGTATTAAGTTTCTGTTAAGTATTATTTGACTGCACTATAGTAACTTCCGGGACAGGGTGCCGAAGGTGGGCGAACAGAGACGGTAGTATTACCTTTTCTAATTCTACCATTTATTATTATTTTGCTTGGCCAAGCACTGTACCATTGAAATAGATGGATTGTTTATATTAAAAGCCTAGAAATTTATTTGGGTCTCTGCCACCTCCTGTTGCAAGAAATGTGTTTATTTCATGTTAGAAATGCATATAGGCATCAGGCACGCACCGAGAGTGCCCTCCTGTTTTACCGTATCGGGTTGCTAGGCTCCTTTATGCAGGGCCGGGGATTCCTTCGAGTTAGGAAGGGACCCGGGGAAGTCATGGACTTCGTGGTTGGGTGGAAAAGGCGCCTGAATCACATTCTTGGCCCCAGCTCGCAAGAAGACCAGGGTGTCACGGCGGTTGGTGGATCCAAGATTATTTGCTATTGATGTACTTATGTATCTTTCAGACTTGGCTTGTGAAGCCGATATTCATGTATATACATTTTGAAATTCTTGTTGAAACTTGAGATGGAAGTATATTTGAAAATATTTAATGTATCATTGATTTTAAAGTATTGTATCTTAGCGTAGAAAAGATATTCTATTAAAAAGATTGATTCCTCCTAGTAAAGAGGAATATATGTATTTGAGAAAATCTCTGAAATACTTATGCTTTGTTTCATTTGCAATGATGATATTATTTATGAAATGCAAATTCAAATTCTCTCTATTTCATTTGGACGAATTATGAGAAATGTTGACTTTTCGAAAACTTATGGTTGATTAAATTTAGAATATTCTTTTAATTTTCCCTTAATGATGCGTTAAAAGGCTTTGGAAATCTTTCTTAATTTTCCGAGCGCTACAGAATCACAATGCAAGTATGTAAGAAGATTTTACAATTTTAAGATTTGAAACAAGAAAAATTACCGATTATGAAAAACTTGAAAATGATGTCTTTTTAAAGTCAATTTTTATTTCAATCAATGCACTTAAATTTGACCAATTGAACCTAATGCTAGAAAGTACAAAAAAAATTGTTTTCTAAAACTAAAACTCAAATCTAACAGCAGAATGAAATGAAGAAAAAGATAAAAAATGATGCCCAAAAATTTGTAGTACCTATACAAGGACAGGTTTATCCAAGGGTGAATGGCTCTTTGTACATAGGTTGGAAAAAATTAAGTTTGTGTTTCTAATTTGATGTTTGAATTCTCTATTTTAAATTGCAAACTCTGAATTCTGTGAAAGATTTTTCTAGTTTTAGGTTTCCTAATGCAAGTGCAACTAGTGACAATAAGTTAACAAAGTGACAACTTTTGTAATGCAGTTTTAAACTGATATTGAATTTAAATGATTGAAAGACACTCTTTATGCAACTACAATGCAAGATGTATGCAAAATTAATACAAAATTTCTATTTTTTTATGAATTTAAGTGATGCAAACATGCAAAACTAAACCCTAAATGCAATGAAAAGAACACTAATGCAAGCCTAGATCTAGGGTTTTGAATGTCTCCAAATCAAAATTTAAGATGTACAAGCTCGAGTTCACCAAAATGAAAGATAGGGAAAGGGGGAAGGTGAAATAGGTAGACCTAACAGTGAGGGACCTATGCCAAAAAGCAAAAGGGGGTTATCCACCTAATCACAAATCCACTTTTCCATGTTCATTAGGAAGAGGTATAGTGCCATAAATGATTAGAATTGACTTACAACCCTCAAGGAGAGTCAACCCTAGGTTTGGGCACTATGTTGCCCTAACTTCCTCATGATAGAAAGGTGACAAAAATGATTGAACAATGGTTTTGGGAGAAGAATAAAAGTGCATTAATAATCAAACTTATGAGATCTATCACCTTGAATGTGAAGTATTATGATAACACTAACATAAACAACCATTAACCAACATATTTGAGAAGGTTAGGATGGTGTTTAATTGGCTCCAAAAGTGGGTTTCAGGCTTTGTTGAAGGATATATTCACCCAGGGGTGAATGGGTCTCTATATAGGGCTCTAAAAATTATGTTTGCAACCCTCAAATCCCAAATCTAAGCTTATGATTCCCCCAGTTTTGACTGTCGGAAGGTTGGATAAAAAACCTACAGGTGAGTTTTTGGGTCTTGACAACTTTGACAACTTTGCAAAATTACACTTTTGATCCAATTTCAACCCTTCTTCACCTACAAATTTGCAAACACACAAAGAGGAGAAAAATGTTTGTTTTTGGTGTATAAGGGTTTATCTTGGTCAAACCCTAGTTTAGTAATTAAACCTTGATTATGAAATAATAATAAAATGAAGGAAATGATGAATGAACATAACTTTTTACACCTCACCAAACCCTTTAATGTATACCCTTAGAGGACTGAAGTCTAACACATCTCTCGAAGGATTGGATATTCCATGAAATGGCTTGATTGGATGCTTGATTTGACACTTGATTTGATGCTTGAAAACTTGAAACCTACATCACAATATTAGCTCAAAAACATGCGTGAACGCACATAAGTCTTGAAATCATGATAGGATCTTGAATGTTGCAATAATTGACTCATAAATCTTCTCTCCAATGCTCTTTACAATAATCTTTTCTCTTGTAAAATTAAAATTATGCAACTTAGACTTGAATTGATAAAAAGACCTTATATTTATAGGTGTTTCCTTAATTACCCAATGATTAAACACAACAAGCTGACCTTTGCAATTTGAATTAAGTTCATCAAAATGCCACCAAAAACATATTAAAAAATGGATCCCAAGACATAAGGAGGACCCATTCGCCCTTGGGAGAATGGTTCTTGGGCCCTAAACCTATGACACATTTTCCAAGATGTGTAATTAAGAGTAGGCATTGAGTTTCGCTTTCAAAAATAAAAATTAATTAGGCTTGTGAATACATAATTGGTACAATTAAAGGCTTAATTAAGTCCAATTTATAAACGGGATGCAAACACAGTGTGAAAATATAAAGGTGTACATTTTTTGACACTATAGGAAGAATGCAACATTTTTCATTGTTGGGCATGATAAAGGTAAGGGTGGAACAACCATTCTATTGCATCCTAGATGGTCTAGGTATATTGTCAATTAGGGAACCTCCTCATGTAATAGACTTACCTAAGTCTCTCTAAGCTTTGATTCTAAGGTTGTGGGGGTTTGTACACTATATGCTTCTAATGACTATAGAGAGTGGGCTGATTTATGGAATTGGATGGTAGGGAATCAACCTAAGATCCCTTGGATTTGTACTCGTGGTTTTAACATGGTAGAAGCGAATCATGACAAGAATGGTGGTAATGAGATGATTTGGAAAGGTGATGAACTATTTTTTTGGTATAAAATGAAGAGAAACCTCAACTTGGTTGACCCCCTTGAGCTTGGAAAATATTCTTCTAATTCTATTTAGTTTACCTAGTGCAATAATCAATCCCTTACCAAAAGGATCTATTGTAGACTAGATAGACTTTATGGTAATAGGGACAAGATCTCTTTCAGGGGTAGGAAGGGTGAGAACTTTGTGGTTGTTCATCCTACCTCAATATCAGAACATTCACCTATTGAAACTTCCTTCTGATTCAACCCCCTCATGTCCATCCATTGGTGTTAAACAGGCGTAGGACAACTAAGAGGGGGGGTGAATCAGTTGTCACACAAATTCAAACTTAAAACTTTATCACTTATCAATTCTTCAACCACACTATTTTGTTGTTAAATATAAGCATGAAACACAAATAACAGAAAGTAAATCAAGACAATGAACACCATATTTTTACATGGAAAACCCAATGAGGGAAAAACCACAGTGAGGGTTAACTCACAATATAAAGATTATAAACTGAATACAAAGGCTCACTGCTAAGGGCTAACTCCCCAAAAGAGGATTCACTGTCCAAATACAAAGGCTCACTGTCCAACAGGGAGGCTCATTGCCTACAGATACAAAAGAGAACAAAAGATCCACCACTACAATTAAAGCACATTCGCAGGATTACAAAAACCTTCAGCTCACTACCTTCAACACACTGAAAAACTGCTATCACAACTCACTCACACACACTTCTGCTCTTATGATTTGTGGCTCACTTTCGTCACTTTGCATCACACTGTCATACAACTCTTCACAATTCGACTTGATTTTATACCATTCTCAACCTTAGAAACATTTACCAAGGTCGGCCACAAATAGCCCATTTCATAAATTCAAATTAGGTTGGCAACTCAAAATTCACATGGTGGAAAGGAATAAGAGTGGACTGATAAAAACATTTAATCAAGACCAAAAATAATATTCTTGAATATTCTACATGCTTCCTTAATTAAACTTCATTCTTTGAATGAAGTGTAAACACCAGGTCGGCCAAACCTAATGAAAACACAAAAGAACATTGATGCACACGCTTCCTAACAAGAAGATGACACGCAGACACCTCAACACACTTCATTATTCACAAGACTTCATCTTAGACTTCTTCAGATACATCTGCAGCAAAACAATATACTTCATGCACTGAATACCTTTCACCAGATCATCTGAACTATGCAAACCTGTACTGGAATATAGAAACATGACTTCCAAATTACCAAACTTCAACCTTCTTCGCCAGAGCATAGAAAAGACCTTCACAAAAAATATCCCAGATCCACAAGATCTTAAACGAAATAGCAAAGGACTACGGAGCAAAAATATTTCTCCCAGTCCACAGAAGATCAACTCTGCCGATAGAACACACATACCAGTGGACACAACTTTCACGTACCATCTCACCAAAAACTAAAACTTAGAATATATCACCATCAGATCATCATAATAAAAACTTCAGAACCGCACAAGCATAGGATCAACACACGAGAAACGTGGAGTACATACCAAAGCACAATCCGAACACATTCATCACTCTAACTTCTGTTCTTTATTAATTTTCTCAAAAGCACTTGGAAACTCATCAACACAACACATCTGCAGCCATATAAGATAGCTCCATGTACTCACAACATCTCAGCAACATCTCAAATATACATGTACAATATGCAACATATTGAACAGTGTTGACATCAACGATAACACCACCAGACTAGCCCATACTTGCAACAATCTCCCCATTTGTCATTGATGGCAACACATGATGTGAAAAACCATCAAAGACAAAAAAAAAAATTGCACAACACCTCGAGAGAACACCTTCTCTTCTTCTACAACTATTTTTCACATGACATTTTCTCCCCCTTTGACATCAATGGTAAAGAACAAATTCTCTAATTACTCCCCCTTAGGAGTACACTCGTCCTACAACAATAAAAAACTTTTCTACTCCCCCTGCTGAGTAGACCCATCTTTCAGTCCAGATAAATGAAGAATCTGTGAATTCAATGGACTGATGCACCTTCATGTGCACCTAGTTAGGAGGGCCAATGACCCCCAACCTCTCCCTAAGATGCTCAAAAGTATCCTTCGGAAGATCCTTAGTAAATATGTCTGCAATTTGTTTCTTTCTTGTCACATACTCTAGTCTAACCTCATCCTCCATCACTTTTTCTCTTAGAAAATGATACTTGATAGATATGTGCTTTGTTCTTGAATGCATATCTGGGTTCTTTGAAATTTTTATTGCACTTGTATTATCACATAAAATAGAAATAGGCTCATCACATACCACACCAATGTCCTTCAGAGTTTGCTTCATCTACAAAACTTGTGTGTAGCAGGATGTTACAGCAATATATTATGCCTCTGCAGTGGATAAAGAAACCGAGTCTTGCTTTTTACTCAACCATGAAACTAATCTTTTGCCAAGAAAGAAAGCACCACCACTGGTACTCTTCTGATCATCTACACATCCAACCCAATCAACATCTATATAATCACTCAAGGTGAAATCATTACTCTTAAGGTACCATAGTCCATAATTTGGTGTGCCTTTAAGATATCTAAATATCCTTTTTACAACTATAAGATGTGCTTCTCTAGGATCTATTTGAAATATAGCAACTAAACACACTGCATGCATAATATTTGATCTGGTAGCAGTAAGGTACAATAGTCTTCCAATCATGGATTTGTATTTGCTCTGATTAGTCTTAGCAGATTCATCATCTTTACTCAGTTTACATCTGGTTACCATGGGATTACAAACCGGTTTAGAATCCTCCATCCCAAACTTCTTCAACAACTCTTTTACATACTTAGATTGTGAAATGAATATCCCTTTATTAGTTTGATTCACTTGTAGACCAAGGAAGAAATTCAATTCACCAATCATAGACATCTCAAATTATTTTTGCATCTCTTCAACAAACTTTTTACACGTGCCATCATTTCCACCAAAAATGATATCATCAACATAAACAACTACAATCAACATCTTATTACCTTGCACTTTGAAGTAAAGGTTGTTGTCAACAGAACCTTTGTTGAATCCTTGCTCTGTCAAGTATTTGTCCAGTCTTGCATACCATGCTTTGGGGGCTTGCTTCAATCCATACAATGCTTTCTTCAATTTACAAACCATGCTCGGCTTGTCAGACAACTAAAACCCTGCAGGTTGCTCCATGTACACTTCTTCCTCCAACTCACCATTCAAAAAAGTTGACTTAACATCCATTTGATATACCTTGAAGTCCTTGTGGGCAGAAAATTCCAAAAACATTATGATAGCTTCCATTCTGGCCACAGGGGCAAATGTTTCTTCATAATCTATACCTTCAACTTGTGAATATCTTTTTCATACCAGTCTTGCCTTATTCCTTATTACTTCTCCATTTTCACTCAGCTTATTCTGGAACACTCATTTTGAGCCAATTACATTTTTGTTCACAGGCCTAGGGACTATTTCCCATGTCTGATTCTTTTCTATCTGTTGCAATTCCTCTTTCATAGCTCTCATCCAACTTTCATCTTCACATGCTTCTTTTACAGATTTAGGTTCTATTTTAGAAGTAAGCAAAAATTTACCTCAGCTATAACTCTACTTGTCTTCACACCTTCACTCTTGTCTCCAATTATTTGATCTTCTGGATGATTCTTCTGTACATATTTAGGAGTCCTAGCAGCAGGTTCTGATTCATTATCTTCTTCTTCTTTTTCCACTTGTTCTTCTTCTTCTTCTTCTTTCTCTTCTTCCTTCTTATTTTCTTCAGGTACATGTCTGCAAATAGGATCATGAAGTTCAACTTCACTTATCTCAATAGGTCTGCGTATGTCTTCATTAGCACTTTCAATAATCTTTCTCAACCTTTTGTTAAAAAATTTGTATGCCTTGCTAGTAGTAGAGTATCCAATAAATATTCCTTCATCACATCTAGCATCAAACTTTCCAAGATTTTCATCATCTCTTTTAATATAGCATATGCTTCCAAATACCTTAAAATATTTCATAGTAAGAGTCTTACCAGTCCATAACTTAAAAGGTGTCTTTGTGTTGTTGTGTCTGATATGAAATCTATTAAGAACATAAACAGCAGTATGTATTGCTTCTCTCCAATATATATCTGATACATTGGACTCTTTCATCATAGTTCTAGCAACTTCTTGTACTGTCATGTTTTTCCTTTCAACTACTCCATTCTGTTGTGGGGTTCTTGGAGTAGAAAACTATCTTTTTATGCCATGCTTCTCACAGAATGCATTAAATTCACCAGAAGTGAATTCACCACCTCTATCATATCTCAAACACTTGATTTTTAGATTTAATTCATTTTCCACTCTTTCTTTGAATACCTTAAAACTATCCAGGGCCTAATTCTTTTCTCTGAGAAAAGCAACCCATGTCATTCGAGTGTAATCATCAATAAGCAACATGAAATATCTATCACCATTTAGGCTTCCAATCTTAGTCGGACCATAGAGATCAATATATACTAACTCCAGCATTTTGGTTGTAGAATGTTCTTTTCCCTTAAAGCTACATCTTGTTTGCTTCCCAATTGAAAACTTCTGCAAATAGTATTAGCAGGTCTTGTGATTCTAGGCAGTCCTCGAACAATCTCCTTAGCAATGATCTTGACTAGGTTATCAAAGTTCACATGTCCCATTCTCCGATGCCATAACCTACTTTCACTGATTTGAGATACAAGGCAATGACCATCAACTCCCTTCTGTTGATAGATGTTTCCATGAGTTCTTCTTCCAGCAACGATCATATCTCCATTTCTAGATCCTTTTTTGATTTCACAGGTATTTTTCTGAAACATAAGTTCAAAGCCATTGCTACACATCTGGCCAACACTCAGAAGGTTATGCCTCAAACCCTTCACATAATATACATCATCAGTATTGTGTACTCCATCAAAATTAATTGAACCTTTAACACAAATATTAGCTCCTGAATCATCATCGAACGTGACTAAACCACCATCATATTTTTCAAGTTTAGTGAACTTACTCTTATCTCTGGTCATGTGATTTGAACATCCACTATCAATTACCCAGTAGTCTTCATCCTATCTTGCATGAAAGGCGGTAACCAAAGTATCTTCCATCCTATTCTTCTTAACCTCCAAATCCTTCTTACTTACACATTTTCTAGAGTTAGTGGATACAGATTTATTTTCCAAAGCTAAGAATAAGCATTCACTATCATCAACCTCATTTTTAGATTCATCATCAAAAATACCGGCCTCTTCCTTAACATAATACAACTTCTTAGACTTCTTATCCTTCCTATCCTTATCCTTATAATCCTTGTTCTTCTTATGTGTAGCCCTATTCGAACATCTCGAAGCATAATGACCAATATTACCACAACTAAAGCATTTAAAGGGTAGCATACCTTTATACTTTCTGGTGCCTTTCTTCAATTTCCTAGTGAATTTTGCTTCCAACTTTTCATCATCGCTATCTGGTTCTTCAATCTTCAAAGACTTAAATGTCATTTTTGTCTTCTCTTCTATCTTGTCATCTTTCTAGAACTTCCTTATCTCAAATGCTTGCAAGGTGTTGAACAACTCTTCTAGAGTGTACTTCTTAGGATCATACATTTCTTCAATAACAAAGCTCTTGTCGCTATAAAATTCTAGTAAAGTGATCAAGATCTTCTTGATTATATCTTCATCTGATATTTTTCCTCCTTGATTTCTAACTTCATTTGCTGCCAATTCAACTCTCTAAAAGAAACTTGTAAATTCTTCACCATCTTCCATCTTCAATTCACAAATCTACACTTTGTCACCAACCTCTTTGTCAATTTCACCTTTTCATTTCCTTCATACATGTCTTCCAACTTCTTCCAGACTTCATATGCAGTATCCAGAGAATTAACCTTAACTCACTCATTTTTAGATAAACCACTGCAAATCGCATACTTCGCCTTCTCATTTTTTTCATAAACAGAGATCTCATCTACAGAATTAACACCACTAGACGGAAGTGTATACTTATTCTCAATAGCCTTCCAAGTCTTGAAACCAAGAGAGATAATATATCCTCTCATCTATCCTTTCCAATCATTGTAGTTAGTTCCATCAAACATAGGGATTGCCAACTTGTGCACCATCGAATCTTCCTTAAGCGGTTAAGCTCTACACAAGGAACCAAAAGCTCTGATACCAATTGTTAAACAGGCGCAAGACAACTGAGAGGGGGGATGAATCAGTTGTCACACAAATTCAAACTTAAAACTTTATCACTTATCAATTATTCAACCACAATATTTTGTTATTAAATATGAGCATGAAATACAAATAACAGAAAGTAAATCAACACAATGAACACCATATTTTTACATGGAAAACCCAATGAGGGAAAAACCACGGTGAGGGTTAACTCACAATATAAAGATTAAAAACTGAATACAAAGGCTCACTGCCCAAAAGAGGAATCACTATCCAAATACAAAGGACTCACTATCCAATAGGGAGGCTCACTGCTTACAAATACAAAAGAGAACAAAAGATCCACCACCACAATTAAATCACATTCACGAGATTACAAAAACCTTCAGCTCACTGCCTTTAGCACACTGTAAACTACTATCACAACTCATTCACACACACTTCTGCTCTTATGATTTGTGGCTCACTTTCGCCACTTTGCATCACATTGTCATACAACTCTTCACAATTCGACTTGCTTTTATACCATTCTCAACCTTAGAAACATTTACCAAGGTCGGCCACAAATAACCCATTTCATAAATTCAAATTAGGTCGGCAACTCAAAATTCCTGCAGTGGAAAGGAATAAGAGTGGACCAATAAAAACATTTAATCAAGACCAAAAATAATATTCTTTAATCTTCTACATGCTTCCTTAATTAAATTTCATTATTCAAATGAAATGTAAACAACAGGTCAGCCAAACCTAATGAAAACACAAAAGAACATTGATGCACACGCTTCCCAACAAGAAGATGACACGCGGACACCTCAACACGCTTCATTATTCAGGAGACTTCATCTTAGACTTCTTTAGATACGTCTGCAGCAAAACAATATACTTCATACACTAAATACCTTTCACCAGATCATCTAAACTATGCAAACCTGTATTGGAATATAGAAACATGACTTCCATATTACTAAACTTCAACCTTCTTCACCAAAGCATAGAAAAGACCTTCACAAAACATATTCCAGATCCACAAGGTCTGAAACAAAACAGCGGAGGACTGCGGAGCAAAAGTATTTCTCCCAATCCACAGAAGATCAACTATGTCGGTAGAACACACATACCGGTGGACACAACTTTCACGTACCGTCTCACCAAAAACTGAAACTCGGAATATATCACCATCAGATCATCGTAATAAAAACTTTAGAACCGCACAGGTATAGGATCAACACAGGAGAAACATAGAGCACATACCAGAGCACAATCTGAATGCATTCATCACTCTAACTTCTCTTCTTTATTTATTTTCTCAAAAGCACTTGGAAACTCATCAACACAACACATCTACAGCCATATAAGATAGCTCCATGTACTCACAACATCTCAGCAGCATCTCAACTATACATGTACAATCTGCAACATACTAAATAGTGTTGACATCAATGACAACACCACAAGACTAGCCCATACTTGCAATAATTGGTAGGCCATATTCTTTCAAGTTGAATAGCTCCCTTCTCAATGATGTGGATTGTCTCAATGGGATCAAAATAGCTACTCTCTTATCAAAATATTTGAACAAAAATTTAAATCCTATTCGAAAATGGGATTCCTTGGTAATAGTTTGGAGAAGATTGTTTGAATTGGTTGGTAAAAAGAAAGCCTTGGATAGAAATAAGCTTGAAAAATTATTGCACCAAAATCTCCTATGGTATGAAGCACATATTCAAGATAACTACCATAACATGCAATTGGAAACATGTCTTGTGAGAATCAGGTCCCTGCTTACAATAATTCAGTTATAAATTTAAAGGGAAAAAGATTAGAGCCAAGATGAATTGGCTTCGAGAGGGGGAAAAAGTGTTGAAATACTTCTTTAGCTTGATCAAACATAAGCAAAGTAGGGAGGATATTGGCTCGATTACAAATAGGGTAATTATATCTAAAGAACCTACCTTTATGAAAGAATCCTTTCACTCCTTCCAGAAACTCTTTTCCTCTAAAATGGATGGTAGTGCAATTGAGGATAGAAAGTTTTGTCTCAAAATGATTCCTAAAAAGTTCAATCCTAAAGATGCATTTGATCTGGATAAGGATATCATTGTCTTAGATATTGGGGAAACTATCAAATCCTTAGCTAATGCTAATTCTTCTAGCATAGATGGGCTAAATTTTGAGTTTTACAAGGCTAATATTAACTGGATAGCCATAGAGCTAATGGAAGTTTATAACTATTCCTACCAATGTAATTTAATGAGACCCAATATAAATAAAGGTGTCATTAAGTTGATTCCTAAAGAAGGAGACAAAGAGCTAATTAAAAATTGGAGGCCTATAACTCTTTTAAATGCCTCTTACAAAATATATTCCTAAAGCCTTGGCTAGAAGGCTCGTAGGAATAAAGAGAAGATATATTCTAGAAAAATTTATAACAAGTTTGGAAGGGATGCATTGGGCTAAACATGATGGTCAGAATGTTGCTATGGTTCTTCTAGACTTTGAAAAGGCTTATGATAGGATTGAGTGGCCCTTTGTGAATGATATGCTAAAATCCTTTGGTTTTCCTCTAAAATTTTGTAGATGGATTAGCATTTTTTTCAATTACTCATCTACTCAAATTGATGTGAATGGTGCTCTTGTTGAACCTATCCTCCTCCAAAGATCTATAAGACAAGGATACCCAATCGCTTTTTCCTTATTTGTTGTTGCAACTGCTGCAATGCACTATATTCTCATAACACGTCTCATCCCCCCTCTAGTTAAGGGTATCAGACTTCCTAATCATGATCGGTTGATTAATTCCAAGTTTGTGATGATACATCCCTATTCATTGAGCTAATAGAGGAGAACGTTGACAACATCATGGATAGAATGCAAGTCTTATGTGTTGCCTCTGGGTCTAAAATTTCCCCTAACAAATCAATGATGATTGGTTGGACTAAAGATCCACCTAGTTGGATAACTTTAGTAAATGTTGGAAATGGGTTGATTCTTCTAAAGTGGTAAGGTATTTGGGAATCCTTTTTCTATTGATCCCTCTCTAAAAAATATGTGGGAATGGCTCTTCCAAAAAATTGAAAAGAAACATGTTAAATGGAAAACATACCTACTCCCTTTAGAAAGTAGGCTTCAAGTAGTACATAAAGATATCTCCTCTTATGCTATTTATCATTCCTCGTCTTGGATATTTTCTAATACTCAATTTGATAAACTTCAAAATATCTTAAGGGACTTTTTTGGTTTGATGCTAAGGGGAACAAGAAAAGATACAATGTGAATTTGAGATGTTGCCTAAACATATGGGGGGTCTTGGCCTTAAAGATATTTGGATGCAAGGGTTGGCTTTGGCTGTCAAGTGGACCTTCAAGGCTATTGAGGGTGATGAAGCCTAGAAAATACTAATTAGAAACAGCTTGTCTCTCTCTAGACCAAAGAAAGAAAAATAATGGGGTCCACTACACCTTCAAGATATCCTTTTTGACCAATTTGAGGTTAAGGTTTTTGGCTTGCCTTTTTTTGCAACTCTTTGGAAGGCTTGGACTAAAGTGAGGAAATTGATTTGCAATGCCTCTTTCTATTCTTTGTCCCTGGCTTACTGTGTATGGGACAGATCAATATGGTGGAATGTTACTTGGAATGATAAGCCACTCACTTTGTTCTAAGGATGCTCTGCAAAAATGTGGAACTCAATGGGGATTCAATATATGCAAGACATTTTGATTAATGATAGGTTAAGGACTTGGGAGAAATTGAGAGTTGACTTTGATATCCAATTTACATACAAGAAAACATACTCAATTCTCAAAAAGGGGGTGGGAGTCACATTTCCAAGATAGGTGATCAATGGATCAGAACTCTTACATAAGATTTGATGGAAAGATGGATCTAAATTATTGGACATGACAGTGAATAAAATGTATTCTCTACTGACTGGCTTGAGGAAGGTTTATAACTGGCTCAACCAATCCTAGAACTTTGACTGGTCTAATTCCAAATGGTCTAGTAGACTGAACCATATTTGGCATAACTTTGTTGAACCCCAAAAATAATATTTTTCGTTGGTTTTTGTGCTTAAAAAAAAATTGTTGATAAGATTTTACATTCTTATGGTATCTCTACCAAAATTTGTGAAAGTTCTGATGTGCCTAAAACTATTGAACATCTCTTTTTTGAGTGTAAATATGCAATTACAAATTGGTTCTTATTTTTTGGTTTTCTTTTCAAGTGGTCTAATCCTTGTGGTTTTTCATGGCATGAAAGCTTGATTGGTTATGTTGAAACTTTTAATGCTGAATTGAATAAATTTTGACTGGTCTTTTTGAATGAGATACTATGGTTTATTTGGAAAAAGAGGAATGTTGAGGTTTTCTAGGGCACTAGGATTCATCTCATTGAGTTCAAGTGTGGTCTCACCTTTCTATAATGTTGCAAGGATTAGCAGATCTTGAAATTCTAAAGGAGGTTTATGATACTATTGAATGAGGGCCTCATCATAGTTTACAAAACAAAGATCCAATCATCTCACTTCTTCCCACAAGGAAGAAACAAATTGAATCAACAATAGCTAGACCTTCTTAAAAAATTTATGAAGGGAAGAAAATCCCAAATCCTGCTAAATTTGAAGATACCTATAAGGAGATGGATGAACAATTCACATGCTTGGAAGTGGATCCCAATTTGATTATGCCTCCCCTTGGTGCTTTTGATTGTGATAAAGTTGAATACAATAATAGTGTTGTGGGAGCATGGGATTAACAATCCTAGTTTTATAAATGATTATATGAATCTATTATAAACTCTTCTCTTAAATTATTTTATAGATAACACTTTTTGATACGGTTTGGAGCTTATTCTCCTCATAATATAAACTTTTTTTTGATGTCTCATAATATAGACTTTATTTCATTAACTATCTTTAATATATAAAAATAGATCTTAAAGTCCAACAAATTCACACTTTCAAAAAAAAGTATAAACTACTCTTTGTATGCCTAGTTTATATGCATTGCTCGATGCAAGAGCATTCAAGAGGTGTGAGAGAAATCTTGTATCAACAAAAAATATTATTTTAACATATTTTTTGTAGGTATTTTACTAGTTTTGTAGGTTTGTTGTAATTATATGGATCAAGTTTGTGGATATATTTGTCACTACACTTGTGTTTTATAAAGTTTGGAGTATCATATCTACAACCATAGGAATTTTCAAGTCATTAGTGACATTGGGAGGTACCATAATTGATTATCATCAATTGTAGATATCATAGATTCCACCATGTATCTAGATTTTTTTATTCTACTTTCATGTGTTTTTAATTATTGAGGGCTCGAGAATGTATCAACTTCACAAGAAATTGTCAATAATTAAAAACCATGTTAAAGAATGGAATGTGTCCCACTTTAAGAATATATTCAAACATAAAGAGGATCTTGAAGAAGAATTATAGAACCTAAATGAGAAAATTATATGAGAAGGAATGGACAATTCCTCCTACCAAAAGCAAAAAATTCTTAAATCTGAGCTTGAGGAAACCCTAAACTGAGAGGAAGCATATTGGAGGTAGAAATTGAGAGAATTATGGCTCAAAGATGGGGATAGAAATATAAAATTATTCCATGCAACAACAAAAATGTGCAAACAAAAAAATTTCATCTTCGAAATCCACTCAGAATCAAAGGGCATAGTTAGAGAGGTAGAGGAAATTAGAAATGAAGTTGTATATTTCTTCTCCAACCTTCTATCTCCTACTTAGAATGGATCTCATACTAACTCAAGTGGCTTCGAGAATCAACTCTTAGATACAATCTCACCTCTAATATCCAGGGAAGACAACATGGAATTAATGAAGCCATTCTCATTAGAAGAGGTAAGGGAAGTAGTCTTCTCACTTCCTCCAGAAAAAGCTCCAAGTCTCGACAAAATCACGGCTTCATTTTTCTAGAAATGTTGGGCCTTCATGGGTTATGATGTTTTGCGTGCCCTTGAGGAATCTCGGAGGAATGCGAGCATCCTTAAAGCATTCAACACAACATTCATAGATCTGATTCCAAAAAACAAGATCCTCATTTGTAGACTACAAACCCATATCATTATGCAACACAATCTATAAAATATTTACGAAAGCAATTTTCCCACGCTTTTCAAAGTTAATTCTGAAGCTCATCTCTAAACAACGGGGGGTTTTATACCTGGGAGAGAAACAACGGAAGGAGAAATTCTAGCACATGAAGTATTGCATTCAATTAACTCTGAAAACTCCCAAAAATGATAATAAAATTAGATATGATGAAACCATATGATAAAGTAAGTTGGATATTCCTAATGAAATTATTATCCATATTTGGTTTTTGCAACAAATGGTGTAAATGGATCTTGTCGTGCCTTCAAGGAGCATAGTTTTCAATTATCATAAATGGAAACCCAACAAGTTTTTTCAATGCATCTAAAGGTGTTAGGCAAGGGGATCCATTTTCCCCTTTCCTCTTTATACTAATGGAAGAGGCTCTAAGCAAATTCATATCATCAAAACACCAAGATCAATCTTGGAAATGTATCAAGATTCTAAGAACAACGTTATCACTGACGCACTCCATTTTTGCATATGTGTATTGTTGTTTGGTAACCTTCAATCTTGGAAGCTAAATTCATAAAAAATATACTTGAACAGTATTTCTAGAATCTGAGTCAAATGATCAATCCTTACAAATCCAAAATATTATTTTTGAATAATACCCCCTCACTTGTATCATAAATCTCACTAGTCCTTGGGTTTAGATCAACATCTTTACCCTGCAAGTACTTGGGAATCCCCTTTTTTGCAAATTCACACAAGAATTCCTTCTAGGACAAGGTCATAGAAACAATTAAGCTTCAAATATTAGCATGGAAAGGGAGATGGCTATCCTTCCCTACTAGAATAGTTCTAATCAGGTCAGTTCTAGTAGTAGTCCCATGCTACATAATCTCAATTCTTAAGGTTCCAAAAGTAGTTTAGGTAGCAATAGAAAAACATATCCAAAAATTTCTATAGCAGTCATTTAAGGAAGGAGACAATAAATCTAAAATCCATTTAATGTCTTGGGAAAATTTATGTAAGGAGAAGTCTTAAGGAGGTGCAAGATTGCAAAATTTGTCAACAAGAAATAGAGCTTTAGGGGAAAATTTATCCTAGAATATGTATGCAAAACCAGAAGCCAAGTGGTGAAGATTGATGCAAGAAAACTATTTAGACATAGCCCACTGCATCCAATATTCATGCTTCAAAATCCAAAGCAAGACTCCAAGATGTGGAATTTCCTAATTGATTATAGGGAAGTCATTACTCCCCATTTAACTTGGCTCATCAATAAGGGAGACAGGGCTCTTTTTTGGGAAGACTCTTAGAATGGTCTTGAACTCTCGGTAAAGTAGAAGGTTTAGAGGAGGTAAAATCTTACCTTCAAAGAAACTGGGGTAAGTATGTATAGGACTATATAATTATGAGAATAGACTCATTCAACTCAAATGCTAAATGGAGGGACCTCTCATCAGATCCATTTCCACAAGATCAAAAGGAACTACTAAGCAATCATCTCAAAAATAGAATACTCTTCATTACAGGGTAACTAGACAGGTTGATCTAGGCTCTGTCAAAAATAGGAGCATACAATGTAAAACAAGGATACAAATATCAATTAAATATAGACAACCTAGTCAGATATTCTTGGCGATAAAATATATGTTGGGACGAGATGATCCTCCAAAAAGCTGGATCATTCGTATAGTTAGCCCTCAATCATAGAATTCTCACAAGCGAACACCTATAGAAGTTAGGTATCTCAAATGTATTTAATTGTGTTTTGTGTGGTAAGTGTGAGGAGACCCTGGATCACCTCCTCATTCAATGTGACTTTTCCCAAGCTTGTTGTAAATGGCTACAAATTCAACTAGACTGTAGGCCCCCTAGGTAACACTTTGGAATAGGTCTTCATAAGTTGGCCCTTATTGTATAGTTCTTCTCTATTATCACCCCTCTAGATTATATCTCCCTCTTTGGTAATTTAGAACATCTAGTGGGAGAAAAATAGAAGAATTTTCATAAAAGAATCAAATCCCCTTTCTCAAGTGCTTTGAAATTTGGAGGCATCAATATTAGAAACAGTTAAGGTGAGGGTCATGAAACTTCAAGCTCTTGGAATCAATAGACCATTCTCTTGTTGGGAAAATGGGAAATTATTTCTCTTCCTACACTAAGAGAAACCCCTATCTCAATACTCAACCCATCAAAAAGGCTTCAAACACAGTGGCATCCACCTCTAGAAAACATGTGGAAACAAATTTTGGCAATGCCTCAAAGAGTAACCCAAGAATCTTTGGTGTGGATTGTGTGATTAGAGACTGGCATGGATCAATTCATTCAGCCTTGGCCTTAAAACTCTCCATGGGCACAAGTAATAAAGTAGAAGCACAAGCATTATTGGTAGGTCTTATCCTAGCTCAGAAGTCAAAAATCCAAAATATTTGGATTGAAGGAGATTCCCTAAATATCATAAAATCCTACAATAAAAGAGAAGCTACATCATGGCGTATAAATTATATAATGTAAAATATGTTTCAAACCCTCTAATCCTTTAATATTTCTACATCTCACATTGCTTTAGGGAAGATAACTATCTGGAAAATGGCCTCATCAATTTGGCATGTGAAAAAAATGCCAATCTATTGGTCCTAAAAGGAAACAAAATTGAACGTTTCCCATCAATTGGTAAAATTGACAATTAGGAGGACCGACCCTTTCAAAAAGGGAAATCATTGATCAATTAGGAATCTTTCCATTTGTAGATGTCTTTGGTGACCCATGTCCTTTCCAAGATGGCTTGATATCCTTACATCCCCCTCCCCATTTCTCGCATCCCCTCATCCACCTCATCCTTGCTTATGGTGGTTCCTCTACCATCATATCTCCCTTCTTTATTTCCTATCTCTGCTCCCATATGGCTTCCCACCTCATGATTTTCATGGCCCACTTATCCCAAGCATGCATTCAATCTTTTGGTGGTGGTTGCTTGTCTTATCAAATCCCTCTCACACCTCGTCAATGTCATCCTCATAGATTGGAAATCATTCCTCAGACTGGTAGTGCAAGTGTATCATCACCAATCTGGGTTAGATTTGTTGTAGGCACGCAACAGTCTTTTAATCTAGCCCACTTCTTCCTTCTTTCCATACAGTTCATTTTCATCATTCGCTTTGGGTGTGGCATTGTTTGGTGGGGTAATAATTTGTGCTTGTGTTTTTTCCCTTGACATCTATAGAGGTGGAAAAGATAAACAAAAGGATTCGCCTCCCCATCCCAAGGTGGGAATACCCAAAATTTGATGAATGCGCCTCAGAAATGTTGAGAAAATCTTCAAAATTGACTAGCTATGGGTGGAATCTACTCTTAGGGTGGTAGTTCCAGTGAGCGACTCCTACGTGGTCAACCTCAACTTCTCTACCCATCTCAGGTAGCTTATGTTTTTCTATCTAATGCAATGGACCTATTGCAACACTACGGTCAAGTGGCACATTTGGAAATAGATTACATTCAGGATCATTTCTTGGTCACTCATGCCCTCGATTTGATGATTAGGGAGTACGAATTCCCAACAACAAAGCTCTGGTCAGTGGGCTCTTCAAACATGAAAAGATTCATAAGTGGTATGGATACCTCTGCATATATGTGGCTCTTAAGAATGCTCTTCATAGAAGGCTGGAGGCAGAGCTTGATGAGGCTTTCAGGGTTCATAGAAACAAAGTGGGTGTGGTCTTCTGCAATAGGGTGCTTGAATTATGTCGAGCGATTATAACCCTCCTTTCACATGGCCCACATCCTCTGGCTCTTCTGACAACCCCAAGCCCCAAATAAACTTCGGCCTAGGCTTCCTCATAATTTAGGTCAATTTTGTAGTTTTTTGCTCATTTTATCTAATAAAATGAATACAATGCAGGTCAAGAATATAGTTTTTGTTTATTTTGTCTGATAAAATGTATTCAATCTCTTCACATGGGTCAGTCAAGTTTCTACCTAAATGGAATTTTGTTTGTGATATTTTGGCCTTGGCCCTAGTTTTCCCATGATCATTAGGCATTTTGTATCATTTTTAATTGGTGGTAGTCTATTTGGGTCATCAGTATTGGTTTGTAATGGTTTTTGATAGCTTGTTTTTTGCAATTCCTGTGGGTAATCAATGTTATTCAACATGCCCTGTGTGGCTCATACTTGGGTCAGCCCTATAAGGCCTCATCAAACCATTTCTTCATGAATCTCCAGGGTTCTAGCCCTATGTATAGCATCTAGAAATCATACTATAACTAGCTAGTTTTTACAAAATATTAATAAAATATTTCAGGCCTATGTGCCTTTTATTAAAAAAGAAAAAAATATTGCATGTATGTTTTCATCCAAAAGAGTTAGTTGGAACCTATACCAAGTTATTTCTCATATAATGGTAACTCATTTGAATTATGTAGTAAGTATTTAATACTTACAACAATACTTAATCTAACCTACTCCATTATAGGTCCAAAAATGAGTCACATATGAAATCAAATTGAATTTAGAGATTCCTAGCTCGAAGTATATTAGAAATAATGATGATGCATGTTACCAAGTAAACTTGTATGATATAGCTAGATGATATGTTTACTCTAAATGTTTTCCAATAGGAAAATATGGGTCCATTAATCCTTATCACATTATTTACTCTAAAGTATGATAGAGCATTTACCATGTTACCCCTTGTTGAACTTTATTTCAACACCTTTTATATGTAGGGGAGAGGGGCCCATAATGGAGCAAGGTCCAATAGTGGGGCTAGAAGTAGTCCTTAGTGGGTCCCATAGTAGAGCACTTTAATATCCAATTGTAAAAAAAAATTATCCATAAAGTATGCAAAGTGACAAATCATGTGATGCCACATTAGCGCACCAATAAAACATGACTTAGTGCACCACTATCGGTCTCACTTTTTTTTGGGCCTTTTTGGATACCTCAACAAAAAGCATGCTGATGTGGCATTATATTTGATGATGTGGCCCTAAAATGAAATATAGAAGCACATGAGTTTCCAAATAAATTGTTGTACAGAATTGGGAGTGATTTGAAATTTCCACGTAGGATTTTGAGAAACGCAAAGTTAGGGTGCTCCACTATAGGCCCCTCTCCCCTAAGTTTGATATGATCTAAGGACAGACATAAAAGATATAGAAATGAATAGATAGATGAAAATACCTAAGTAGGTAGAGATAGAGAGATAGCATACATATCTTTATAAATACTATTAGAGAAAGAAAAGGAGTTGCATAAAAATAATCTAATCATAAAAGTGAATAAAGAAAAAATAAATTAACTAAGATCAAAAGATCTAGTTTTTAATTGAAGGTTGGCACTTGAATATGTAATTCAACTCTTATGCAAATTTAGTTGATGATATTAATATAATATTAATTTATTCCTTGAATATTAATTTCTATAATTTTTTATTGTATTAAATAAGGTTTAGATTTAAAATTCATATTGGTTGCATGATTGTATAATCCTTAACCAAACCCTTTGACCTTGACTACATTAGTTGGTATGAAAGTTAAGGTTTGATATTAGTTGATCTTGGAGTAAGATAGTGAGGTTGGTATATCAAGGAATATAAAAAAGGAAATATTGTTAGTCTTATAGTAGAATAGTATTGTGTAGGAGATTCCCACGACTTGAATTGTAACAAACATATTGTCAAAATTTGAAGCAATTCACATATATTTGAAATATGACACTTAGAAGAAGGATGGATAGAGGTTAAAAATATGTTGCAAAATGAATGGAGTAAATGATCACTATGTTTAGGATGTCTATATCTAGTTGGATATGGTAGAAGAGGTAAAAGGGAGAGCTATTGTGAACCATATATTTTATTATAGAGATAACAAACATGATTATGAGGAATTAGAAGTGGTCATATATGAAGAACAAAAAAATAAGACATAATGATAAAATCACTTAACATACTTGGTAAGAAAAGTGGGATAGATTTACATTATTTCATTGGTAATTTTGATTTAGAGAATTTATTGACTAGATCAATGATCTTGAGGAATATTTTAAGCATGAAGATATTTTAGAGCCTAAAGGGTTAATTTTTTAAAGATAAAATTGAAAGGTCGTGCTTCAATCTAGAAGAAGGAAACTCGGCTGGAAAGAAATCATAAAGGTGAGCCTAAAATTAAAAAATGGGATAGGATGATAAGAATTTAAAATCCAAGTTTATTATAAAAAATTACCAATTGGATTTACTAAATAGCTAACGAAATTTTAGATAGAAAGATTCATGTGTGAAGTATTATGCCAAGGATAATTATAAGTTGTCTATTACAAAAAATAAACATGGAGATAACCAAGAAAAAGTGTTTAGATGTATCAATAGTTTAAGGGGATCTAATTAAAAAAAATTATAGTCAATTATTTGCTATTTCTACATAAGATTATGAGGGAAAAATATAAAAACAAGTATTTAGAATCCATAATGCAACATGATAGATAAACATGCCACCGAGATAATAATAGATGTACCATATAAATACCCAACCTCCAAAATTACTCACACACTCAATGTATTATCTCATAAACAAATATTACAGTACACTTGTAGAGTTTGTCCATGGATTCTAAAACATCTAGCTCCTCCAATGCATCCTCCATATTTCCAAGCATAAGGATAACAATAAAACCACATATCACATGCCATGCTTCCCATCGGAACTCTACAAGATATATCACAACCAACCTCAAAGGTTATGATTTTTAGGAAGTGTGACTCAATCTTGCTCCTATTGATAAAATTATAAAAAAGTACAATGTTTGGGTTATAAATATAAAAACTCAATTTCTAGGCTAGAGTTGGTTTTTGGCCAAAATAAATATTATGAATTATTCAATACCACCAAATTTTGTTCCCATTACATAGGTCTCTTCAATCTCTATAGCACCAAAAAAAACTAGCTCAATCAACCTCGACCAAAAGTTATGGAATATAGAAGTTTGCATAGGAAATGTAAAAATATGTTGGACACATGAAATAGTTGTAATGTGTAGATACACTTGTTGACCAAATTTTGATGTGTGTTATAACACATCATAAGGTATCTTTGATTGGAGATAATGGAATAAAAATAGAACGCAAAATTTGATAAGTGGATTATAACAAGGTTATGACAAGTGGAAAGAATATTTTATTTTTAGCCTATGGACTCATCTTGAGATTTTGGATTTAGGCACCACTTTTTGGGTTTTTTTAGCTTATGGTTTTTTAAATTACTATTTGATGGTTTCATTTTTTGTACCTCCTATATATTAGGTGTTTAATATGGAGGTTGTGTGTATAATTTTGTAGATATTGTTAAACTAACACAATTCCTCCACATCTCTGGTTGGTGATACTCCTATGAAGGATTTCTCTACATGTTTATTGTAACTATGTTGTTTACTAAATGATATATTGGACTACTTTGGAGTGTGAAGTTTTTCTCTTGAAATGGTTTTCCCATGAACACATATGTTATGGTATATTATTTATTTTATGTTTATATGTGTTTCTTATTTATTTTATTATTAAAATATTGAACTTTTCACAACACTATCCTTAGAATTTTGGTTCCTAATCACCTCATATTCTAGGTGTTTAGTAGAGTATTTTTTGTACTAATATTTATTTAAATGGGAGCTTGTGTAGAGATGGTTTTGATCTTATTTCAAGAAGAAATGGAAAGCACTTCAAGGATAGAGATGGAAAAGTTCTCATATAGAAAGTTTAAGTTGTGGAAGCTCAAGATTGATGATGTGATCATAGACTAAGATCTATTTTCTATGGTATTTGGATCAAAACCTATAGCTACATCACAAGAAAGATATGGCAATATGGATAAAAAATTAAAGGGTCTTATTAGTCTCAATTTGGTTCATTCAATGTTGTTGAATGTGTATGAAGATACTATCACAATGAAACTTTGGAAGAATCATGGAGAAATTCATCAAGTTAAATCCCTAGTGAATAAGTTATTCCTAAGAAATAAGTTTTATACCTTCAAGATAAAGGATGGTGGGTTTCACTTTGTGGAAGTGAAAATGGATGAGGAGGATTGAGTGTACAACTTTTTTGTGTTCTTTTTCAAATTCATGGGACCACTTGGTTATAGTCATTGGAGTACTACCACCAAGTTCAAGATGGGTGCAGTGGTTGCATATTTTCTTTCCAAATAAATGAGAAGGAAGAGTTCTAATTCAAATAAGGACCTATAGGTTCATGAAAGATCCAATGAAAAAATTGATAAGGACATGAAACAAGATAATTCAAGATCTAGCTCTCTTGGTAAGTGCAAGGAAATTTTTTAAAACTACAACAAAGCTATAAATCTAAGAGACTAGAAGGAGGAGGAGGAGAAGAAAATATATATTTTTTGAGAGGTCATCACATGATGAAGGTGATTCTTTCATCACTGCCTTAGATAATCATACATCATAAATTATGCAGTTGATAGACTCAAGTGTCAGACAAATTTTAAAACTACAACAAAGCTATAAATCTAAGAGACTAGAAGGAGGAGGAGAAGAAAATATATATTGTAGAGGTCATCACACGATGAAGGTGATTCTTTCATCACTGCCTTAGATAATCATACATCAAAAATTATGTAGTTGATAGACTCAAGTGCCTCAGTTCTACATGACCTCACATCAAGTTTAGTTTACAAATATGAAGAATAGGATGGTGTAAAGGTGTACCTTGGAGATTATTTTGCTGAAAAAACAAGACAAATGAGAGGGTGGATGAATTAGTTGTATTTAATTAGAATATCAAAACCCTCAACAGTACTCAGATTCATAAGCATTCATTAAACCCTTATTCTGTTATAATGTTTAGACATGAAATGTAGATAACAAAAACTAAAACAATAACACCAAACACAAGAGAACACTAGATTTATGTGGAAAACCCAATGAGGGAAAAACCACAGTGAGGATTAGCTCACAATATAAGTAATTGAAAATTTGGTATAAATGCTCACTGCCAGAATAGGACACAGTATCCAGAAAGGTTCACATCCAAGGCACACTACCAGAAAAAAGAAGATAGAAGATAAATGTTACACAAATAACACTATCTCAATGCAACAAGGGATCCACCACAATAGCTCCAACACATTCACAATCTTGTTTGAAAGATTAAAAACACCTTCAGCTCACTGCCTTCAGAAGTTCAACACTTTGAAGTTCGCACTGCTCTGCATCAAATTTTCACTCTACACTTCTACAATTTGCATCACTCACATCACACACCTCTATCTTTTCCTTCAACAAATCAACTCATAATTATACCATCTTCAACCTTGAAACCCTTACAAGGTCGGCTACACATGCTTCACTCTTACAATATCAAATTAGGTCATTAGAAAAACATTCCCTTAGTGGATAGGAATGAAGGAGACCCACATAAATCCTTAGATAGGACCCAAATCTATCCTAACATACCTCAACACACTTCTAAAAACTTTTAAAGATGCATCACTTGTAGTGTAAACACCAAGTCAGTCCTTACCCATGCAAACACAATAGAACATTTAAGTACACGCTTACTTAAATAAATATGAAGATTTTGGGAAAAAACTTCACCTGAACATGATCTAGAATAACCAACAAACAATTTGAAATCCATCCAAGTCCTTTGCAACAAATGTCACCTAAAGAATATAATCATTTTGTTCATCTAGAAAACACTGCCAAACACTGTAACACTTTGTAGCTTGGAACCTCATCTTCTAAAGCACCAAATGATGAATCCTCTTGACACAGGAAAGAGATCAACACCATCAACTCTCCTTCAAAACTACAAGTCCTGAAACCCAAATACAAAGAAACACGGAGCAAGAACATTTCTCCTAGACACTTTTGTCAGCAACACTATAAATTCAGTTCACACACTGGTGAACATATCTTTCTCTGCACACTGATCCAAAATCCCAAATTTTGGATATAGAATCTTTGAACAACTCTAACCAACATATCAAAACCTCATAAGCATATCTTCAACCTAGAAGAAATGTGGAGCAATACCAGAACATCTCTACACCACTGCAACACATTGTTTCCTTCTTTTTCACAATTTTCTCAATATCCTCGACATCTTCATCATGCAACATCCTTCTTCAACATATAGTTGACATCAATGACAACACCATCTTGTTGACATCAATGATAAAACCAACATACTTTTAACATTCTCCCCTTTGTCATTGATGGCAACACATGATGTGAAAAACCAGCAAAGACACAATAGCTCTGAACATGCTTATTTCCTTTTCTCTTTAGTCACTCTCTCCCTTACATGATTCTCTTTCACTTTCTCTCCCCCTGAGAAGATAAAAATTTTCACAACTCTCTTTCTGAACTTTTTCACAAATATTTGTCTCTCCCTTTGACATAAATGGAAAAGGACAAAATGGTTTGCATTGTTCTCCCCCTTTGACACCGAACAAACTGCTCACTACTATTCTACAACTTTCTTACTTTTACTGCTTTGAATACTCCCCCTTAGGATTACTCCCAATCAAATCATAAACTTTGCACAATGACAACATATATTCTGCATTGCAATAATGACACTACCTACTCCCCCTGAGAGGTAGCCACCAACATTATTCCAGAAAAAGAATGAATCCATAGATCCACTGGACTGATGTAGATCTCCATATGCATCTAGTTCAAGGGAGAAGGGGCAATAACCCCAACTTCTCTTGAAGGTACTCAAAAGTATCCTTAGGAAGAGCCTTAGTGAATATGTTAGCAATCTGATCCTTTACAAGTACATATTCAAGCTTTACTTCATTCTCCACAACCTTTTCTCTCAAAAAGTGATACCTAATTGATATATTATTTGTCTTTGAATGCATCACTGGTTTCTTTGAAATGTTGATTGCACTTGTATTATAAAAAAAGATAGAAATATGATCATACACCACTCTTATATCCGTCAATGTCTATCTCATCCATAACACCTGTTTGTAGCAAGATGTTGCTGCAATGTATTTAGCCTCTGCGGTAGATAAGGAAACTGAATCTTGTTTCTTGCTCAGCCATGACACCAATTTGCATCCAAGAAAGAATGCACCACCACTTGTAATTTTCCTGTCATTCACACATCCATCCCAATCTGCATCTATATATGCACTTGATGTGAAATCAATATCTTTTGGATACCATAAGCCATAATATGGAGTGACTTTTAGATATCTAAATATCCTCTTCACTGCTGCAACATGTCTCTTTAGGATCTTCTTGAAATCTGGTCTAGTAGCAGTCAAATATAGTAGTCCACCAATTATATATTTGTACTTGCTTTGATAAGCCTTAGGGGATTCATCATCCTTACTCAATTTACAACCAGTTACCGGTTTGGAGTCATCCATTCCAAATTTCTTCAACATCTCTTTGACATACTTTGACTGTGAAATGAATATACCTTTATCTATTTAATTGATTTGCAGCCCAAGGAAGAAATTCACCTCTCCAAACATAGACATCTCAAACTCTTTTTGCATCTCTTCTTCAAACTTCTTACACATAGCTTCATCACCTCCAAAAATAATGTCATCAACATACACTACCACTATCAAGATTTTGTCTTTTTTAAAAAATTTTGAAGTAGAGATTACTACCGACGATACCCTTGTTGAATCCTTGATGTATCAAATATTTTTCCAACCTCGCATACCAAGCTCTAGGAGCTTGCTTCAATCCATACAATTCCTTTTTCAATCTGCATACCATATCTAGTTGATCTGATAACTGAAATCCTTTCGACTATTCAAAGAAAATCTCTTCTTCCAATTCTCCATTTAGAAAAGTAGACTTCACATCCATCTAATAAGCTTTAAAATCTTTGTGCTGCAAAAGCCAAAAACATTCTAATTGTTTCCATCCTAGCTGCTAGGGAAAATGTTTCTTCAAAGTCTATTCCTTCAACTTATGATTAACCCTTAGACACAATCCTTGCCTTGTTGCTTTCCACTTCTCCTTTCTCATTCAGTTTGTTCCTAAATACCCATTTTGTACAAATTATATTCTTGTTTGTCGGTATTGGAGCAATTTCCCAAGTTTTATTTTTCTTAATTTACCCAAGTTCTTCCATTTCGTTCATCCAATGTTCATTTTTGCATGCCTCACTTATTGTCTTAGGTTCAACTTTAGAAAGTAAACACAGATTTACCTCTGCTTCAACAACTCTTCTTGTCAACACACCTTTGCTTTTGTCTCCAATGATCTATTCTTCAAAATGATTTCTCTACACATACTTAGGGGTTCTAGGGTTGTTTTCTGGAACTTCTTCCTCTTCATTTTGCATTTCTTGTTCCTTAGCTTTTTCTTCTTCTTCTCTACAAGTAGGATCATCTGAATCATATCCATCTAACACAACTGAATTCTACAAATCTTCATCAACCTTGAAATTTCCACTCTCAACCATCTTTCTCAACCTTTTATTGTAGCATTAGTAAGCTTTTATTTTAGTAGAATATCCAAGGAAGATACCTTCATCAAACCTTGCATCAAAATTTCCTAATTTTTCTTCATCTCTCTTGATATAACATTTTCTTCCAAATACTCTAAAGTACTTAACAGCAGGAATCCTTCCATACCATAACTCATAGGGAGTCTTCATGTTGTTATCTCTTGCTCAAAATCTGTCAAGTATGTAAACGACAGTATGAATTTTTTTCTCTCCAGTAGACTTTCAGTAGGTTAGCTTCTTTCATCATAGTACTTGCAGCTTCTTGAACAATCCTATTTTTCCTTTCAACTACTCCATTCTGTTGAGGATTCCTAGGGGCAGACAAGTACTCCATTCTCATAAAACATATTTAATTCATTAGAGGTGAATTCTCCACCCTTATCAGACCTCAAAAATTTGATCTTAAAATCCATTTCATTCTCAACCATAGCTTTAAATGCTTTGAATCTATCTAGAGCTTCAACTTTCTCTCTAAGAAAAGTAACCCATGGAATTCTAAAATAATCATCACTAAAAAGCATTAAATACATGTCACCTTGAAGACTTCTCACTCTTGTAGGACCACAAAGATCTATATGTACCAGTTCCAACAATCTTGTGGAAGATTGTTCTTGTTCTTTTCCTTTGAAACTACTCCTTGTTTGTTTTCCAAATTGACAATCTCTATAAATAACATTGATAGGATTTGTAATTCTTGACAGATATCTCACTACTTGAACTGAATTGATTCTAACCAAATTATCAAAATTAATCTGACACATCCTCTGGTGCCATAACCAGCTTTCATTAATTTGATTCATAAAGAAATGACCATTAGCACCCTTAAGTTGATAGATATTTCCATATGTCCTCTTTCTAGTAGCAATCATAGTTCCAGATCCTTTCCTAATCTCACATGCATTATCCTGAAACACAAGATTATACCATTTTTCTACACATTTTTCCAACACTTAAAAGGTTATTCCTTAAGCCTTTAACATAGTAAACATCTTCAGTATTATGCTTGCCATCAAAACTGATTGAACCTATTCCACAAATCTTAGCACTTGAATCATCTCCAAATTTGACAAGTCCACCATCATATTTTTCAAGTTAGTAACCTACTTTTGTCTTTGATCATGTGATTAGAGAAGCTACTATCAATGACCCAATACTTCTTATCTTGTCTAGCATGAAAATAAGATAACAAGGTACCTTCAACCTTATCCTTCTTCTCTAGAACACTTTCCTACACACAAATTTCAAAGTTAATAGAAGTAGATTCATCTTTTAAAGCTAAGAACAAGAAGTCATTATCGTCAGCATCTCCATAATTAGATTCATCATCAAAAATACTAGCATCTTCTCTAACATAGTAACTTTTCATGATCATCTTTCCTTTGTTCTCCTTGCTTTTATTATTCACAGCTTTGTTTGGACATCTTGAAGAATAGTGACCTATATTTCCACAACTAAAACACTTGAAAGATAGTTTACCTTTGTACTTACCAGTGCCCTTTTTCATCCTTCTTACAAAGTTAGCTTCCACATCATCAAGATCATCATCTAAATCTTCAACCTTCTCTGATTTTCCAACCTTAAAAGTGGTCTCCATTTTCAAACCATTTTTCACACCAGTTTTTCTCATTTCATATGGAGATAATGTACCAAACAACTGATCTCTAGTGTAAGTATTAAAATTTGTAACTTTCTCAATAGTAGAAACCTTTTCACTATAGGAATCAGGAAGAGTTATGAGAATTTTCTTTACCACTTTAGGTTCTTTGACTTGTGCACCAATACCTCTCATTGCACTCACCAGTTCATCAACCCTCTGCATGTAACTTACAATTATTTCATCTTCATACATCCAAAAAGTCTCAAACTGTGTCTTCAAATTTTGCATCTTAGCTTGTTTAACCCTATTATCTCTTTCATAAATACTTTCTAGCTTATCCCAATCTTCTTTAGCAATTTTCAGATCCATAACTTTTATTAATTTATAATTTGAAAGACTATTCAAAAGAATAAACCTTGATTTACCATTTATTTCATAAGCCTTGATCTCATCACTTATGCTCGAGCCATTTTCAGGTATGGAATATGCAATCTTTATAGCCTTCTCAACTTCAAATCCAAGAGATACCAGATAACCTTCCATCTTTGACTTCCAAAATGCATAGTATGTTCCATCAAACTTAGGGTAATCCACCTTGTTTTCCATCCTAGATCTACCTCAAGTTGTTAATATTTTCTCCAAGGATCCTCGCTCTGATACCAATTGTTGAATGAACAAGAAAACTGAGAGGTGGGGGTGAATGATTTGTGTCTAATTAAAACATCAAAACCATCAAAAGTAATTAGATCCACAAGCATTCATTAAACCCTTATTATGTTATAATGTTTAGACATGAAATACAGATAACAAAAACTAAAAAAGAAACACCAAGCACAAGAGAACACTAGATTTACATGGAAAACCTTATGAGCAATGAACCATAGTGAGGATTATCTCACAATATAAGTAATTGCAAAATTGGTACAAGGGCTCACTTCCAAAATAGGACACACTATCTAGAAAGGCTCACACCCCTTCAGCTCACTCACTTCAGATGTCCAACACTTTGAAGTTCACACTACTTTGCTCAAATTCGCACTCTACACTTCTATAATTCGTATCACTCACATCATGCACCTATATCTTGTCCTTCTTCAACAACTCAACTCATACTTATACCATCTTCAACCTTGAAACCCTTCCAAGGCTGGCTACACACACTTCACACTTAAAATTTCAAATTAGTTAAGCACCAAAACATTCCCGCGGTGGATAGGAATGAAAGCGACCCACATAAATCCTTAGATAGGACCCAAATTTGTCCTAACATACTTCAACATGCTTCTACAAACTTTTGAAGATGCATCACATGTAGTGTAAACACCAAGTCAATCGTTACCTATGCAAACACAATAGAACATTTAAGTACACACTTCCTTAAATAAATTCGAAGATTTAAGACAACAAACTTCACCTAAACATGATCTAGAATAACCCACAAACACTTTGAAATCCATCCAAATCCTTCACAACAAATTTCACCTGAAGAATATAATCATTATGTTCACCTAGAAAACACTGCCAAACACTATAAAAATCTATAGCTCAAAACCCCATCCTCCAAAGCATGAAACCACAAATCCTCTTAACACAGGAAAGAGATCAACACCATCAACTCTCCTTCAAAATCACAAGTCTTGAAACCCAAATGCAAAGAAACACAGAGCAAGAACATTTCTCCCAGAAACTTCTGTCAGCAATGTTGTAAATTCAATTCACACATTGGTGAACATATCTTTCTCTGCACACCGATCCAGAAGCCCAAATTTGAGATATAGAATCTCTAAACAACTCTAACCAACATATTCAAACCTCATAAGTAGATCTTCAAGCTAGAAGAAATGTGGAGCAACACCAGATCACCTCTACATCACTGCAACACACTATTTCATTCCTTTTCATAATTTTTTCAATATCCTCGACATCTGCATCATGCAACGCCCTTCTTCAACATATAGTTGACATCAATGACAACACCAACATACTTGCAACATATTCTCATTTGAATATTGTTGGTCATGGTAGAGTCCTAATTTTATTCCTTAATGAATGAGTGATGGGGATCAATGGTGAACTACATATCCCTATTTTACCATAGAACTTGATTTTTGTAAGTAAATTGAATGATGTGGGTGTGCAAGATTTTTCTCAAGTGGAGGGTGCAATATGGTCAAAGGAGATATTTTTCTTTCTAAGGGTGTTTAAATTGGAAATCTATTTCAACTAGATGCATGCATGGTTTAATGTAATAGTTCTTCAATTCCTACAATGAAGATATCTACATAATATTTACCTTCATCATTAGAACCAACAAAAAATAGGTGTGTTGTGTCTACTTCTAATTTTCATGCTTTATGGGTACCAAAGGATGCTCATGCTTTAGAGGCTAAGCCACTATTAAAGAAAATCATGGTATGGAACTAAAGGATGGGTCATATAGATAAGAAGGATTTAAGATTAATAAAAATAAAAAACCTTATTGATAGTTTAAATGATTGTAATCTTGAATTTCATTTATGTGAATTTTATATACATGAAAAATAAAATTGTATTCAATTTTACTCAACTTCTCATAAATCTTTTGGGGTGTTGGATTGAATTCATTATGATGCATTTGGTTATGTTAATGTTCCTTCAATTTGCAAATCTAGATATATTATATTTCTTCTATTGATGATTATAGTAGAAGGACATGGGTATATTTCATTAGAAGTAAATCTAAATTCCTCATACATTTTAAACAATTCAATGTTCTTGTAGAGAATCAAACTTGTAGGAAGATTAATATTTTAGGACAAATAATGGTAGTGAGTTTTTCAATAAATTTTTAATAAACTCTCTAAGGACCATGGGATAGAAAGATATAATACAACTTCATAAACCCCTAAAAAATAGAATTATAGAAAGAATTAATATAACTTTGATGGATAGGGCCAGAAGTATATTTAGTGGGGCCAACTTGGACAACTTGTTACCTAGTTAAAAAGTATCGTACATTGACCCTTGTTGACAAGAAACTATGGAAGTGTGGCCAGGAAAAATCCTTAATTGAGTCATCTTTGAGTCTTTGGTTGTGAGGTGTATGCACATGTGCCTAGGGATAAGCGGTCAAATTTGGAGAACAAAGTTATAAAATGTATCTTCATTGGTATGGTATTGGTGTGAAAGGATATAATTTTTTGGACCCTATGTCTAAGATATTTTTGTATAGCATAAGTCTTATATTTAGAGAATCCAAGAATTCCTCCATATTATCACAATAAGAGAAGCATGAGAATAAATATATGGTTTAACTAGCCCCGAATATGGATAAGATTGATTCAAAATCCCATGAAGGTCCTGAAGAGGAAGAGAGATCAAATAGTTTAGTTTTGAAGAAGAGATATAACTTCCACCTAAGTCATTGAGATGGTCCACTCAATAAATATAACAAATAGAAAGGTATAATCCCTCTAATTGTAGATATTTTTTCTTTGATTACTAACATTGGTGAAACTAGTATTGTAAAGAAAAGCTATAGTTATGAATGATGCACAATCCTAGTAGGTGGCCATGGATGATAAGATGACTAATTTGAAAAAAAAACGTGACCTAATACCTTTTCCTAATGGATAAAAACCTACTGGATGCAAAGAGGTGTTCAAAATAAAAATAGGATCTAATGGAAACATTGAGAATTGCAAGGCGATATTTGTTCTATAGGGTTATTCCTAGGATGAGAGAAAAAATTATGGTAATATTTTCTCCTAGTTGAAAAATTGAAATCCATTCTATTTTTATTGTCTCTCATTGTAGAGTATGATATTGAGGTTGAAAAGATGGATGTGAAAACAACATTTCTTCACGGTGATTTGGAGGAAAAGATTTATATGACACAACTAGAGCACTACATTGATAAAGGTAAATAACATTTGGTTTGTAAGTTTAAGAAATATTTGTATGGTCTTAAGAAAACTCTTAGGATGTAGTACCAAAATTTGATTCTTTTGTGTTAATTTTAGGATTTTTGAGATCCAAATTGGATCATTGCATCTACTACAAGATGGATGATGATTGTATTCTCCTTATTATGTTATATGTTTTTATTATATTGGAAAAATAAGTTTTTATATGGGGGGACCCAAAACCCCAAAATACAAAATGTTGCTACAACAGAATAACATGCGACCAAACAATAGTAGAATAACAACTACACAAGATTTAACCAACAGACCAAAATAAAGAAATAGCAAACTATTTCAGACTATTTAGGGCCTCTTCCATAATCTTATTGATAATTCTTATCAACCATCATCAATAGTTATTCCTTCTCCTCATCAAAAGTATTCTTCTTTTTACCCCTAGTGTGGGCACTAGGTCCCTGCTCAGCATCTATAATCGCAAAATTGTCTTTCTCCTTGTCTTGAAGCTCCTTCATCTTGTTGTTGGAAACTCGTCCACCAATCATGTGATCTTCCCTTATTTCTCAGTCTTTTAATGAGGATATTTAAGGTTTTTGTAATGTTATAAATGGAAACTTGGATTATCTTCAATATCTTGTCCACATTGGTTTTAACATTGTAAAACATCTTTTCAATTTCCTGAATATGAGTCTCATGATCCACTTTAAGCTCCTAACAACTTCCTCAATATCTAAAAGTTTTATTTTTGGTTCCTCCGCCCTGTAAGATGACTAGTATAAATCCTTCTCTCCACCTTTCCCTCACTAGCAACCTTCTCCTACAAACTCCTTAATTTAACATTAACTTTGTTGAGATCCTTGAGTAAGTACTTAGTTAATTTAAAACTACCTATCACACTACCATGAACCACCCATAACACATCAATAATATTTTGTGTGCCATAGATCAAATGATTGAAGTCCTCCAAAAAAGGGTCAATCTTGGCAGCATCCTCCACATTCTTTGCAATGCCCTTCATAAGGGGGAGAGCAACATCCACTCTAGCTTCCCTTTGCACTTGAGTATCCTCACTCACCATCTCCTTCCCTTTCAAACCATCCCCCTTGTGCTCTTCCACAATACCCTTTCTTTTAACACTATCATCATCATCTTCATCTCCAATCTGAGACCCATCCGACCAAGGCTACATTTTTTTGGGACTTTTCTTAGGTAGAGCATTTTTAGTAGGAGATTTCATTTTCTTCTTCCCACCCAAAGTCGAGGGGGGAGAAGAGAGGTCCACCACCAAGTCAGTCCCACCCTCAGAAGCCACCTAATCCTCATCATCCCCAGCTGTCATAGTGTCAAAACCCTTATTAGATACCACTAAATGTTTGTGTTTCTTATGCTCAATCTTTCCTTTCTCTTTCATGGGTTTCACAGGAAAATTAGCTTTAGCATACTCCATAATAAGAAAAATCAGACCCTCATGCAAAATAATACTAGGGTTTTTGTGAGTCACAGGCACCTCCAAAGACGCCAACAAAAAAATTTGAAAGAACACCAGCATATTATAGTGAAAATGATTAAGGAAATTGAAATGAAAACCCATAGTCATAGTAAACCTACCATCAAGCATAACATATCTCATAATCAACTCAACAATATCAACCCAAATTGGCTTAATTGACATTATCTCGTATCCCCATGATGTTAGCTTCACAAACCTCTCCCTTTCATTACCTTTGAAGAAGTTATTCAACACTTCATCATTGGCTTTCCTGTCTTTAAAAAAAATCCTTCCCTGCAGTTGCAACCTAGTAACCTCCACAATCAGATCCCCGGAGATGATAAAATCCATACCCTAGATCATCAATGTTCTCTCCTTCCATCCACTCACAAATATTCTCTAATTAAGTGAGGAAAACAACCCTCCCTCACAACTGAAAAAAAAAAAACTAATTCAACTCATAAAATGATTGACAAGGTCACAAAAATATGCAAGAAGAGACTTAAGATTCTCATTCAAAATAACCAAATCTAAAATTACATTTTATTTGCAGCCATATGGGTTGATTAATTCCATTAAAAATTGAAGCAAAATCTAATAAGAGATAGAAAATAACAAATCCAAAATGTTCTCCTTCAAACTATCTTCTTGCACAAGCTTCTAGCTTCTACAAACTACAACCTTTAACAAGAAACCACTGCTACAACAAACCTCAGTATTGCCAATCCATTTTTTGCTAGAAAACCTCTTTAAACCTACAACAAAATTCCTTCTCCAACATCCCCTATAAAAGCCACACATCCTCTTCTTCTTTAAAAAATATTCCTTTTAATGACAACCCAAAAATTTTCAATACCACTCTTGCACTACTATCTAAAAAATTGATTTTTGCCTCCTTTAGAAAGGTTATGCCCATGAAATTGAAAAGGATTCTCCAACAATTAGAAAAATCATTAAATTCTCCTTGATACACTTTTTTAACTTCCAAAAATCCACATCATGTTTTCCTTTTTGGATTTTTCCCATTTAAATTACCTCCTAAATTATCTCCACTCCCAAAATTTGCAACAAAATAATAAAAGGAAATTATTTAATATTTACTTAGGCCTAATATTATGATTTATTCTCCAACTACATAATTACCAAACCTCAAGAAATAATAAAAATTAGAATACTTTCATTTTGGGTGATGTTGATTGCTCGTACCCCCAAATGATCCTGCATCAGACACACTAGATAGAAATTTTGTGAGCATTGCCTCACAAAATGGAGTTGAGTAGTAGAAGTACTCTTTCAAATTGTGGATGTAAGATAATTTGAACTCCATCACTAATATAGACAAAATATTTTTTTCCCCTGCCTCTTCCAGAACTTAGCCAAGAAAATTGTCATCCTCCACCAAGTGTGCAACCTATTCCTCTTTCCTCTCATGGACTCAAATCCACCATAGACCATCCTCCTCCTTCAAAGGCTTTCTCTTCTCTTCATCTCCTTTGTGGGATCCAACCCACCACAAATTGACCACCTCCACCAAATCTCAGATGTGCAATCTCTCATAACTTCTACATACAGATATGCAACATTTGTAGTCCACTTCGTCACTACATAATCCTCCTTCTCTAACTCTTTACTCAATTCAACATGCAAATTCATTGCAAATTCAACATTATAAAAAGCATTAAACTTTACCTTTGTGACTTCTACTGTCACAACTTCATCTTCCTCTACTACAACTTGTCTCTCTTTTTCAAGGTTTTATACTTTCAATTTTCTCCTCCTGTTGCAAGTATGAAGGTGTTTTCATTGATGTCAATTGGTTAACTAGTTGTCTACAGGTTGTTTTAGTCATTGATGTCATAGTTGGTTGTATATGTTGAGGATATTGAGAAAATTGTAATAGAGAAAGGTTGTAGGTGTTTAGTGTTTGCTTCAGGTTTTGCTGCTATTCTAATGAGGTCTGAGGTATTATTCATGGTTTTTGGAAGTCTCTATATCCAATTTTTGGGTTTTTGGATCGTTGTACAGTGCAAGATTTGTTCAACAGTTGTGAATTGAGCTTTTTTGTGTATCTGGCTGAGGTCTGAGAGAAATGATGTTGCTCTAGATTCTTCTTGTTCGAGTCTGATAATTTGCGATTCTCAAGATAAGTTGTTGAGGTCGTGTTCAAGTTAATTTTGTTAAGTGGGAAGATTGGATCATGTTAAGGTTGAACGTGCTTAATTGATTTATGCGTTTTACACTGGTTTGGCTGAACTTGTGTTAAACACTACTTTCAAAGTTCATGGAAGTGTGTTGAGGTGTGTTTGGACTTATTTAGGTCTTCATTAAATGTGTGTTTGGGTCGCCTTCGTTCTAATTCCACCGTAGAATGTTTTGGTGTCAACCTAATTTGAATTTGTAAATGCAAATGGTGTATGGACAACTTTGGATGAGTTTCAAAGTTGAAGATGGTATAAATAAGAGTCATGATGCTTGTGATAATAGTGCAAATGAAAGTACATATGCAAGAAAGATAGATGTGAGATAGATGCGAAATAGTGTGTATGTGATGTGAGTTTGGGAAAATCAGTGCAAAATCTAATTATTGAGTTTCTAGAAGCAGTGAGTTGAAGGTGTACTCTATCATTCAAGAATGTCTACAATTGTGAGAGAATTGTAGTGGAAATATTTATTGCATTGAGATTTTTTTTTCTCTTTGTAACAACTCTATTCTATCTTCTTTGTATTTGTACGACAATGAGCCCTCCGAGTGGTTAACCCTCGTTGGACAGTGAACCCTATTTCAAATAGTGAGGCCTATTTTGGCAGTGAGCCTTTGTATTCGGTTTTCATATTCTCTTTATTGTGAGCTAATCCTCATCATGGTTTTTCCCTTATTGGGTTTTCCACATGAATCTGGTGTTATTGTGTGTGTGATGTTTTTTAGTTTTTGCTTTTACACTTAATGATTAATCAAATTAGCAGAGTAAAGGATTTGTGAATGATAATTGATCTAATCTCTAGTGAATGTTTTAAAGGTTAAAATTTGTTACAATTGATTCACCCCCCCCATCTTAGTTTTCTGGTTCAACAATTGGTATCAAAGCTTGGTTCCTTGGAGAAGAGCTTAACCACTTAAGAAAGGTTTAGGATGGTGAGAAAGATCACTATTGAGTGCCCTAAGTTCAATGGAACAAATTATATCTTCTAGAAACTAAATATGGAAGGATATCTAGAATATTGTGGATATGATGTTAAGAAATCTTACAAGACTGCATATACTGCTTTGGCTAATTGTATGTGTACAGCTAATGAGATCAAGGTGCATGAACCAAACAATAAGGAAAAGTTCATTCTAAAGAATAGTTTGTCACAATCTGAATTAATTAAAGTTGCAAATCTAAAGATTGCCAAAGAGGTCTAGGATGCTATCGAAAAGATTCATGACAGAGATGAAAAGGTCAAAGAAGCAAAGTTATAGAACTTGGAAGCACAATTTGAGATCTTGCACATGTTTGAAGATGAGAACATTAAATCCTATGTACATAGAATGGATGAGTTGGTAGGTGGAATGAGAGGACTTGGTGCTACATTAGATGAATCTAGGATTGTGAAAAATATTCTTAGAACTCTCTTTGATGCATACAATGAAAAGGTATTTGCTATTGAAGAATTTGTAGATTATAAGACTTATACTAAAGATCAGTTGTTGGGTACTCTAACATCATTTGAAATGAGAAAGCCCAATTTGAGAAATGGATCCAAATCATAAACTACTTTTAAAGCTACAAGTGCTAAAGATCCGAATGAAGAAAATATTGATGAAGTAGAAGCTAACTTTGTAATAAGGATGAGAAAGGGCTCCAATAAATATGAAGTTAAGTTACCATTTAAATGCTTTATTTGTGGAGGAATAGGTCATTATGCTTCGTGATGTCCGAAAAGAGCTAAGAAGAATAAACATAGACTGAGCAAAGAAAAAAATAGAAGATGATTAAGAGAGCATATTATGAAAATGAAGATGTTGGTATTTCTGATGAAGAATCTTATTATGGAGATCTTGATGATAATGAATGCTTGTTCTTGGCTATAGAAGAATAATCTACTCGTACTAATACTGAGAGGCAAGTAAAGTAAAGTGCTCCAGAGAAAGTTGAAGATACTATGAGCTATGCCCTTCATGCTAAACAGGAAAAGAACTATTGGGTTGTTGATAGTGGTTGTTCATATTGGAAATATGGGCAGAGTGAGATAGAAGCTTGAATATTTTCATTCACAAATAGTATCATGCTTCTTCTTCATTTTCATTCAATATAGATTACATATATATAGGAGTTGTATTTCCTATATTCTAGGAAACCTCTTATAATGACTCTTCTAAATATAATGAGTTGTTTTAACAACTCAAATCCTTACAAATAATCTAAGTGAGTTGGATTAACAACTCACATTATTATTATCACAAACAACTACCCACATTATAATATTTGTTACACATAATTAAACATGTGAACACTAACATGATTTCCAACACCCCCCCTTAGTGTGAACATGGTAAGAACTCACACCCTTCATCTGCATTATGCTCATCCCTATGGCATGTCCAACTGACTCATGACCTTGATTCAAAGAAAGGCTCTCTCCTCCCATGGTTTTAAATAGGCTTACCACAAACCTTAACGTGAACAAGAACCTCCACCATTTGTCCACCTCGAGTGGTTTTTTGGATCCTCCCACAAACCCTTTCAAGATCCATGAACTGCATTACACTAGTGATTTTGTTCGCCACTATGCTTGTACATCAAGGAAGTATATAGGAATCAACATATATAAAAAAATTTGAAGAAGAAAACTCATACGGAAAATTTTTCACATTACATTCCATAAGAACAAAATGTTCTTAATTGTAGTCATTGTTGTTGATCTCTGCCACTCAATCTCGAACAACATAGACAACCACCACTGCCATTGGAAGTTGCCTTTGACTTTAGCCATTTTGGTGTGAAATGGGAATGGAACATTGGTTATTATTCCCCCCCACAATGTGAAATTCCTTTTATTCACACAAACAGGAATACTGAAAATAAAATCATACCATAGTGCATAAAAGGAAATAAAATGTCACCAAAGCTGATGAGCGGCCCCGTCGTTAGTGACTGACGAGAGGATGTTGATTGTCCTCCTTCCTCTGTTGCCTCCATCCTCCAATAGGTTTTCTACTTAATTAGAAAATTTGGCTTATAGGCTCAGTGTTACAATGCCCCCCCACAAGATGGACATCGCGTACAAGTGATAGTGCGTCCAATTACAATTGAGGCGATTTTTTATTTTTTATTATTTTTTTTATTTTTTGACACTTTTGAATATGGATAGACATAATCCTAATGACACAATAAAATAGACCCTATTTTGTGGAAAATAATACAACTTGACTCAAAAACACTTTGAGACACTAAAAAAATAACAATTTAATGTTAATCTAAAAAACTATCATTAGACACTCAATCTATTGATATAGACTAGTTTTGAGTATAAAACAATTATTGACTTCTTAACATGGACTCTAATCTAAATAATAAAACTTTGACATAGAGTATCTCTCTAAAAATTAACATACAATAACTACACAAATAACAACCTACCAAACCTAAAAGAAGAAACATAACTATGACACCATCATATCCATCAATAATGACCACTGTAGTCATGTACTTGCAATAGAAGAGCACCACCTCGACCCTTGACCAGGTTCAACTTTGGACTGACCTTGTCGGCACCATCAAATGGCCAAATAGATCTTCAGGTGCTCATCCAGTATGGACAAAAGAATTCCCAGTGAGGTCGCCTACACTGTCGTCCGCTTCAACGTGGAGATGCCTCAATCTTTCCCGATCGATTGAAGCCTAGAAATTGGCTACGAGTTTATCGAACCCTCCTTCTCAAGAACAAATCTCAAGCCTTCTTATGAATAGATTGCAAATGAAGAAAAGATGATTTAGAGTGGGCTTCTCTACGCAACAATGATTCCCACGACCACACAAAGGTTGAATTGGCTCTTCGTAGAAATCAAATGGGGATAATGAAACACCGCCTCTTCTCCTCGCAAGTCAGCGCGCCTCTTCTCCTTTCCAAATCATCGCCGTCGTAGACTCCAAATCATGCCCAATTGAGAGCAATAAACAATTTGATGGATCCAAAGAAGAATCATGGATGCACAAAACAAATCACAAGTCTCATGCCTCACAATAGAGTTTTTGTGGGCTTCAAATCAGAAATAACACCCTATAGATAACTCGCGCAACCCCTCCAATTACAAAGTCACTCCATAAATAGTTCAATTATTCCTACAAATGAATAGTTACATTAATGAAGACTTGGTTGTTACAAGTAAAACTATATTCACTCGTCTTTTTAGCTCCCAAATAGTGGAAGCAACGTCTCCAACCAGTGCCTGATACACCGTGATTATTCTAGTGTTATTCTAGAGACTACCAAATAGAATGTGAATCTGGCCTGGCAGTATGAAATCATAGGCCCTCCAAAAATGAGAACATCAACCCAAAATATGAAAGGTATTCCCTCTCCTCCAATCTCATGTCTACAATCAATGAAACCTAAGATCTTCAATTCTGCTCACACTGTTTAGTATTCATGAGCAATGAAGTGCCTACTCTGATACCATATTGGAAATATGGGCATAGTGAGATAGAAGCTTGAATATTTTCATTCACAAATAATATTGTGCTTCTTCTTCATTTTCATTCAATATAGATTACATATATATAGGAGTTGTTTTTCCTATATTCTAGGAAACCTCTTATAACAATTCTTCTAAATATAATGAGTTGTTTTAACAACTCAAATCCTTACAAATAATCTAAGTGGGTTGTATTAACAACTCACATTATTATTATCACAAACAGCTACCCACATTATAATATTTGTTACACATAATTAAACATGTGAACACTAACATGATTTCCAACAGTTCACATCGCATGACTGGTGATAAGAGTAAGTTTGCTAAACTTAAAAATTATTATGGAGGCATAATTAAATTCAGAGATGATACTAGTGCTAAGATTTGTGGAATAGGTTCAGTAAGCTTTGGTGGCAAGCATAATACTGATGATGTCTACTATGTTAAGGGTTTAAGGCATAATCTCTTGAGTGTTGGACATATGTGTAGTAAAGGATATAATCTTGTATTTGAGGATGAGAAACGTGAAATTAGGAAAGGATCCAAAATAGTGATTGTTGCTAGAAAGAAGTATGAAGGAAACATTTATCAACTTAAGGGTGTTGATGGACATTGCTTTATGACTCAAATTAATGACAGTTGGTTATGGCACCGGAGGATGTTTCATATAAATTTTGACAACTTGGTGAGGATCGATGTTGTGCAAGCTATGAGAGATGTATCGAGGATTACCACTCCTATTAATGTTATTTGCAAGAACTGTCAGTTTGGAAATCAAGCTAGAAACAACTTTAGATAAAAGGAACAATCTACTACCAGACTGTTGGATTTGATTCACATAGATCTTTGTGGTCCTACAAGGGTGAGAATTCTACAAGGTGAAAGGTATTTTATGCTTTTGATGGATGATTACTCTAGATATACATGGGTTACTTTTCTTAGAGAGAAATCTAATGCATTAGAAAGATTCAAGGAATTTAAGGCTATGGTTGAGAATGAAGCAAATTTGAGAATAAAATGTGTGAGGTTTGACAGAGGTGGTGAATTCACCTCGAATGAGTTTAACATGTTTTGTGAAGTTCAAGGAATAAAAATAAAGTTATATGCTCCTAGAACTCCTCAGTAGAATGGAGTTGAAAGAAAGAACAAGATGGTTCAAGAAGTTGCTAGATCAATGATTACAAAGGCAGGTCTACCAAAATTTTACTATAGAGAAGCTATTGATACTACTATTTATGTGTTCAATCGAGTTCAAGCAAAAGCTAACAGTACTAAGACTCCCTATGAGCTATGGTGTGGAAGAATTCCTACCATCAAATATCTCAAGGTATTTGGAAGCAAATGTTATATCATAAGGGACGAAGAAAATTTAGGGAAGTTTGATGCTAGATGTGATGAAGGTATCTTCCTTGGATACTCTACTAGAAGTAAAGCTTACAGATGTTTTAATAAAAGACTAAGAAAGATCGTAGAAAGCACAAATGTTTAGTTGGATGAAGCATTGAAGAATTCAATTGAAGTTGATGGATATGTATCTAATGAACCTGATTGCATAGAAGTTGAAGAAGATGTTGAAGAATAAGAGAAGCTCAAAATGAGGAAAAAGAAGATTTGGTGGTGTCCCCAAAGACACCTAAATATGTGCAAAAGAATCATTCAGAAAGTCAAATCATTGGAGACAAGAGAAAAGGAATATTGAAAAGAAGTAGAGATGCTACTGATGAAATAAATTTGTGTCTACTTTCTAAAATAGAACCTAAAATAGTGAGTGAATCATGTGAAGATGAGAATTGGATGAAAGCTATGAAAGAAAAACTTATGTAGATTGAAAAGAATCAAACTTGGGAATTGGTCCCTAGGCCGGAAGATAAAAACATAATTGGATCAAAATGGGTATTTAGAAACAAGTTGAATGAGAATGGAGAAGTGGTTAGAAATAAAGCAAGGCTTGTGTGTAAGGGTTGCTCACAAGTAGAAGGTATATATTTTTAAGAGACTTTTGCTCTGATGGCTAGAATGGAAGCTATTAGAATGTTTTTGGTATTTTCTTCACATAATATTTTAAAGTATATCAAATAGATGTAAAGTCTTCATTTCTAAATGGTGAGCTAGAAGAAGAATTCTACATGGAACAACAAGAAGGATTTCAGTTGTCAAATCAACCAGATATGGTTCGCAAGTTAAAGAAAGCTTTATATGGATTGAAGCAAGCTCCTAGAGCTTGGTATGCAAGGTTGGATAGGTACTTGATTCAACAAGGTTTCAATAAAGGTACAACAAAAGTAATTTATACTTTAAAATTGAAAATTACAAAATCTTGATAGTAGTTGTATATGTTGATGACATTATATTTTGAGGAAATGAAACAATGTGCAAAATATTTGCTGAAGAGATGCAAAAATAATTTGAGATATCTATGTTTCGTGAGATGAATTTCTTTCTTGGGCTACAAATCAATCAAACAAAGAAAGGAATTTGAATTTCATAGTATAAGTATGTAAAAGAGATGTTGAAGAATTTTAGGATGGATGGTTCCAAACCGGTATGCACTCCTAAGTGTAAGGGAAGAATGCAGAGGTGACTTTAAATTTTGCAATTACAGTTTAATTAAGATACTCATGAAAGAAATAACAGAAACAGAGAAATGAACATACACAATTTGGACACTAGATTTACGTCGGAAAACCCTTACGAGAGAAAAACCCACCACACCAAGAAAAGCCTCTTTGTATTACAGTAAAGAAAATTACATACAAAGTTCAGACTTAACTTTCTGATGTCAATTTACAGCAGCATAATTTCCTTATCAACCTTGTATAGAAATGATCTCAGAATTTAATTCATACACACTGATCAAATTGCATTCAATCGAGCAACACTTCGTTATCTCACACTCTTATGTACATCGTCATCCGCCATTGCCCGAGCATAATCATTTTTCCTCGCAGTCTGTTCATCTCCCTCACAAGAATGGTTGCAACAGTCCAACTGCTAGCGGTTCACATTTCACTTCTCTGATTGGTTGAAAACAAACCATGTAGGATAGACATTCGATCAAGGCGTTCAAACAGTATCGCATGTCAGTGAGACACTAGGCCGTGTCTCCTCGATGCCACAATGCCTGACTTTCGTTATCACCTAGTCACCACCATCGGCAAGAGTCATATCGAGTTCAAAAATGTCGCCCAGACTCACTCTATCGCTAAGACATCATATTGATATCCACTGCAAAACCATCGGCCAGACCATCGCTATCGGAAAAACATCATACCAAACACAAATCCATCTTGTGTAGAACTATCGACAAGAGTTTCGCTATCGCTAAGAGTCTCATAGAACTTTATGTTATACCGATGTTCATACCCGTCGGCAAGACGATAACCATCGGCAAGAGTTCACACCGATCACACCTATCTGTCGGTGAGACCAATAGTCATCGACATGAGATCATACTGAGTGCAAACCTTTCGGCAAGACCACATCCATCCCTTAGACTCTTATCGAGCCTTCATGTCACCCTGATGACTTCGAGTGTATAACCGTCGGTGAGACATATCTTGTTGGAATGAGTCATTCTGAGTGTTCATGCCTCGCCCCAAAGACTTCAGTCGCCATGAGTCTCCCCGATAACCATTAGAAACCAACCTGTCGGCAAGAGATCTCCCCGGGCAGAAAGAGTTAGAACTTTCACAGTGATCGAAATGTCTTGCCAATGACTCCTGTCGGCAAGAAAGAAACAAAGTCTCAGCGACCTGAGCACTTCAAACATTTAGAACACAGCTGCTAGTCGGTAAGACTTCCAAAGGGTCTTACTTCCAGAGGGCCTTACCGACTTTTCTTTTTCAGGAGTTTACATGCCAGTAAGATTGAGGCACATTTTCCAACAATCTCCCACTTGACGAAGATCTTACTGACACCTCCAGAGCACAACAAAACTACTGAAATTCATGGGAACTAAGGCCCATCGAACTGGCATACCACCTGAACTTGTCTATGCTCACTGGCTTCGTCAATGCATCTACAACATTTTCCAAAGTATCCACTTTTTTCTAAAGAGACCTTTCCATCCTCCACCATATCTCATACAAAATGATACTGCACATCAATATGTTTCGTCCTGGCATGGAAAGTAGGATTTTTTTCCAAACAAATAGCACTCTGACTGTCACAGTAAATTGTAATTATCCCTGCATCAAACCCAATGTTAGAACACAAACGTTTTAACCAGATTGCTTCTTTATAGGCGTGTGTTGCTGCCATGTATTTTGCCTCCGTAGTGGACAAAGCGACTACAGCCTATCACTTACTCATCCAACTAACTGTACCACCATTCATCATGAAAATATATCCACTGGTGGATCTTCTGCTGTCAACATCCCCTTCCCAATCACAATCCACATAGCCTCAAATGCTGAGAGTCCTTTGTGATTCAACCAAATTTCCATGGTAACACAAAGCATATTCTGAAGTGCCCTTCAGATATCTAAACACCCTTTTCACAACATCCCAATGTGTCCTTCTAGGATTTTCCATAAAATAACTAAGTACTCCCACTGCTTGGGCAATGCCTGGCCTTGTACAGACCATTGCATACATTAAACTGCCAACTGCACTAGCATAAGGCACTCTGGTCATGTCCTCTATCTCAGTAGGAGATTTTGGACAGTCTTCAACAGATAGCTTCGTTCCCTGCAAAACTGGAACAACTAGTTGTTTGCTATTATTCATACAAAATCTCTCCAGAACAGTATTAATATACTTACTCTGACTGAGCCAAATTTTTCTACTCTTCCTATCCCTGGTTATTTCCATTCCAAGAATATACCTGGCTGCACCAAGATCTTTCATTTCGAACTTTACAGACAACTGATATTTTAAATCAGAAATCATTAACTTACTATTGCCTATGAACAACATATCATCAACATAGAGAGCAATAATAAGAACACGATCATTTTTAGCTTTGTAGTACACACAATGATCAAATTTCGATCTTACAAATCCCAATGACAAAACAAAAGTGTCAAATTTCTGGTACCACATTCTAGAAGATTGTTTTAAACCATATAGAGATTTTTTCAACCTACAATCCAGTTTTTCTTTACCTTTTTCCACAAAGTGCTCAGGTTGGGACGTATAAATTTCTTCTTCAAGGTCACCATGAAGAAATGTTGTCTTCACATCCATCTGTTCAATCTCTTAAGTCATACGATGTTGCAAGTGACAAAAGAAATTGATAGACATCAGCTTAGCTACAGGAGAAAATATTTCTCCATAATCAATTCCCTCTACCTGGGAGTATCCCTTCGCAACCAACCTTGCCTTATACTTTTCCGCACTGCCATCCGACCTATTTTCTTTTTAAATACCCATTTGCAGCCAACAACTTTTTTCTTCAGGCAAGGGCACCAAACTCCAAGTATCATTCTCTTCTAATGATGCCATTTCTTCATTCATGGCTTCCAACCAAGAGTTTGAATCAGACATTCTAAATGCCTCTTTCACAGTCCTAGGTTCATCAGTGCTAGAAATTAAAGCATAGGAACAAGTAGAATCTATCAAGGAAAACCCATACCTATCAGGTTGCTTTCTTTCATGTGTTGACCTCCTCACAGGCTAAGGCTGAGGTTGATCTTCTTCTTCAGAACTTTCAGAACTACTTGAGCTCTCCTCAGTTTCAAGTACATTTTAATTTCCAATTCCTCTTTATTTGGTGTAGGAGGAATTTCAACTACATCCTTTTTATTTTCTGATTTTGTCTCTGACTGCAGATCTAAAGTAGAAGGCTTCAGCTCATGAAAAATAACACTTCTACTGTACAAAACCTTCTCCGTATTAGAATTCCAAAACTTGTATCCTTTTATGCCAACACTATAACCAATAAAAATACATTTAACAGCCTTGTTTTCCAATTTAGATCTTTTTTCATTCGGCACATATGCATATGCCTCCCAGCCAAAGACACAAATGTGTCTCAGAGAGGGCTTCTTTCCAAACCATGCTTCCAAAGGTGTTTTCTCAACAAGAGAGGAATTAGGAGAACGGTTTATTAAGTAACATGTTGTTGCAACTACCTCAGCCCAGAACTTCTCCTCCAAGCCAACACTGCTCAGCATACTTCGTGCTCTTTCCATCACTGTCTATTGAACCTTTCTGCAACTCCATTTTGTTGCAGAGTGTAGGTGTATTTTTATGTCTTTTAATCCCATGATCTTTACAGACCTCTCGAACTCATCAAAACAAAACTCACTACCATTGTCAGTCCTTAAACATTTTATTTTCTTCCAGTCTGATTTTCCACAAGGTTTTTAAATTCCTTAAAACGACTAAACACTTATGATTTACTTTTCAAAAAATAAACAAATGCCCTTCTTGAATAATCATCAATGAACGATACATAATATCTTGATTTAGACAAAGAAGGAACATTTATTGGATCAAAAACATCAAAATGAATGTAATCAAGTAAACCAGAAGATTTATGAGGACTGGAGAAAAATGAAACACGATGTTGTTTACCATATATACAATGTTCACAAAACTTGAATTCGAGGTTACAATCATCAAGCCCTTCAACTAGGTTTTTATTTTTCAAGGCTTTTAAACCTTTTTCTCCAATGTGGCCAAGCCTATGATGCCAGAGCATAGTCTTTTTTGCTGGAAATTTCACTTCCATAGAGTTTGCACTATCAGGAAATTTTTCCTCTTTTTCTCCATGAGTAGCTTTCTGTGACTTTACAGAGACACTATTGCATTGCACATGTGCATCCAGCTTATACAAGGTACCAATACGAACACCCCTAGCTAGCACCATTGAGCCTCTAGTCATCTTGCAACCATTTCCAGAGAATGTGACTTGCACTCCAATATCATTCAGCTTACTAACAGAAAGTAGATTTTGAGCCAAACTTGGTATATGCATTACATCATTGATTCCCTTCACTCTTCCATCAGGGAATTGAATCCTGACTCTTCCACTACCAACTATTTCCAGAGATGAATCGCTTGCCAAATACACCCTTCCACCATCGTATTTTTCATACTTAGTGAACCAGTCTCTATGAGATGTCATGTGGAAAGATGCTCCAAAATCACTCTGAGAAGAATCATTGTCAGAAGAATCACTCTGAGAAGAATCATTGTCAGAAGAATACTTCTTCTTTTTCTCCTCTTTACAATCCTTTCAGAAATGACTAGGTTTCCCACAATTCCAGCACTTCACCTTGGACTTCTTGCCAAGAGACTTTGATCTCCCTTCTGATTTCGATTTGGACTTCTTGTCCTTCTCCTTGCCTTTTTCTTTCGATCTGCCTCTAATAGCAAGGGCCTCCTTCGCCATCTCAGAAGATTTTCTTCTCATCTCTTCTGATAACAAAGAAGCAACATCTTCCATCTTAAAAGTGGATGTCATACTCCCAATAGCCATCACCAAGTGATCCCAAGAATCTGGCAAAGAACATAATAACAACATATAGTGATCTTCTTCATCAATCGTCACACCCACAGATGCTAACTGAGCAATCAACATGTTGAAAGCATTCAAGTGATCAGCAACAGACGCTCCTTCCTGAATTTTCAAAGAGTACAACTTCTTCCTCAATAACAACTTATTCACCAAGGACTTGCCTTGATAAATAGCTCCCAGTCTTTTCCACAAAGAAGATGCAGTCTTTTATTCATGAACATTCAGAAGAAAAGAGTCTGCTAAACAGAGCCTTATCAGCCCCTTTGATTTTCGATCTGCAAGGTCCCAATCCTCTTGCTTCATGCCTGTAGGCTTCATTCCAGACACAACAAGCCAAAGATCATGATCAACCAACAGATCTTCCATTTTGAGTTTCCACAACTCAAAATTACTGCCATTGAATTTATCAATTTCAATCTTTCCTAACGTACTTGCCATATTAATCTGTAATTCGAATTACCAGACTTCTACAAGACTCCCACTGAATAGAATTGACACAAAAAACCCAACGTACCCACAAGGATAACACAACTAGCCAGGCTCTGATACCACTTGTAAGGAAAGCTTAGGTGCAAAACAAACTCTCCTAATGTCAAAACCTCAAGGAAGAATGTAGAGGTGACTTTAAATTTTGCAATTACAGTTCAATTAAGATACCCATGAAAAAAATAATAGAAACAGAGAAATGAACATACACAATTTGGACACCAGATTTACGTGGGAAAACCCTTACGGGAGAAAAACCCACCACACCAAGAAAATCCTCTTTGTATTATAGTAAAGAAAATTACATACAGTGTTCAGACTTAACTTTCTGATTTCAATTTACAACAGCATAATTTCCTAATCAACCTTGTACAGAAATGCTCTCAAAATTGAATTCATACACACTGATCAAATCGCGTTCAATCAAGCAACACTTCGTTATCTCACACTCTTTTGTACATTGTCATCCGCCATTGTTTGAGCATAATCATTTTTCCTCACAGTTTGTTCATCTCCCTCACAGGAACAGTCGCAACAGTCCAACTGCTAGCGGTTCACATTCCACTTCTCTGATTGGTCGAAAACAAACCACGTAGGATAGACATTCGGTTAAGGCGTTCAAATAGTATCGCATGTCGGTGAGACACTAGGTCGTGTCTCCCCGATGCCACAATGCCCGAATGTTGTTATCGCCCAAAGTCACCACCATCGGCAAGAGTCATATTGAGTTCAAAACTGTCGCCCAGACTCACTCTATCGCTAAGACATCATATCGATATCCACTGCAAAACCATCGGCCAGACCATCGCTATCGGTGAAACATCATACCGAACACAAATCCATCTTGTGTAGAACTATCGGCAAGAGTTTCGCTATCGCTAAGAGTCTCATAGAACTTTATGTTATACCGATGTTCATACCCGTCGACAAGACGATAACCATCGGCAAGAGTTTACACCGATCACACTTGTTTGTCGGTGAGACCAACAGTCATCAGCAGGAGATCATACCAAGTGCAAACCTTTCGGTGAGACCACAACCATCGCTTAGACTCTTATCGAGCCTTCATGTCACCCCAATGACTTTGAGTGTATAACCGTCGGTGAGACATATCTTGTCAGAATGAGTCATTCCGAGTGTTCATGCCTCTCCCCGAAGACTTCAGTCACCATGAGTCTCCCCGATAACCATTAGAAACCAACTTGTCGGCAAGAGATCTCCCCGAGCGAAAGAGTTAGAACTTTCACAGTGATTGAAATGTCTTGCCAATGACTCCCGTCGGCAAGACAGAAACAAAGTCTCGGCGACCTGAGCACTTCAAACATTTAGAACACAGCTGCTAGTTGGTAAAACGTCCAGAGGGTCTCACCGAATTTTCTCTTTCAGGAGTTCACATCCCAGTAAGATTGAGGCACATTTTCCAACAGGTTGCAAATTGAGTAAAAATGATGATTCACCTAAGGTTGATCAGAGCAAATATAGATATATGATTAGAAGACTTTTGTATTTAACTGCTACTAGACCGGATATCATGCATGCAGTTTGTCTTGTGGCTATATTTCAAGAAGATCCTAAAGAAACACATGTTGTTGCTATTAAGAGTATATTCAAATACTTGAATGACATTCCAGATTATGGGTTATGGTATCCTAGGGATACTAACTTTACACTAAGTACTTATACAGATGAAAATTGGGAAATTTTTGTTGATGATAGAAAAAGTACAAGTGGTGGTGCATTCTTTCTTGGTTGTATGTTGGTATCATGGTTTAGTAAAAAGAAAGATTCATTTTCCTTATCCACTATAGAGGCTGTGTATACTACTATGAAATCTTGTTGTACACAAGTTTAGTGTATGAAATAGACATTGAAAGATATCAGAGTAATGTATGATGATCCCATTTCTATCTTTTGTGATAATACAAGTGCTATTAATATTTCAAAGAATTTAGTGATGCACTCGAGGACAAAGCATATATCTATAAGGTATCACTTCTTGAGAGAAAAGGTTGTGGATAATGAAATAAAGCTTGAGTATGTACCTATGAAGGATCATATTACTAACATATTTATGAAGGCTCTTCCTAAAGATACTTTTGAGTACCTTTGGGATAAGTTAGGGGTCATTTCCCTTCCTTTCTTGAACTAGATGCATATGGAAATGCATTAGTCTGGTGGGTCTATGGATCTATCTTTCCTCTGGACTGATGTTCGGTGGCTACCTCTCAAGGGGAGTAGGGAATTCATTATTAGTCAATACTAGTAGTATTCTTAATGTCAAAGGAGAAATCAATGAGAATATATTTTTCCATGTCAAAGGGGGAGAGAGTATCATGTGAAAAAGAAAAATTAAGGAGAAAGTATCTTCTGAGGGGGAGAAAGTAAAATCATGATAAAGTGTGTTCAAGAGTTATTATGTTGTCTTTTATGGTTTTTCACATCATGTGTTTCCATCAATGCCAAAGGGGGAGATTTTTGCAAGTATGAAGGTGTTGTCATTGATGTCAACTAGTTAACTGGTTGTCTACTGGTTGTTGCTATCATTGATGTCATATTTGGTTGTATATGTTGATGATATTGAGAAAAATGTAATAGAGAAAGGTTGTGGGTGTTCAATGTTTGCTTCGGGATTTGTTTCTATGCTAATGAGGATCTAAGGTATCATTCATGGTTGTTAGAAGTTGCTATATCCAGGTTTTGGGTTTTTGGATCGTTGTACAGTGCGAGATTTGTTTACCAGTTGTGAACTGATCTTTTTGTGTATCTGGATGAGGTCTAAGAGAAATTTTGTTGCTCCATATTTCTTCTTGTTCGATTCTTATGACTTAAAATTCTCAGGATAAGTTGTTGAGGTCATGTTCAAGTTAATTTTGTTAACCAGGAAGATTGGATGTTAAGGTTGAATATGCTTAATTGATTTATGTGTTTTACATTGGTTTGGTTGTGTTAAACACTACTTTTGAAATTCATGGAAGCATGTTAAGGCATGTTGGGACTTATTGAGGTCTTCATTAAATGTGTGTTTGGGTCACCCTCATTCTAATTCCACCGTAGAATGTTTTGGTGCCAACCTAATTTGAATTTGTAAATGCAAATGGTGCATGGCCGACTTTGGATGAGTTTCAAAGTTGAAGATGGTAAAAATAAGAGTCAAGATGCTCATGATAATAATGCAAATGAAAGTACATATGCAAGCAATATATATGTGAAACAGTGTGTATGTGATGTGAGTTTGGGAAGATTAGTGCGAAATCTAATTGTTGAGTTTTTAGAAGCAGTGAGTTGAAGGTGTACTCTATCATTCAAGCATGTTTGTAAGTGTGTGAGCGAATTGTGGTCGAAATCTTCATTTCATTGAGATTTTTTTCTCTCTGTTACAACTCTATTATATCTTCTTTGTATCTATGGGGTAGTGAACCCTCTGGGTGGTTAACCCTTATTGGATAGTGAGTCCTATTTCAGATAGTTAGTCTTGTTTTTGTAGTGAGCCTTTTCTGGCAGTGATCCTTTGTATTCAGTTTTGATATTCTCTATATTGTGAGCTAATCCTCACCATGGTTTTTCCTTATTGGGTTTTCCACGTAAATATGGTGTTATTGTGTGTGTGATGTTTTTTAGTTTCTACTTTTGCACTTAATGATTAATCACATTAGTAGTGTAAAGGATTTTTTAATGATAATTGAACTAATTTCTTGTGAAAGTTTTAAAGGTTAAAATTTGTTACAAATGATTCACCCCCCCTCTCAGTTGCCTTGTTCAACACCACCATCACTATTGCAAATTTTATTTTTCTCTTTTCTTTCATGCCTCCAATAATGCATGTTGCAACTTCTCCATTACCATCTTCTAGATTTAGTAGCATGTCCTCCAATGGACAATTTATTTTTGCACTCTTTGATTCTTCTTCCGCAGCTACATCTTGCAAATTCACATTCATCATGTCTTTAAAAAGACATGTCTCTATTGCAAGATCTTTCATCTTTTCTTCTTTCTTCTTATCCTCCAAAGGATACTCAACTATTTTTATATCATTCTTTCCATCCTCTACCTCTATTGCAACCATGTTCATTATGCCTTTAACAAGACATACTTATGCTTCAATTTTCTTATCTCCTTCCTCTCTCTCTTCATCTTCATTTTCTTCCTTTTGCACAAGGATTTCTTGAAGCCTCACTTCTGCAACACTTTTTCTTATGCCACTCACCACTACTACATCCTCTTTATTTCTTAGAATCAAATTATCATTAGAAATATAATAAAAATTACCTCCAACTTTCCTCTTTTCTTTTTTTCTCCTTTCAATTTCTTCTCTTAATTCGTCCACTTGGTGCTACAATTCTATCATCTCAACCCTTCTTTCTTCTTGCTCTCTCTCACTAATTCTCTCTCTAATTTTCTCAAGTCCAAGAATCCTCAAAATCCATCCAATGACAAAAGTAATTTTTTTTCTTCTCTTTCCCATTTTCAAGGCCTCACAAGCCTCAACACAAATCTTCAAATCCTCTAGTTTTACTTATGTAAACTGCCTCCTTCAATGATCTATTTACAAAACCCTCTTTCATTATTCACCAATATTATTGTAAACTACCTTCTTCGGTTATCTGTTTACAACCATGGGAACCTCAATTCCTCAAACCTTTTGAAAATGTCTTCTTGTAGGTTGCACATCCATCTACAAACAAAATCTACACACTCTCCACCCTCAGGTCCTCATGCAAATTGCCTCCAATTGACATTTTTACTTGTGCTCTCAAGAGCACTAGACTTGATACTACTAATGAAGTGAGGAAAATAACCCTCCCTCACAACTCAAAACAACTAATTCAACTCGAAAATGATTGACAAGGTCACAAAAACATGCAAGAAGAGACTTAAGCTTCTCATTCAAAATAACCAAATCTGAAATTACATTTTATTTGTAGCCATATGGGCTGATTAAATCCATTACAAACTAAAAAAAAAAATGATAAGAGAACAAATAACAAATCCAAAATGCTCTCCTTCAAACTATCTTCTTGCACAAGCTTCTAGCTTCTACAACCTGCAACCTTCAACTAGAAACCATTGTTGTAGAAAACCTTGATATCACCAATCCATTTTCTATTGGAAAACCTCTTCAAACCTACAAAAAAATTCCTTCTCCAACCTCCCCCAAAAAATCCATGCCTCCTCTTCTTATTTAAAAAAAATTCTTTTAATTACAACCCAAAAATTGCCAATACCACTCTTACACTACTTTCTAAAAATATGATTTTTGCCTCCTTTGAAAAGACTACACCCATGAAACTGAAAAGTCCTCTCCAACAATTAGAAAAATCATTAAATTCTCCTTGATGCATTTCATTGACTTTGAAAAGCCCACACCATGTTTTCCTTTTTGGATTTTTCCCATTTAAATTACCTCCTAAATTATCTGCACTGCCAAAATTTGAAACAAAATAATAAAAGGTAATTATTCAATATTATTTAGGCCTAATAATGTAATTTATTCTCTAACTACATAATTACCAAACCTCAAGAAACAATAAAAATTAAAATATTTTCATTTTGGGTGTTGTTGATTGCTATTACCCCTAGATGCTCCTACATTGGACACATCGGGCAGAAAGTTTGTGAGCATAGGCTCACAAAATGGAGTTGAGTAGTAGAACTACTCTTTCATATTGTGGATGTATGATAAAGCAAACTCCATCACTAATATAGATAGAAGAATTTCTTCCTCCACCTCTTCTAGCACTTAGCCAAGAAAATTGTAATCCTCCACCAAGTGTGCACCCTATTCCTCTTTCCTCTCATGGAATCAAATCCACCATAGACTGTCCTCCTCCTTCAAAGGCTTTCTCTTCTCCTCGTCTCCTTTATGGGATCCAACCCACCACAAACTGACCACTTCCACCAAATGTCAAATGCACAATCTCTCATAACTTCTACATACAGATATGTAACATTTGTAGTCCAATTTATCACTACACAATATAACTCTTTACTAATTTCAACATGAAAAATAATTATAAATTTAACATTACAAAATCATTAAACTTTACCTCTATAACTTCTGCTATCACAACTTCCTCTCCTTTGTTGCAACTTGTCTCTCTTTTTCAAGGTTTATACCTTCAAGTTGCTCCTCCATCACTACTACAAATTTTAATTTTCTCTCTTCTTTCATGCCTCCAACAATGCATGTTGCAACTTTTCCATTACCATCTTCTAGATTCAGCAACATGTCCTCCATTGGATAATTTATTTCCACACTCTTTGCTTCTTCTTCCACAACTACATCTTGCAACTGCACCTTCATCATGCCTTTAAAAATACATGTCTCTGTTGCAATATCTTTCATCTTTTCTTCTTTTTTCTTATCCTCCAAAGGATACTCAACTATTTGTGTATCATTGTTTCCATCCTCTACCTCTGTTGCAACCACATTCATTATGCCTTTAAAAATACATACTTCTGCTACAATTTTCTTATCTCCTTCCTCTTTCTCTTCATCTTCCTTTTCATCCTTTTTCACAAGGATTTCTTGAAGCCTCACTGCACTACAACTCTCCTCTTTCTTTCACAAAATTAATTATCATTAGAAATATAATCACAATTACCTACAACTCTCCTCTTTTCTTATTTTCTCCTTTCAATCTCTTCTCTTAATTCATCCACTTAGTGTTGCAATTCTATGATGTAGAGCAAGGTGATTGAGGCTGAAACAACACAAAATCAATTGATCTCCAAGTTTGCAAACCCTTCCTTGGGTTGGTTCATTCACAACTAGTCCTACTTGCTTGTAGGTGTCTAAACTCACTTATCTTCTTATATCTTTTAGATAAGGTCACCAAGGGACTCAAACAATACACTTTCAGGCACCCATCAACCTGTCCTTCAACACATCGAACTGATTCCACCAGTTGTTTTGAAACATTTCACTCAAAATTGTCCTGCAGCGTTGGAACTAGGCCAAATTAGGCCTCTTTTTCAAAGGAAGTACTTAAAATTAACCTTACAAACTCTAAAAAAAATCATCAACATGTTCTACCAGTAACATAGGGCCTGATTCCATAGTTTGTTCCATCAAAACTCTTCAAAAATCTGTTGTCCTAAGCAATATCTATCAAATCTAAGCCTAGCACATGGAGATGCTAGACTAGGGCACGTGCAAAAACACTCCTAACACCATCATCCTACTCTACAACCATGAAAATCTGAAAAAGCACTCCTAAAAGGTCCATTCCACCAAACTACAAAATTTTCCTATGGTGGAATGGCCTATTTTATCATGATTTTCTCACCAAACCCTAGAAACCCTAGTTAACAAAGCAACCTTCAGAAAATTGATTTCTTCTCCCTTAAAACTAAATGAAAAATGACCAAACTTGATTCACATGAAAGCTAACACAGAGCCACAACACATCACTTGGATTTTACCCCATTATCTTGTTGTACGGGGTCGTACAGAATTTGGAAATGCAATAAAACTCAGGAAAATCACACCAAAACAGAGCAACAATGTATTATTCCCCAAAAACTTCAACAAACCTACCTCGAAGATGCTTGAGTCCTTTTAAACATGTTCTCAACAAAAACCAATGGTCCCCAACTGAATTTTGAATGGGGTGACCATTCAACTTCATTTACCCTTCAAAATGACAAAATTTGCTAATGCAACTTTTCACAATTTTTGTAACCTTATTGACAACTTTTAACATGACACCACTAAGACCCTATATGACACTTGATTACATCAAATTTAGTCTCCTGGACCTTATTTACATCATGAAATGACACAAACTAAAACTAGACTCCTCAATGCACAATCAAACCAAAATTGCTAAAGGTGCTCCTGACCATTCAACTGAGGTGGAAAATATTTCATCCTCCTGATGAAATGAGCTCCTAAAATGAAGCTCCATGCTACTTTATATCTTCCTTTGTCATCCATTGAGAATCTTCAATTGGTAGGCCAAGCCACTTGACCAAATATTCATTGTACACCTTCTTTCTAGTCCTCTTGATCTCCCTTGTATCCAGTATGCTTTCTAGCTTCATTGGTTGGCTAGGTGGTAGGTCCTTAACCCATTCATCATCTTCAACTCTTGCAGCACCTAAAACATCACCTGCATCCACAATACCCTTAAAAGGATAAAGATCAGCAACATTGAATATAGGTGAGATAGCAACTCCAAGAGGGAATTATATCCCATAAGCATTTTCCCCAAATTTATGCACTATCCTGCAAGGACCAATCTTTTTCATCATCAACTTGGTGTATTTTCCTTTAGGAAGCCTCTCTTTTCTGAGATGTGCAAGCACCATATCACCAACCTTGAACTAAACATCCTTCCTTTTCAAATTTGCATTCTTCTTATACTTCTCCACACTCTTCTTCAAATTCTCTTTGACCTGTTCATGAATGTCCTTCATAGCTATGGAAAAGTCTTCCCCTACTAAACTCCTTTTCTCCATACCCTTCATGTCTTTGAGTTCATATATTCCTCTTGGTCTCATCCCATAGAATACCTCAAATGGGCTCCTTCCTATGCTCTGGTTGATAGATTCATTGTATGCATATTCTGCTTGAGGAAGTATAAGGTCCCATGACTGACCATGCTCCTTTATTAGGAACCTTAACAAGTTTCCAAGAGACCTATTTACAACCTCAGTTTGGCCATCTATTTGTGGATGGTAGGCTGAACTGAATTGCAAATTGGTTCCCAACTTTTTCCACAAGGTCCTCCGAAAGTGACCTATGAATTTTGAATCCCTATCAGACACAATGCTCAAAGGTAGTCCATTAATCCTCACAATCTCTTTGAAAAACAAACCAACTATGTGAGATGCATCATTAGTACTTTTGCATGCAATGAAATGGGCCATCTTGTTGAATCTATCTACAACAACATAAACACTGTCATACCCTCTTTGTGTCTTAGGCAAACCCAAAACAAAGTCCATGCTTATTGACTCCCATGGATGGTTAGGAATAGGTAAAGGTTGATATAAACCTACATTAGAGATTGATCCTTTAGCTCTTTGACACATCCCACAACCTTCTACAAACTTCTTGACATCAACATGCATCCTTGGCTAATGATAGAACCTCTTAACCTACTCCAAAGTTTTATCAAACCCAAAATGCCCACTCAAACTACCATAGTGCTTCTCCCTTATAAAATTTTCCATCATGGAACACTTAGGCACACACAACTGAGCCTCTTTAAATAACAAACAATTTTGCAACACAAAATTTGAATACTCACTGTGAAAACTATCTTGAAACTGACTGCAAACAACATATGCATCCTTAAAATCATCATCATGCTCATACATACCTTTTAATGCATCTATTCCCATACTTTGGGGTTGTATCTCTTGCACCATCATAGATCTTCTACTCAGGGCATTAGAAACCTTGTTTTCTTGTCATTTCCTATGCTTGATTGTAAATGTATAGGCATGTAAATATTCCATCCACTTCATGTGCCTATGATTCAACTTGTCTTCGGTATTCAAGAAGCTTAATGCATGGTTATCTATAAACACAACAAACTCCTTTGGTAAGAGATAATGTCTCCATTTCTTGAGAGACTGTACCATGTCATAAAGTTAAAGATCATATGTGGAATACTTCCTCTTGGCATCATTTAGTTTCTCACTGAAAAGGGCAACCGGTTTCCCATCTTGGCTCAAAATTGCACCTATAGCAGACCCGCTTGCATCACATTCCACAGTGAACACTTTTCCAAAATCAAGGAGTGTGAGAATAGGAATTTGTGCCACTCTTGACTTTAGGTATTCAAAACTTTTATCTACTTCTACAGTCCAATGAAACTTGTTCTTCTTCTCACCCTTGATGGTGTTAATCATTGGTACAAAAATGTGACTAAATTTCTTGATGAACTTTCTATAGAAACTGGCCAACCCATGGAAGCTCTTGACCTCCCCAACTGATGTAGGTGTTGGCCAACTGAGTATGGCTTCAACCTTTGTGGGATCCATCCTCAATGTCCCCTCTGAAATAAAAAATCCAAGGTAGACAAATTCCCTCTTCATAAACTTACACTTCTTGAGATTGATCATTAACTTCTCTTCATTGAGCCTATTTAAGACCTTATCAAGATACTCCAAATGATCTTCTTTTGTTTTTTTGTATACAATTATGTCATTTAAGTATACCACCACAAATTTTCCAATGAAATTCTTTAAAACCTCATTCATCAACCTCATGAATGTACTTAGGGTGTTTGACAACCCAAATGGCATCACTAGCCATTCATATAAGCCTTCATTGGTCTTAAAGGCAGTCTTCCACTCATCTCCTTCCCTTATTCTGATCTAATGATATCCACTTTTCAGGTCAATCTTTGAAAAGTACCTTGCACTAGCCAAACTGTTCATTAAGTCCTCCATCCCGGGTATAGGAAACCTATACCTAATAGTGACCTTGTTTATTGCTCTTGATTCTATACAAAGTCTCCAATCTCCATATTTCTTGGGTGTGAATAATGTTGGCACAACACAAGGGCTTAAGCTCTCCCTTATTAGCCCCTTTTCCAACAAATCTTGAACCTATTTTCTGATCTCCTCATTTTGTTGAGGTGTCATCTTATATGTTGCCTTGTTTGGCAGACTTGCACCTAGTATGAGATCAATGTGATGACTCACATCTCTAATGGGAGGCAAAGCATTTGGTAACTCCTTTGTTCCTATGTGTTCATACTTATCTAACAAGGCCTGCACCTCCTATGGTATTTCTTCTTTATCTACTTTAGCATTAGAGATAGGCTTTCCAACAATGGCATAACCAATATCTTCCTCCTCTAGTCCTTTCAAAAACTCCTTCTCCTTGACTACCATCACACTAGGTCTCTGATCAACAACACCTTCATCTTCTTGCAGAGGTGAAAGAGTGTATGACACTCCATCCTTCTCAATTACGTACACATTCTTGTATCCATCATGCTTGGCCTTCTGGTCAAATTGCCAAGGCCTTCCAAGGAGTAGGTGGCACACATCCATTGGAACAATATCATAGAGGATTTTGTCTTTGTAAGGACCTATGCTAAACTCCACCCAAACCTACTCATTTACAAGAACTTATTACCCCTTATTGAGCCATGAGATCTTATAGGGTGTTGGGTGAGGGATACTTTTCATTTTAAGTTTCTCTACCATCTCTAATGACACTATGTTATCTATTGAACCAGAATCAACTATGACTTTGCATACCTTTCCCTGTGATTTGCATGTTGTCCGGAACAAAGCCTTTCTTTGAGGGGGTTCCTTGATGGTTGGAACCTTGATTAGTATTCCCTTGATCATTAGGGACTCTCCTACCTCTAGTGTAGCATGAAGGGAAGATGAATTCACACTTTCTTCATCCTCCTCTTGAACTAGTTGAGTCCTCCTCTCTCCACTATGAGAACTTGCACTTGGTTTATCCGAGCACTTCCATGTAGGATGTCTAAATTGGTTGTAGTTATAACACCTTCCAGAGAAGGTATTAGACCCCCTTCCTTGTCCATTAAACCTGCCCCTACCATTTTTCCTTCTTCCTCTAAAATTTCCCCTTGATTCACCACTAGATGCTTGGTTTTCACTTTGTTCACCTTTTCCTCTTTGTGATCCTCTTCCACTAGGGGTTCCTCTGCCCCTAAAACTCTTTCCTCTGCCCTTTGATTATTTTTCTTGCCTCCTCGTAATCTTGTCTTCAGCCTTAGTGGTCATTTGAAAACACTCCTCTACTATACTAGGAGTGGTGAGGCTTATCTCATCCTGAATGGAGGAACTCAAACCATTCAAATATCTAGCTACTTTCTCCTTTTCATTCTCAATATATCCATACCTTATGGTCAGCTTGTGGAACTCCTCAGTATATGCTTCCACATCCATTTCATTTTGTTTTAAATTTTGCAATCTCCTAAAGACTTGGATCTCATAATCTGCAGGAAAGGATTGACCCTTTATCTTCGCCACCATCCTGTCCCATGAATTGATCTTGGGCTTACCTTTCCTTACCCTCTCTTCTTGGGTGTAATTCCACCATGTTAATGTTGGTCCCTTCAATTTTAATTTGGAAAACTTGACCTTCTTGTCTTCAACCAGCTCCTTGAATTCAAAATAGTTGTCTAAGGCATCTATCCACTCAATCACTTCTTCAACATCTATTTTGCCACCATACATAGGTAGCTCCATCTTCACATCTTGTGTCTCTCCTTTCACAGCCTTAAGCACTTGTAGGAACTTCTTTTCCTTAGGATCCATCTGCTCTTGGGATCCTCCTGGAGGGTGCTCCTCTTCACCCTCTTCCTCATCTTCAGAGTCACTCTCCTCTGCAAGAACCTTATCTCTCTTGTCTCTTTTCTCCAGTGCTTCCATCCTGGCTGCCATGGCTTCTTGAGACTCTCTTAGGGCTCTTAACTTCCAAGCAACAACAACTAATCCACCTTTTGGTGGCATCTCCTATGCTTTTCCTTACAACTCTTTTTTCAAATTCCAATCTCCTTCCAAATGATCTCAACCTAAGCTCTAATACCACTGATGCAGAGCAAGGTGATTAAAGCTTAAAAAACACAAAATCAATTGATCTCCAAGTTTGCAAACCCTTCCTTGGGTTGGTTCATTCACAACTAGTCCTACTTGCTTGTAGGTGTATTAACTCACTTATCTTCTTATATCTTTTAGAGAAGGTCACCAAGGGACTCAACCAATACACTTTCAGGCACCCATCAACCTATCCTTCAACACATCAAACTGATTCCACTAGTTATTTTGAAACATTTCACTCAAAACTATCCTGCAACGCTGGAACTAGGCCAAATTAGGCCTCTTTTTTAAAGTAAGTACTTACAATTCACCTTAAAAACTCTAAAACTCTCCATCAACATGTTCTACCAATCACATAAGGCCTGATTCCATAGTTTTTTTCATTAAAACTCTTCAAAAATCTATTGTCCTAAGCAATATCTATCAAATCTAAGCCTAGCACATGGAGATGCTAGACTAGGGCATGTGCAAAGACACTCCTAACACCATCACCCTACTCTACAACCATGAAAATATGAAAGAACACTCCTAAAAGATCCATTCCACCAAACTACAGAATTTTCCTATGGTGGAATGGCCTATTTTATCATGATTCTCTCACCAAACCCTAGAAACCCTAGTTAACAAAGCAACCTTCAAAAAATTGTTTTTTTCTCCCTTAAAACTGAATGAAAAATGACCAAACTTGATTCAAATGAAAGCTAACATAGAACCACAACACATCACATGGATTTTACACCATTATCTTGTTGTACGAGGCCGTACAAAATCTGGAAATGCAAGAAAACTCAAGAAAATCACACCAAAATAGAGCAACAATGTATTATTCCCCAAAAAATTCAACAACCCTGCCTCGAAGATGCTTGAGGATTTTTAAACATGTTTTCAAAAAAAACCAATAGTCTCCAATAGAATTTTGAATGGGGTGACCGTTCAACTTCATTTACCCTTCAAAATGACAAAATTTGCTAATGCAACTTTTCACAATTTTTGCAACCTTATTGACAACTTTTAACATGACACCACTAAAACCCTATATGACACTTGATTACATCAAATTTGGTCTCTTAGACCTTATTTACATCATGAAATGACACAAACTAAAACTATACTCCTCAATGCACAATCAAACCAAAATTGCTAAAGGTGCTTCTACACCATTCTATCATCTCAAACCTTATTTCTTCTTGCTCTCTCTCACTAATTCTCTCTAATTTTTTCAAGTCTATGAATCCTCAAAATTCATCCAATGATAAAATTTATTTTCTTCTTTCTCTTTTCCATTTTCAAGGGAGGAAAGGAATGGATGGACAAGGATAAGAATGGATAGAGTAGGATAAGACGATTTGGAGCTTAGGATGATAGATTGATAGGGTATATAGTCATGCTATATCAATGTGAGAAATATTTATTTGATATTTCAATTGATGTTAGACACCAAGGTATAAGGAACTAGAGTGATGATGTGTCAAGTGTGTAGAGGATCGACCCAAATAAAAAGGTTGCATGAACAAATATGTCTTATGATACCATGATATGGAGTCCATAACATCCTTGTGGTATGCTGCAAGAAACGTGATAAATATAAATAATAATAACACACACAAGAAAACAATCAATCATGCATAAAATTTCAAAGAAAAACAAGGATTTTACCCCTATTCAAGTTGAAAACCAATTGATTAATAATAATAAAAATATTATTGACAATAAGAATAGCATAAGCATACTTTTTCTAATGATGATAACAACATGAGGATTGGGAATGATATATATTGATGGTGATAATTTGAATAAGTTGGATTACAGTTTATAGCAAGGTTGAGATCAAAATTGATGGATGTTTTTGGATGATGTGTTAGATTGAATAACTAATTGCATGGATTAGGGTTCGATGGATTTGAATGTATTGCTTTAAGACTTATTTGGAGTGCTTAAGAGGATTGAGGATAATTGGATGAGAGTTAGATGGTTATGATGAAGATTGGGTGTGTATGAAACCATTGACAAGGGAGAACCAAGGATTTGGATAAGGGTGACATGATGTAGGGATTTCTTAGATAGATGATAGGAAATAGGAGGATTATTAGATGGATGGTAGGGGATAGAGGACTATTGATGAAGGCTAGGAGATGGTAGAATTGTTGGATGGGTGGTTGGAGGAAGCGTGAGTATATATAGTATCCATGTCATGGGTATATAAGATGAAGGGATTGAGGATGAATCTCCAAGGACTATGCCACCTAGGAAGAATATGCCTTGTGCTATATTTAGTGTAGTGGATATCCTAAAACCATTAAGAGAGAGCTTATCAAATTCATGAGAATTGGTAGGGAAAGGTTTGTATGCTTGGGGGATAGTGATGAGTCCAAATAATGGCTCAATTTTGATAGGGTTTATCATATATTTCTTGTTGATACTATAGACTTTGGCACCTGGTTATTGGAACTCTCCATGTTATTTCCCTAAATTTATGAACTTTGGGAATGAACTTATCCTTGTGACTTTTGATGATATTAACCTGCTATGTGAATTATCTATATTAATTTTACATGTGGTTGAATGGATGTTACTTTAAGGTAATTGTGGATATGCAATTGTTTTGTGCATGCTAATGTCATCATGCAGGTTCACATTAAGATGCAAATATAAATAAAGCTTGCAAAGTGGAAGAAGTTCATGCCAGCTAGTCGGTTTCTAAGGAAGTCAAAAAGATGATCATTAAAGAGGTCAATGGAGGGAAACTCCTAGCTCGTTTGGAAGTTGTAACTTACCTTTTAAATGATAATGTTTGTTAGTTGAGCAAATATAGGAAGTGTTGCTCTGTTGGATCCTCCTTGAGGCAATTCTTCTTTGACTAAATCTGGCACATGCATAACTTCCTCCCTCTCTTTTCTATGCTTTCAATAAATGGCATCCTCCTATTTTTTTGGAGTTGACTACCTAGTTAGTTAGGGTTAATTAGAAGCTTTTCCCTCTATAAATAATGGTCAGATGCCCCTTTTCACAAGGTTGGATGTTTTGAGATTGTACTTGCATTTTCAGTTTCAAGTAATACAATCATATTGTCGATATGATGTAATCATGTTTTCAATGAATAAAATGATATTTAGATTTGCTACATTTGAGTTGGCTTAAGGAAGACTCACTCAAGGGGACCCACTTGGTGATAATTCCATCCATTTAGTTAAATAGTTATTTTTTTGTTCAGTAATTAGTATCAATCTCAGTAGTTGTTTATTCCTGTAGCCATTGGAATTCTGTTTTGTGACTGTTCTTGACACCAAGGCAGCCAGAGTAACTTCATGTCTATTTGCTAAGATTTCTATTTTTGTCATCCATTCCAATTCAGTTGTTGATGCTCAGTTTAGTTGATAATTCATGCTCAGTACTTATGTTAATCTCTTTACAGCATTTTGTTTCAATACCGTTCATTTTCTAGTTATAGGATAAGGATGACTATAGTTGATTCCTAGTGCACAGACAATGCTGACCCATTTCAAGTTTACGTCCCTGGGTTGACAATGAAATGAACCTTCATGATAAGCAAGATAACTACTTAGTGCAGATGTTTAATCTCTAAGTTACAGCTTTAAGGGCTTAGTTATTGAACCATTAGAGGAGGCCAACATTTTTGGCGTTGTTGTCGGGGATGGTGTCAAACTAGGAAGTTCCTTGGAGTCATTTCTAGTTTCTTTCCTATTTTAGCATCTCTGAAATTTGTTCTTAGCATACCCTTCATTTGAGAAAAGTAATGATTTTCCATTCTTTCACCAATTCTTTGTGTGAATGGGCTGGTATTGAGTTAATACTGCATGCATAGAGGCGGGAGAAGAGATGCTCATGGGGAATTCCTTCCTAATGACCCTAATCCTGATAACCAGCTAGTTGGGTTTCAAAATCTGCCAAGAGATGAAGAGGAAGAGGAGGAAAATCCTTTTGCTGATGCATTTCCCAATTTGAACAGTTCTGAAACTTCCTCTGAAGACCAAGCTGCACAAAACCTAATTGAGAATCCATTTTCTTTGGCACTCCATAAAGCATATATGGATAGTGTAAATCCAAACAGACCTAACCAAACATCTTTTCCATTTACTATCACTCACCAGAATGAAGTTGATAATCTCAAGAACATCTTTGCTTCGGTTTCTCCTAAGTTCTATGGGCTTGTCACAAAATACCCTGACACTTTCTTGTTTGAGTTTGATATCCTCTGCAGAAGCTATGACTATACTACTAATGCTCATAGGCTTAAATTGTTTCCTACCACCTTCAAAGAAGTTGCATTAAGATGGTTTATGAGCTTAGGTAGGAATACTATGGAGACTTGCGATGATATGAAAACAAAGTTTCTTGAGAAGTATAAAGAATATTGTAAGGGCAATGATATGAGAGGAGATGATATCTTCAGGATGCAGCAAAAGGAAGATGAAACTTTGGAGGACTATATTTCAAGGTTCTTGTTTTTCCTGCATAGAAATCTCCACACCATGCACTCAATGAAGAGTCTCAAAAGTTTCTCTTCCTTAGAGGGATTAATGAAAATTGCATTGATGCTCTGGACCTAATAAGAGGAGGATACATCACCCAAGTTCGCTAGGATGATATTAAGAAGATATGTCAAAATTATTCGAGGGCAGCTCTGAAGAAAGGAAGAGGTTACTAATCCTCTATGGGTAAATCCTCCACCAACAGAGTTTCAAGGATGGAAATCACCCATTTGCTGGCAGATTTCAAGCAGGATATCATAAACAATACGGCTACTCAGCTAGACACTCTTCAAGCAAAGAAGAAATAAGAGGAGGCAGAGGAAATGTTGGCAGAATATTGTCCTCATTGCAAACAAAAGAAGGACTACAAATGCAAAATGGTAGCCAACATTGACAGCAAACAGATTCCACCAAAATTCAGGCCAGTTCAAGTTGATGATGATCAGGTTTTCTACATTGCACAAAGAAGACCATGGGCTCCAAGACAAGGTATGCCACCAGATCCATTATCTTTTAGTGGACCTTATTTCAATTCCTATGCATCTGGTAATCAATGGAAACCCCCATACCCATCTAACTTTGGAGGCTATCCACCCCAACCTTGGAACAACCCTCCAAACACCTGGCCCAATTACCAAAACTCACTACCCGAGTGGTAACAATTCTAGGGTAATTGGCAGCAACCTTCAGGAAACTGGCAGCAAACATCCCAATGGAGGGGAGGACAACAATGGCCGAACCAGGCAACTGTTTATATACAACCACCTCCACAGCCTCACTAGCCTACCATAACTCCTCCTCCTACTAGTTCAAATTCTAGCACACCTAGACCTACTCAATTACCAGCTCAACCCACACCTAACCCAAATAACAAACCATAGTAGCAACATGTTTACTCTGTAGATCCCAATCAATTTCCTGCATATGTTGTGAGTGTGAGTGATATTCATCTGCATTTATGAACCACTTTGCCAACTCCTTCCACTCCTATCATCATCGAGCTTCTTGTGGAAGAAGAGGAGCATCTGAATCTATCTAAAATCCCTACTCAGTCAAGTGTGCCTAAGAATCATGAACCAGTTTAGTAGTTTGATCAAGACCCACCATTTCCTCAAAGGGTAGAAGTTGTTAAACAAAAGGAAGAGAAGGAAGAAACAACCTTTGATATTCCAGATCAATTGAAACACATGTGTTAAGATACCTTTGTTCCAGGCCATAAAATATGTCCCCATATATAGCAAGGCAATCAAGGAAACATGTCTCAAAAAGCCACGGAGGAAAAAGAAATACCCCACTACTGTTCATGTGATGGGACAGTTGGCAGATATCATGCTTGGGAAAGTTGTTCCTAAATACACTAACCCAGGAAATCCTGTGGTAGGAGTCATTATAAATGGAATTCAAGTAAAAAATGTTGTAATAGACTTGGGAGCAGCAATCAATGTGATGACTAAGGATATCGTGCAACAACTGAATGTTGCAAATGTGAGACCTACTCCTACTATCCTGCAACTTGTTGATAGCTCCACTGTCAAACCAGATGGTATAGTAGAAGACCTTGTTGTAACTCTAGACTCTTGGGAATACCCAGCAGATTTCATGATCCTTTCCCCTAAAGCCACATTGGGAGGGTATCCCATTATTCTGGGTAGGCCATGGTTAGCTACAAGAGATGCTTACATTGGATGTTGGTCAGGGGACATGACTATTTATGATGGGAGAAGCACTAAAAAGCTTATTCTCTATCCTCCTGCTCAACCATCCCATGATATGGATAACCCCATATGGCCACATGTTGGAGAAGAGGCCGAGGAAGTCAATTTAGTGGCACAACTCATGATGATAGGAAGAAGTCCTTTCATGCAGCTCTAGGAAGAAGACAAAGTATTATCCCATATAATTCAGAACCATTGTGAGGTGCATGAAGAATCATCCACTCATGAATCTGGTTCTACAGGTCCATTACAAACACTTTTACCCACTCCTCCTGCACCTAAACTTCCTACAACAATAGATATGCTTCATACATTATTGCCACATGAACTAAAAAAAGACAAGCATCAGTGAAACAACCATGATTGAGTTGACCACACAAGTACAAGTTTCAAAAGGGAAATATTTGAATATTAACAACAAGTCGAGTCAAGAGTAGCAGTTGTCCTTGACAAACCTGTTGAAGATCCATCAGCATGCATTTGCATGGGATTACCATGACATGAAAGGATTGGATTCCAATCTCTATACTCATAGGATCTACATTAGATATGACTGCACACCAATAAGGCAACTATAGAGGAGAATCAACCCTGCATAGAGGGAGATTATAAAAGGGGAACTACATAAGTTATTGGATACGAGATTTATCTACCTTATCTTAGACAACCAATGGGTCTCCCCATTGGTAATTGTGCCTAAAAAGGGAGGTAAATGGAGATTTTTTGTTGACTATAAAGAACTAACTCTGCCACCAAGAAGGATCATTTTCCTCTTCCTTTTATAGACCAAGTACTGGATTCACTTGCAGGTAAGCAGTATTTTTCTTTCTTAGATGGATTCAATGGTTATAATCAGATACAGATTGCACCTGAGAATCAAGAGAAGACAAATTTTACTTGTCCTTGGGGGACTTATGCCTATTCAGTACTTCCATTTAGTTTATGTAATGCACCTGCAACCTTTCAAAGGGCAATTATTAGTATGTTTTTAGATATCTCACATGATTGTATGGAGATCTACATGGATGATTTTACTACTTATGGTGTTGATTTTACAAAAGCACTAGAAAACCTAAAGAAAGTTTTGTAGAGATGTGAGGACCATAATCTGTCCTTGAACAGTGAGAAATGCTTTATGATGATGCAAGAAGGAGTAGTCCTTGGCCATTATATCTCTCAGAAAGGAATTCAAGTGGACCCAGCCAAGATTGAGGTGATTACCAATCTTCCTATTCCTGCCAAGCAAAAAGATGTTAGAAGTTTCCTGGGACATTTAGGATACTATAGGTGCTTCATAAAAGATTTCAGTAAGATGGTAGTTATAATCTTCTAAGGATGTTGAGTTCCAGTGGACAAAGGATTGTGATAGAGCATTCTCTAATTTAAAAACAACCTTAACCCATGCCCCTATGCTCAAAGGCCCTAATTGGGAACTCCCTTTTCATATTCACACAGATGCATTTGATCATGCTATAGGGGCTGTCTTGATGAAAAAAGAGGGAGCAATTGAGAATGCAATCTACTTTTTCAGCAAGAACCTACAAGGAGTTTATTTCAACTACACAGTGAAAGAGAAGGAGATGTTGGCAGTCATTTATGCTCTCAATAATTTCAGGCATTACATAACAGGATATCGGATCTTTTTCCATACAAACCATGCAACCATAAGATACCTTATGAATAAGCCCTTGATTTCAAGTAGGCTAGCAAGGTGGTTGTTGTTAATGTAGGAATTTGATATCACCATTGTAGACAAACTGGGTAAGGAAAATGTTGTGGCATACTTTCTCTCCAAATTGACTACATCAGAGGACACTCAAGTCATTGATGACTCCTTCCCTGATGAACATTTATTTTCCATCAATGTGCACACACCTTGGTATGAAGATATAGCCAATTATCTAGTTACAGGGAGAGTTCCCCCACATTTCTCTCCAAAAGAGAGAAGGGTTCTTATTGAGAAAAGTTTTCCTTTCTCATGGATTGCAGGATGTTTATTCTACACTGGACCATATCATGTGATGAGGAGCTGTGTAAGAGAGGATGAAACCTATGATATACTACATGCATGTCGCAATGAACCTTGTGGAGGGCACTTTACAACTAAGAGGATAGCAATGAAGATTCTCAATACATGGTATTACTAGCCCACACTTCATAAGGATGCAGGCAAGTACACTAGGAAGTGTGATAGATGTCAGAGGATGGGTTGGCCAATTAAATCTGATGAGATGCCTCTATACCCTCAGGTAGTCATCACACCATTTAATAAATGGGGACTTGATTTTGTAGGTCCAACTGATCCACCATCAAATGGAAAATCTTACATCTTGGTTTGCACTGACTATGTGACCAAGTGGGTTGAGTTCAAGGCTATGAAACATGCTAGAGATAATAAAGTTGCAGAATTCCTCTATGAAGAAATCTTCACACGCTATGGAGTTCCTAGAGAGATAGTTACATATCAAGGGGCTCAGTTCACATCCACTCTTGTCACAACAATGGTTAATGAATATAATGTAAGGAATAGGAAATCTACACCCTATCACACTTAAGCCAATGGCCAGTCTGAGGTGACAAATAGGGAAATAGAGGCTATCTTGACCAAAATAGTGGCTATTCATTGAAAATATTGGGAAAATAGGTTGCCAGAAGTTGTCTAGGCTTATAGAACCACTTGGAAGACAACCACTAGTTTTACTCCTTTTGAATTATTGTATGGAAAAATAGACATGATGCCTATAGAGTTTGGGCATAAAACTCTTAGAACAACACTAGACCTTGGGATAGACATATATGAGGCACAAAAGGACAGGCTCATGCAACTGAATGCCTTAGATGAAATGAGAAAGTTAGCTCTTCATCATGCTGAGATAGTGCAAAATCAGCGAATCAGATGGCATGATAAATACATAAAGGAAAAGAAGTTACACCTAGGTGACTATGCACTCCTTTATGATTCCAGGTATCAAGATAATGTAGGCAAGCTGCAAACCAGGTGGTTGGGACCATATGAAGTTGCAGAAGTCTTCTCCAATGGTGTTTTTCAACACACAACCATTGACCCTATCAAATGGTCAAGTCACTGTCTTAGGTTATACCATAAACCAGCTTCCAAATAAGAATTCATGCAGCAATTTATTCAACACCGGACCTTCGAAGTCTAGTGTCCAGACTAGTCAAAGTATGCATGCAATCATAATAAACCAGCTTCCTATCATATGAAGTTGCAGAAGTCTTCTCCAATGGTGTTTTTCAACACACAACCATTGACCCTATCAAATTCAAGCTCTTGGTCAACGGTCACTGTCTTAGGTTATACCATAAACCAGCTTCCAAATAAGAATTCATGCAGCAATTTATTCAACACCGGACCTTCGAAGTTCCTACAACCAAAGGAAGCAGACCTAGTGTCCACCCTTCTGACTAGTCAAAGTATGCATGCAATCATAATAAAGGTTTCCACTTTTTGTGGGAATCAATTTCTCCATCAATAAAACTATCCACTCATCCATCTCCATCCTTTCTCTCTCTTCCATAACTCCACCATCACTTCACTCCATCATCATTTCATTTAATAAGCTCAACTGTACTTTTAAAGTAACCCATACTTCCTTCAACATTTTTTGCAAATGACACTCCAAATTTTTAGGTACGTGCATAACAACTTGATGTATCTTAATTATCTTAAATGCATTTGTTTAATTACTATATATTAATGTTGATATTTCACATAGTACATATTTGTACTCTACCCTATCACATCATAATTACATTGCAGCCTGTGCAGACACATGGTCTAATTTAGGTTGGGGGAGAGTGTGAACCCATATGTCCACATGTCATACATGTCATCCATGTGCCAACATGGCAACAAATTTGAAATAATATAGTTGAAATGATGACTCACATGTATGATATGACACTGAACCGCCACCATTTTCTTTGATGATACCCCTCATTTATGCTTTCTTTACTGCCTTAGTCATAGTCATAACGACACCAAAAAGGTAAATTGAAGATTCATATGACATTGGTGTTAGCATTGAAGAAGAGTTGTAGGAAGCAGAAAGAAATTGGGTTTTCAGAAGAAGGATTGCAAGAAAGAAAATTTTGCAGAATTGTTTGCCAGATTATGAGTAGAAGTAATGAGAGGTCAGCTGATAAAAAATGAACCTACAATTCATCAGGTGATACTGCAGAATGCACTCTTTCTAGCCGAATTTAGAAATTGTGGATGGTTGGACTACTTTATGAAACTAGAAAGTTTCAATGAGGACATTGCTCTAGAATTCGCACAAACACTTTCTGATGGTAAGGAAATGGTAAAAGGGCTGGAATTTATAGCCAATGAGGAGAGAATTGCTGAAGTAACGGGTTTTCCTACTGAAGGAGAGCCCTACCCTACTTCTAGGGATGTTAGGTCAGCTAGGGAAAAATTCATTGAGCCTAGTGATCCTCTGCTTGTTGTCGATAAGCAAGGAACAAGGAGAACTTCTCTGCCAGAAAAGTGGAAACAAGTTGTTGTCTACATTATCAAATATATTACCTGTGAGGGTCGACAATCGTGTCTTCATTCTATACATTTTAAGTTTCTAAACCATATGAGACATGGCAGGAGGATGAACGTGCCCAATGTGTTGTACAACCTTCTTGCAATCATGGCAGCTGAAACACAAAAAGGTAGGGACAATTTTGTTTCCCATCACTGTTTGATAAAATTGTTAGTAAATAAATCTTTACAAGAAGTGTTTGGTATGTCATGGGAGGAATTTTTAAGCGTTGATCAGTTTAGATTAGAAAATGTGGGTCCTAGAGGTCAGCCCCAAGCTCGTAGGGTTAGTAGGGGTGAGAGGGTTACTAAAACCACTCTTGGAGCTTCAACTTCTGGCACAAACCCTCCTGCAACTGAATTAGCAGTAGAAATTGGCTCCTCTAAATCAAAGTATTTGGATGAAGAAAGTTCATCCTCAAACCCTAATGTCAATGTTCTCCCTAAAACTCCAATTCGTACTAGGGCTGCCACTCAAAAAGAGGAAGCTCAAATGAGAGAGGCAGAAATTAGAAAAGGGAAGGCCAAGAAGCAAACATCAGAAAAAGTAAAACCTAGCCCTAGGAAACAAAAAGCTGATGACACTGGTCATCCTATAGCTATTGAGAAACATAAAATCCCTCCAAAGAAATCAAAACTAGTTGAGGTAGCTACTGATATGCTTACAAAAAGAAGCCATAGACTCAGAAGGAAACCTAGGAAGGAGATAGAAGCTCCTAAGGGATAGGTAAATATAGAAGTAGAAGAAGATTTTGAGGAACAAACAAGCATAGGGTTGGCAGAGCTTGCTATTGTTGGAGAGCAAGATGAAATCAAGAACCACTGCAACCAGAACAAGATGAACAACAAGAACCACTACAATCAGAGCAATTTGAATAGCATGAGGCGGTGCGAGGAAAGATCTTGGTAGGGAAACATAAACCTCCCACTTTTTCATGGGATCTATAGCCCTGAACTTATGGAATGAAATGTAGAAGAATGAGGAGGAATGGAATAAGGAAAGACTCAAGCTACAAGAAGAAATCAAAAAGAAAAATGCAGAAATTGAGGAGAAGAATGCAGAAATTACTACATTAAAGGATAAGGTAGGTAATGTGGTGGCTCTAGTACCATAAATGATGGCATGCAAAACTCCTCCAAGGGTTTATACACTGCATTTAAAGGATCGTCATCTTTCTTTCAAGGTGTCAAGGGTCATTTCAGGTTTAAGCCCTTCCATTGAAACAACACAAAAAAAATTCTAGACCTACCAATCCTCTCCTCTTGAAGTTAAAAATGTGTTCTATGAATTGTACTTGCATAATTATGTTGTTCCTAATGACCATGACTGGAATCCATTGTTATACATTGGAGATGTCCATTTGAGGGCATTCATGTCACAGATTCAAAATGAGATCAGTTGGGGGCAACAATTTAAAATATACAGAGAAAGAGAGCTCCATACTCCCTTGTCTCTAAGAGCTGAATCAAGTAACCCCTCTGACATTTACTACACATGGCACAAAATTCTCCATAATCCATAATACAAAAAGAGGATCATGCCTGCTGTGGAGGAGGCATACCAAGAATATGAGCAGATAGCTGCTACTACAGGAAAAATAGTATTGGGATACCTATCATAGAGATGGAATAGTTTTCCATATCAATTAAAATAGGTTGAGCCCCATTCCTTGCAAAATTATTCTACAACATGTAAATGAAGCACTAGGTACATACAACTTGGAAGGATGAAGCAGCACTATTGGCTTCCATTGACATTCCAACCACCTACTTTGTTGTGGCCAGTACCATATTACATATACTATCAATATGATATAGAGACAAGAAGGCCAAGGTGGGGAAAATTGGAAAACAAGCAGGGGTTCTACTGGGATCCAAATTCAGATACTGCAGATATTGATCAAGGACAAGCAGCAATTGGTGACTTTAGAGCTTTGACAAGGCAATGGAATAGAGTTCCCTCTGCTGGAGGACCAATAGATCATTAGGTTGGGGGGAGATGATGAGTCCAAATAATGGCTCAATTTTTATAGGGTTTATCACATATTTGTTGTTGATACTATAGACTTTGGCACCTAGTTATTGGCACTCTCCATGTTATTTCCCTAAATTTATGAACCTTGGGCATGAACTTATCCTTATGAATTTTGATGATATTAACCTGTTATGTGAATTATCTATATTAATTTTACATGTGGTTGAATAGATGTTACTTTAAGATAATTATGGATATGCAATTGTTTTGTGTGTGCTAATGTCATCATGCAGGTTCACATTAAAATGCAGATATAAATGAAGCTTGCAAAGTGGAAGAAGTTCATGTTAGATGGTTGGTTGCTAAGGAAGTCAAAAAGATGGTCATTAAAGAGGTCAATGGAGGGAAACTCTCAATGGAGGGAAACTTCCAATGGAAGGAAACTCCCAGCTCATGTGGAAGTTGTAACTTACCTTTTAAATGATCATGTTTGTTAGTTGATAAAATCTAGGAAGTGTTGTGTTGGATCCTTGTGAGGAAAGTCTGCTTTGACTAAATTTAGCACATGCATAACTTCCTCCCTCTCTTTTCTATGTTTTCAATAAATGGCATCCTCCTATTTTGTTGGAGTCGGCTGCCTAGTTAGTTAGGATTAATTAAAAGCTTTTCCCTCTATAAATAATGGTTAGATGCCCCTTTTCACAAGGTTGGATGTTCTAAGATTGTACTTGCATTTTTAGTTTCAAGTAAGATAGTCATATTGTCGATATGATGTAATCATGTTTTCAATGAATAAAATGATATTTTGATTTGCTGCATTTGAGTTAGCTTAAGGAAGACTCGCTCAAGGGGGCCCACTTGGTGAGAATTCCATCCATTTGGTTTAATAGATATTTTTTTGTTCAGTAATTAGTTTCAGTCTCAGCAGTTGTCCATTCCTGCAACCATTGGAATTATGTTATGTGACTGTTCCTACAGCCAAGGCAGACAGAGTAACTTCCTTGTCTATTTGCTGAGATTTCTATTTCTGTCATCCATTCCAGTTTAGTTGTTGATGCTCAATTTAGTTGATAATTCATGCTCAGTACTTATGTTAATCTCTTTCCAGCATTTTGTTTTAGTATCGTTCCTTTTCTAGTTATAGGATAAGGATGACTATAGTTGAATCCTAGTGCACAGACATGCTGACCCATTTCAAGTTTACGTCCCTGGTTTGACAATGAAATGAACCTTCATGATGAGCAAGATAACAACTTAGTGCAGATGTTTAATCTCTAAGTTACAGCTTTAAGGGCTTAGTTATTGAACCATTAGAGGAGGCCAATAGATAGCTTGATAGTTGAAGGTAGTAAAATATTTATGCATTGTAAATAAAGCAATATTTGTAATGTCTAAAGTATGCTTGGATAGGATATAATTTTCCTTATCAATATCAAATTGAGTGTGAATGGATTAGATAGGAGGGACATGAGTGTAGATATAAGAGATAGGGAAATATGTTGGGGTATATGAGAGGATGATAGGTAGGTTGGAAGAATCTTTCCCCCAAGATTAGGGCATTAATAGGTTATGGATTGAAACATAACACCTATTTTCCAAGTTCTCATCATGGTACTTGCCCAAGGTACCACAAGGATTGGTTTTCACCATTGGATGAATTATTAATCTTTAATTTTTTTCTTTTTTTACTTTTTATCTTATTAGATAGTATGGATGGAGATGGACAAATGGGAGATAAGGAGTTGGGTAAAGGATAGATGGATGTGGTATATAATGAATTGGGGATAGGGAGATGAAGGGCTCAAGTGTCTATTTTCCAAAAACAATGACCCTTGTTTAATAACCGTTACAATGGACCATCATGATTGTTGTGACTTTTATAGACATTGGTGGATGCTATTAAGGGAGATGAAGTAGATGGATTAAGGATCAATGAGGCTTTATGTGCAACCTTGGATTAAATGGGTGTGATGGTGGATAGTAGATAGTATGTTGGAAGAATTATGAATGAAAGGATGAGATGGTGGATTTATGAGGGAATGTTGTCATGACCAACATTAACACTCACCATGATGGGTGTTGAAGCTTTGGATTATGAGTGGATTTTGAATTTTGGGATTTAGATGGGGGAGTTGGGAGGATAAATTTTGGGATATAAGGACATAGAATAGATGGAGATGATGTATGACTTGATTTTGGGGCATAAGGATCCAAAATGTATTTGAGAGATGGAGGACTTGGGATAGTGGATTGTAAGACATAGGGACCCAAAATGGATTTATAATATGGAGAATGGGGATGACTTTGAATGAGCAAATTTGGATGCCAATTTTGATTTTATTTTTAGATGCACTACTTCTTTTGGTTTTGGGATCTATATGGTTTTTTATTTTTATTTTTCTTGGTGGGACTTGTGACCTTTTAGATTTATTTTGATACTAGACTGGAGTTTTCTTTACTTTTTTATGTCTAATTGTTGTGGCATGGAGATCCTTGCATGTTTTTGGATTTCTTGATTTATATTTTTTTGTTTTGTCATCCAAACTACTTCCAAAGGCAAGGGTATGGGTGTATGAGGATCTATTATTTGGGGTATCTCATGGAAGGAGTGATTGAAGGATTATGTTGTAATATACTCAAGGAAGTGTGCTTTTATTGATTCTAATTGGGGATTGTAGAGGATGAGGTGGTAGGAGTAGTATATTTTGGGATGGAGGTGATTGAGGTGATATGAGTGATGGAGGGATGGATAGAAGGAGTTTTCTTGGGATTGGAAAATAAATTACCAATGTCTTAGCCATGAAGTTTATAGATAAGACTTGAAATTTTTTATTTTCTTAGATTTGAATGGGTTCTAATATGCCTTGCTCATGAAGACCTAAAATTATTTCTTGTTACTATATGAGTTGACAAATCTAATTGGAAATGAGATAATTATTGTTTGTGAAACAAGATGCAAGTCCATTTTGAGGGGGATAGGGGTGGTAGGGACTATAGTTTTTTAAGGAAACTAGATTGGATGAGAATGGATAAACCAAAATGATAGGTTTTTCGTTTATGGATGAGTTTGGTTGGGTGAGTGGAGGGATGTTTTGATATTTATTTGGAGGGGGAAATGTTAGAGCACGCTTTGGATAAATCGCTTGGAATAGTTGGATTTATATGGATGAGACAAGGGAGGGATGATATCTAGCATTGGTGACTAGTGTATGGAGTGGTCCTCTATGAGTTGTGCACATAGTTGAAGAAGGGATTGTGAATGCTAATAGATGTGGGTTTTAATGGATTTGAGGGATTTTGTAGATTTTGGGTGGATAATTGCATGTTTAGTTATACTTTTAAATAGCATGGGATTAGTGATATGTAACTGTTGCACAACTAAAATTGTATTTTGTGGCTTAGAATCATTTTTTAATAGTCCTCAGAGGAATTCATCAAAAAAATGGGAGGAGTTGGATTGCTCGTTTGATTGGGATGAGTTGGATGAAAAATGTTTGGAGGATGAAGAATTAGGGTAAGAGGTGGATGTTAATATGGTTTTTTATTAGTGATGGTGATTTGGGAGATGGATTTGAAATAGAAATGTTGAGTATGGATTGAGGTTAAAGGATATTTGGGTTGGAGGATTGGTTCCCCTTGTCAATGATAGGGGAAGGATGCAAAATAGAGTATAGATTGAGGTGATATGCTTGGGGAAACATATATTTGATGCTTAGAAGGTGCCTAATCAATTTCCTTGTCTTGGAACAAGATATAGTCTAGGATTTCTTATTTACGAGGATGAAAATTTGATAGGATTTTAATATTGGTGGGGAATCTTGTGCTATGTAGCACTTGTTTTTGAGGTATTATGGAAGAAGGATGAGGGATTGCTACATAATTGCTTAAATAAATATTTTATAATAATGGAGAGAGTTTATATTGGTTCACAAGACTCTCATTATCATCATAGGGATCATATTCATCTCGGTTGGAAAGGATAGCATCACCATTATCATCAAAGATAAGATTAGAGGTTTGGCAAGGGGATTCATCAAAGTGAAATAGAAGCATTATGTTAGATAGGATTAGGAGAAAAATAGGATTAAATAGTGTATAGTCATAAAATTGCACCCCTCGCAATTTTGCATACATTCTTGCATCTGCTTTAGTGTCCACTCCCCTAGAACTTGTGTAGGCTCATTTTAGTCCCTGCATCAGTCATTTTCCCTCTCAGGATACTCTAGCACCCCTTTTCAATAGCTACCCTTGCGTGTCAACTTTGCATCGAACTTTTTTCCTTTCTCATTCATGTTGTTTTGAGTGTGACATGTCTGGACACTAGCACACCGCACGGACATCCACGTGCTACACTAGTGTCTTGCGACGTTTCAATGCTCAAACAACCATTTTCATGCATGTTTGCCACTTGTCACCTCCTTTGGTCGGTGGTAACGGCTCGGGAAGCTTCTTTTCCCTCCTTAAAAGTAGTCTTTTCAACTCATTTGGCTCTCTAGCACTTCTCTAGCTCCATTCTTCAACTTCTAACTTCTTCCACTCCTTCTTAGCTTATCTTTCATTCATTCTACCATCTTGCTATCTTGCTTGCATAGCTCCATATAGCTTGTTACAACAACACTTTCACATCCTTTGCAACACTCTTGGCTCTTGCAGCTCTATTGCTCTCTTCATTTGGCTTCCTTTAGCTCTTGTAACTTCATCTCCCTCATTTCATGCTTGTGAGCATCTTGGGATTTCCACATCTCCTTTCTATTGCATCTACATTTCATGGTACGGGTTCTCCTCCTTGAGCAAGGATTTCTTTTATCACCTCTTTTGTGATACAGGTTCTCCTCCTCGAGCGAGGTTTTCTTTTATCACTCATACTTGGTGGTGCGAGTTCTACTCTTGAAGCAATTTTTTCTTTTACCACACGCTTTGTCCATTTCTGTTCATTTCTCTCTTTCTATTTGGTTGTCTGTGGAGGTGGGAATACCAAAATGAGGGTTTGACTGAGGTAAGCCCCTATACAACCCTAACACTTTCTCTGAATCTTATAGATGCAGGTATTGAAGATATCTACTAGCTGGAGGCTTCATCACTTGGGTGGTTGTAAGTATTTCCTTTCTTCTTCTTATCTCTATAATTTCTACTTCACTTTATCTCAGTCCTATCACTTTCTGTTACTTTCCTGTATTCTGGAAGTCCTTGGCAATTAGAATAGAAGTAGTCACTCTGTCATTTTTTGTGATAAACTTGCTCTCTAGTCCATACGAGATGCCAACGCGCCTCTGGGATGCTAGCACGCCATGCTATCATCTATATTTTGCACTGTCGTCCTTTGGTCGAGAGCTTGTTAGTTTGTCCAGAGAATCTTCATGACCTGCTCTTTCTAATTTTAGAACTCTCGCACTATTCCTTGAGTTAGTTTAGGGCAGTTTTCCCCATGAGGCTCTCTGAATGAAGAGAACTCATGAGTAGCGAATCCCCCTTCTCTACATTTTGGTGAACTCGACGTGAAGAGGGTACTTTTTCAAAAAACTATAAATTTATTTACCCCTACTTTGTGGAGTCATAACTTTTGACTCGGTGCTCAAAATTCAAAACCATTTGCACCATTGGAAAGGTCTCCTAGAGAACTGGTTTAGTCCCTAAAATACAAGTACATTTGGTAGTCATATTTTAGGGACCGACGCAAGTTCTGACCTCAAATTTTGCTCTGAAGACCTCTGAAAATGTGAATTACTAGAACATAGAAATTACCAAAAAAATGTAATAAATATAATATCTTCTTTTATTAGCTCAGTATCTAATTTTGTTCAAAATTTTAGTGATATTCCATTTCATGCATGTGATGGTGACTTGGCTTTGCCTATGTCACTTGGTATCTTTGATCCTTCTCATGAAATTCCTTTGGCTTCGAAGGATATTTTGTCGCAAGAAGATGAAATCATTGATACCTTCCTTAACATTACTCTACCTTCTCTTCATTCCAATGCACTCTCTTGTAGAGAGGATGCATTTTTGAATGAGGAATCTCTCCTTAATTCCAATGAACTCTCTTTTGGAGATGATGCATTTGTGAATGATGAATCTCCCCTCAATTCCAATGCACTTTCTTCCAGAGATGTCACATTGGTGAATGATGAATCTCATCTTTTTTCTAATGCACTCTCTTCTAGAGATGATGCATTAGTGAATAATGAATCTCCTTCCACATTTGATCCTGTTTGGATTGATATTGAGAATATGTCTTCGAATAATCATACTAGTTGTGATGATTCTGTAAATGTAATATGTCTCTGTTTCCCCTCAAAGGCCTAAGAGACTTATCATTTACCTAACTCTAGCTAGCCCTTCTCATAAGAGGGTTTGTTCTATTAATGGTGTTTCATTTGATGATGACTCTCCTAATATTTCTAAGGCTCCTTCTTATAGAGCGGTAGCCCATACTTATGAGAATAGAATGAATAAACAACCAATCCTTCCTCAAGCACCTAAACCTACAACTCAAGCACCTAGTGATTACGATCTTGTTGAGAAACTCCAAGTTACTCCGGCTAAAATCTCGCTCTAGGACTTGCTTCAGTCTACACCGATTTATCAAGGTATGCTTTAGGAATCCTTGCAAAATATCTTCTTTCCTTCTTCCGCTAGGCTGGTAGATGTTGATGTGTTGATAGCTCATATTCGTATGGATTTGATGAATATTACGTTCTATCCGTAGGAGCTCCCGCCTCCAGATGTACAGAAGCAAGTGAACCCTCTAATGATTATAGTCAACATTAATAAAATTGGAATTAGATGTACTTGTGTTGACGTCAGTTCGACATTCAATGTGTGTAGTATTGATCTATTACCTAAGATTAATATTGATTCATCTTTTCTTAATGCTTCTCATATTGTCATTTGTGGGTTCCATAATGTATGTTGACAACATTTAGGCATGATAGTCTTGCCTTTGAGGTTGGGACCCATTACTGTACCTACCCTTGTTCATGCTATGTCAGAAAAATTACCATATAACCTTCTTCTTAGTAGACTGTGGATTCATGTTATGGGTGCAGTCCTGTCTACCTTGCATAAATCTATTAATTTTATTTGCAATAATCAAGTAGTCACAGTCAAGGCTGACCCTGATGCTATGCCCTTATGTGAGATGACAGCTGTTGGTCAAGTTTTGGTTGTGCCTACTCTTATTCCTTCAATGTCTTCCAATGTGTCAATGTTTACTCCAAACAAAGGATACTCTTGAGATAGATGTCCCTGAGGAAGATCCTTTTGAACCAAGAGATCTTAAGTCTGATCCTTCTACCTCTTCTCAAAAGAATGCATGTCTTGGTGATGATTGGGGTTCCTTAGACTTTATAGTTTCCTTCATTCAGGAATATAAAGTCAACCTGATCCACTCAAACCTTCCAATAACATCATCCACACTTGCTATCAAAGATGGTCATTCTTCTGTATTGTGGGGTAGTGTGAGCAATAATTATAATATCCTTAATGTCGATCCTCCTCCTTTTGAGGAAGATGATCGCACTTCTATTAAAGAGGTTAATGTTGGTAATCCTATCAGGAAAGATGATGGCAATCTCGTAGAGGAGTATGATCCCCTTTTACCAGAATAATACTCTTTGTGTAGATCCTCCATTGTTTGCTACTCTCGTATCTTCTTCTTGTGAGCAGTCAAACTTTTCTCCACAAGAGAAAGGGTTGCTCCCTGCTCCTCATTTTTTATCTAAGCAAGAGTGTATTTTGTTGTGGCTTCTAAAAGCCCGCCTGATCACTCTTCCTTCTCCTACACATAAAAAATTTCATAAGCATTATAAAGAAAAACATTCTTTTTGTGCATACCATCAAGTGCCTGGCCATTTCACTAGTGAATGTAAGGCCTTGAAAGATAAAATACAACAAGTTCTTGATTCAGGTGCCATCAAACTCCCGTTTGATTGATGCACCTGCATTTTCTTCGTATGACAAGTGATATCGAGGTTCACCTCTATCATGTATGTTCTAAGTATCTTGCATGGTTCTCATCCCTTGTATGTTGGGGGCAGTGATAACTTATTCTGGAGATGTGTGTCCTTTTTAAGGACCCCCTCTCTTCCTTATATCTTTCAAATGAAGCATCCCTTGAGTGGACCCCTTTTCTTTTGAAGGGTTCCCAAGGGACCCCCTTTGAAAGTCTTTATCTCAAATGAATTCTTTGCATCTAGCTTGGGGGCAGCTTGACTAGACCTCACTTTTTAAACATTGCATCCCTTGAGTGGACCCTCTTTTCTTTTGAAGGGTTCCTGAGGGACCCCTTTGAAAGCTTTCCAATCTACCAACGGTCTGCGTGATTGTCCACCTACTTTCCTGCATGGCCACTTCCTGACTCTACGGAGTCTGCTTTCTTTGGGTCTCCTCCATGTGAGAGATCTTGGGGGATACCTCCCTGCAAGTCTGTGAGCCTATAAGACACTTCCTTTGAGCCTCCTCCATGCGAGAGATCTTGGGGGTGGCTCCCCTATAGGTCTGTGGGTCTGTAGGGCGCTTTCTTGAGTTTCCTTCATGCAAGAGATCTTGAAGGACACCTAGGACACCTTCCTTGTAGGTCTGCAGGTTTGTAGGGTGCTTTTCTTTAGGTTTCCTTCATGTGAGAGATCTTGGAGGACACCTTCCTTGTAGTTTTGCGAGTCTGTAAGGCACTTTCTCAGCTTCCTTCATGTGAGAGATCTTGGGGGACGCTTCCTTACAGGTTTTCAAACTCGTAAGACAATTTTCTCGGTTTCCTTCATGTGAGAGATCTTGGAGAACACCTTCCTTACAGGTTTGTGGGCCTATAAGGCGCTTACATTCCTAAATTCTCACTTCTCTTCTCTTTTGTATATACTAGATCGAAGATCTGCATCTCATTTATCTTGTGTATATACCCTTCCTCTCTTCATTCTAGAATTCTTTTGTGTGCTATTTCTTAATTTGGGGATGACACATAGTACTGAGACAACCTTCTACATCGAGGTCTCTTTTACTTTGCTGACTCAAATCTTTTAGCTTTCTATGCACTAACATTGTTGTCTGGTGCAGGTTTTTCTTGTCTAATGCATTTGTTTTGCAGTTCTTCAACTTGGGGGCATGCTTCTATGGTTCAAAGAGTTGTATGCTTCCTCTACAGTATCCTTTTGGTATATTATATTATTTATGTTTTGCATATTTCCTTTAGCGTGCATATTAATGTAGATTCATATGCCCGCTAAAGTGGGGGAAAATGTATAGTCGTAAAATTGCACCCCTCGCAATTTTGCATACATTCTTGCATCTGCTTTAGTGTCCACTCCCTAGAACTTATGTAGGCTCATTTTAGCCCCTACATCAGCCATTTTCCCTCTCGGGATGCTCCAACACCCCTTTTCAGTAGCTACCCTCGCGTGTCAGCTTTGCATCAAACTTTGTGCCTTTCTCGTTCACGTCGTTTTGTAGCGTGGCGTGTTCAGAAACTAGCACACCATGCAGATGTTTGCACGCCATGCTAGCGTCTGCAATGTTTCAACACTCAAATGACCATTTTCATGCATGTTTGCCACTTGTCACCTCCTTTGGTCGGTGGTAACGGCTCAAGATGCCCTAAAATGGCTCAAGAAGCTTCTTTCCCCTCCTTAAAAGTAGTCTTTTCAACTCATTTGTCTCTCTAGCACTTCTTTAGATCCATTCTTCTGCTTCTAGCTTCTTCCTCTCCTTCTTAGCTTCTCTTTCAAATATTCTACCATCTTGCTATATAGCTTGCACAACTCCATATAGCTTTTTACAACACTTTCACATCCTTTGCAACACTCTTGGCTCTTGTAGCTCTATTGCTCTCTTCATTTGGCTTCCTTTAGCTCTTGTAACTTCATCTCCCTCATTTCATGCTTGTGAGCATCTTGGGATTTCCACATCTCCTTTCTATTGCATCTACATTTCATGGTACAAGTTCTCCTCCTTAAGCATGGATTGCTTTTATCACCTCTTTTGTGATATGGGTTCTCCTCCTCAAGCAGAGTTTGATTTTATCACTCATACTTGGTGGTGTGGGTTCTACTCCTGAAGCGGGTTTTGCTTTCACCACACACTTTTTCCATTTCTATTCATTTATATCTTTCTATCTGGTTGTCTATGGACGTGGGAACACCAAAACGAGGGTTTTACTGAGGCAAACCCCTATATAGCCCCAACACTTTCTCTAAATCGTGCAAATATAGGTATTGAATATATCTACTAGCTAGAGGCTTCATCAATTGGGTGATTGTAAGTATTTCCTTTCTTCTTCTTATCTCTATCATTTCTACTTCACTTTATCTCAGTCCTATCACTTTATGTTACTTTCTTGTATTCTGGAAGTCCTTAGCAATTAGAATAGAAGTAGTCACTCTGTCATTTTTTGTGATAAACTCACTCTCTGGTCTGTACGAGACACCAATGCACCTCTGGGATTCCAGCACATCGCGTTGTTGTCTGTATTCCGCGCTATCGTCCTTTGGCTGAGAGCTTGTCAGTTTTTCCAGAGAATCTTCATGACCTGCTCTTTCCAATTCTAGAACTCTCGCGTTGTTCCTTGAGGTAGTTTAGGGCAATTCACCCCATGAGGCTCTCTGAATGAAGAGAACTCGTGAGTAGTGAATCCCCCATCTCTACAAATAGTTAGATGTGAATGGATTTAGAAGAGATTAGATGGGATGGATTGGATCAATGATTAAAAAATTAAGATAAATCAATTTGGTTGATTGGATTGGATTTTTTATTTTTTATTTTTGGGATTGGATTTTGGATTAAGGTCTTGGCCTTTCATTAGGGATTTTAATTTTTATGGATTGTTTTAGAATGAGATTACAAGGGATGATTAGGATTACTTAGGACTTTAGGATTTACTTGATTTGGTTTAGATTATCTAGGATTTAAGATGATAATTTGGGGGTTGGATTGGAGGGTGATTGATGTAGGATTAGAAAACTTGGGATTTGGATTAGAGGATGGTTGTAAGTTTGGATTTAAAAGAACTGGATTTTTATTACAATATAGGTGAGGATTTGAAAGGAGGTTTATGCAAAGCACCAAGTTGTGCAGATGCTAATTGGTAGAGAAGTGACTTGAGATGGGAGGATTTAGAATAGAATATGAGGAAGGATTAAAGGATGAGAGGACTTGGATAGAAACCTTTGGACTAATATTTTATATTTAGATTCAGAAGTCAAGGATGTGTTGATGGCCAAATCGACACATGCAACACAAGAAGAAATGATATCTCTTACCTCTCTTAAAAAATATAAGCAATTGTGAGATCAATTACCCTCCAAGGTCCTGGGAGTTGGGTCACAACTATGTTGTCCTGAGGATATCTTGGCCATTGCCAGAAATGGTGTTGTTGATTACTTCATAATTATAAAGTGGGCCTTCCATGAAATTAAGGACCTTAACCTCAGAAATAGGGCCCTCAATAGCAAGCTAGAGGATTTGGAAGCTAAAGTCATCTCCCTTAACACCGCGAAGGGCAGAAGGAATGAGGAAAACATGAGGATGGGGGTTGAGGTTAATGAAGGTAAAGCAAAGTGCCTGGAAACTAAAATTGGAAAAATAAAAAACACAATGAAAACTATAATGGAGCACAATCATAGAATGGTGAAACATAATGCCATTATCATTAATGCTATGACTGAGAAACTGGAAAACAGTCAATAGGGTTCTTTGGTTGTGGACTTGGAAGCCGATAAGGACAAAAGCAAGACCAAGGATGCTAGAATTTCTAAAAGGACAAGAGCAAGTCTGAAGAGGAAGGTGCCTCCCACGCTCCAGATGGTTTAGGCCCTGAAAAAGTGTACCCAGGACATGCACAATCTAGAAGTTGAGGTTGTTGATGCTCTTAACTCCTTAGGTTACTTGCGGATTGTTGTTGGTTTTGTTGGTGGCCCTTGTTGGCCTTGGGTTGGTGGCTGCAGTGCTTTATGGGCTCTTTTCTTACCGCAACCTTTTTGTTTTGGTTTCTTTAACGCTTTAACTTTATATCTATAAACTTTGTGGTTTCGGGTCCCTGCAAAACCCATTTTTTCCTTTATCAAAAACTATGTTGTCCTGCAAAGTGGTATATATGGTTGTAATGTTTAAGGGGCCTACTAGTATTCTATCACAAATAGGTGTATTTATTATTTAATCCTATCTAATTATAATGTTCAAGGGGCCTACTAGTATTCTATCACAGATGGGTGTATTTATTATTTAATCCTATCTAATAATGATCCAAACAAATATCAAAAGATATAATAAGTCATGCAAGCAAGAGAGAATGAATATTTATCCAATTAAGATGATTCATTATTCTTCAAAGAAATATTTTCAAAAAATTCTAAAATAAATAACCTTGTATTAAACATAGTTATATGAATTCCCAATACTAGATTCAAGAGGCATGTTTCATTTCATTCATTATAACTAAAACCCATTACAAATCATTTTACTCTTTTGAATAATTTTAAATCATGTATAATCAACATAATACCATTCAAATGCTAGAACAAAACCCAAATACAATTGAATTTGGCTCATTTTATTGAGTTTATGATTCAACAACTTTGCATATCCAGAGAAACTTCACTGGTGTACAAATCCATGCATCTTCAGACTAACTCTTCCTAAGGACTAATAATGAAATGTATAAAACATAAATTCAGAAAAATTCTATTTTATTGGACCACAATTCTAATCTTCAACCATCGAACCCTAAGAATGAGAGGGAATTTATAATATATAGACCAGAAAGAATAAAATTCCCTCCAAAAGAGACATGCAACATATGTAGTGTGCCCAACATGCAGATCCACAAATTTAGGAAGCTCAAAAAATGAACTATAGTTGTTTGACATAAAATTGATTTTCTAGAAAACTGGTGCCAATTTATTGTTGTGATCTCCGTTTAACTTCAATTTCAAAATTGTGCCCCTTTATTTCAAGATACAAGGCATCAAAATAACACCTTTTGTGTTTGACTACTCAAAACATAATATTCCCTTTAAAAAATATTCAAAACTATATCCTTTTCTATTGTTTATACTCTTCAAAATTGGCCAACATTTGAGTGACTATTTCCATATTAGGGCCATCTACCCACATAGGATACTGGATCTTCCTCAAAAAAATGAGTCTAGACCAAAAGGAGGGGACACAAGAGCCTTTTCAACATCTCACAAAAGAGCCTCCAAATAAGATGATGCCTTATTCGCCTTCGCACCTTCCTTCACTACCATAGAAGCAACCTTCACACCTTCGTTTACTGCCACAAAAGCAACCACATTGGATGGGGGAGCCCGTTGGGGCCCCTCGCTTACCAATGCCATGACCCAAAACCTTGAGAGACATTAGAAAATTTGAAAATTACAGAAGCAAATTGTTTAATTGATGTTTCTCTATATTTTGTCTTGAATATATGAGTCAAGATGTACTTTAAAGGTTTCAATAGAAAACCTACATTGGTAAATTAATGAAAGAAGGTAGTAGCCTTATGATTACTAATGATGTTGATCGACACACAATTTTCCAAATTTAAGAACATTAAGTAGTAAGTCGTGTCTTAGACTATTCAAGTTAAGGATATTTAGGAACTTGATTTATTACAAGAATGTTTAAGGTGAATGCTTTGTACTAAGAATTTATTTTAGCATACATTTGAATGGTATTGGTTTAATTATTCTGTGTATTTTAGTTTTTTTGATGATAAATAAATGTAAAAATTAATACCCAATTATAAGCAATAAAATATTATTTATGACATATCATGTTGTAATAAGTACTCAAATTTTGGACATATTCACATAAAATAGAGGCTTGCACAATATTCTTACATAATATAAGTTATTAAATAATAAAGTATATAATCTATTTTATAATTCAAATATATACATAAGAAGTTAGCGAATTGTCACATAATTTGTAGATATGAATAGACTCTCGCAAGTTATAATTTTTTTGTAAAAAATGGATTACACCTCTATTGTAAAAACTCTTTAAATTGGTGTTCTTGTGAGGAATTTGTCAATCCCTAAAGGTGGTTAGACATGAGAAAGGTTTTCTAACATTGGAAAATATTATTTAGTTATTGGAATAGTCTCAATTTATGGGGAAAATAATTTGAAGTTAATAGAGGTTGCCAAGGTTGCTTTAGAGGAGCACCTAAAGATAGTCAAGGAGACTAGGATGTTTTTAAAATTGGGTACCAAAGGTTAGTAGCAATAGGAAAAGCCTTATATAAATCAATCCCAGCCACAAAATCAATCGTATCACTAGTTTGGCTCATTTTTGTAGTTGGGTGGTGGTTTTTCTTGCATGTACTTCCATGTATATGAGGGGTTGAGTCATAATGGATTAAGAAGCATCCCAAACCCAAGTAACACTTATGGAAGATCCATATTACATTTAGTCAACTTATTTTTTATGAACCAAGGTTTTCCCTTAAGTACACAAATACCCAATAGGTTTATGTATATATGTTTATATATCACCACTTCAATCTTTCTACTAGGATAGTGTGATATTAAATTGTAATTATAATATATAATTTTAGGTCCTTAACTCTCTTAGAATTTGTAATTTAGAAACCCATGAGAAGTTGAGAGATATTATTTTATTATTATTCTACAAATCATGTGAGATATTATTATAATAAATTTAAATAAGGGAGGTTACAAAAGGAGCTTAAAATATTGAGAATTATGGAGTATCTTTCTCAAAATAGATAATGATAATACAATTATTCCACTCATGGAGTGCTTAAGAAAAAGAAAGTACACTTAATGGTATCTTATGATGTGATATATGACACATCAATGTGTTAGATGACTTACTTTATATTTTTGAGACCACTCACATGTAGTGGGTTGTGAGAATTTTTACCATAGTAAATGTTGACACCATATTTGGCTTGTGGTATTATTTTACATTGATTTTATGAGCCTCCTTAAGTCTATAAATTGAGGGATTAGTATGGAAGAAGTATAGTTATTGTTTATGTACTCTCACACTACTAGAATGTTGTTAGGTTGAATAATATTGTATGATTTGTATTGATATAGTTATTTCTAATTTATTAATACAAGCTTAATATCTCTTTGGTGGTGAAGTTTAAAAAGAAAAAGGTTTCTCCATGTATCTCTATTGTCATCTATGCATGCTAATTTTTTTATTATTGTTACACATGCTTGTCCATGTTCTCTTTTAGTTTTAATGTTTAATCACATGTACCTCTAGTTAGGTTAATCAAATTTGTATAGTTTAAGTTTATACTTTCAATATTATTGTTCACTAGTTTCTCAACATTTAGTATTAGAGGTTACAATTTTGATCAAAGAAGAAAGTTGTTCTACTAGTGTTGTGAGGATTTTTATTTTAGTTGTAGTATTTATTTAGTGGATTTTATAAATCAATTATGATGGAAGCCATGGCTATCACATCTTGGTCATAAATTGACAAGTTAAATGGTTCTAAGTACAAGTTGTGGAAGTTTAAAATGGAAGATCTCTTAGAAGAAAGGTCCATCATTGGAAAGTTATAGAAAATGAAGGAAAACATTAAGGAATGTTTGATGTAGATTAAAAAATTTAAATAAGAAGGCATTTGTGTCTTACATATTCTCTCATTTTGAATGTCATAAAGGAGATTGTCATATTTGTGCTATAGAAAAAGGATATATGATATTTATCAAATTAAAATTCTGATTAGTAACTTATATCTCAAAAGATGTTTATATTATTTAATAATAAAGGAAGTTGATTATTCTGCAAAACATATGAATGCCTTTAATTTGGTTTTTAGTCAATTATGTTTCAATAGATGTTAAACTTGATGGAGAATTTAAATGTATATTGTTGTTTTGTTCTTTGCTCAAATTTTGGGAGATCTTAATTATTATTATCAATGGTAATGTTGCAAATTTGAAGATGGAATCTCTTATTATGACTTTGATTGTTGAGGAGATGAGAAAATCCATGGATGAGGGCTCAAAGGATACCTTGCATGTTTGGAGAAGGCCCAAGAATAGAGGCAGGTCTAAATGGGAACACAATAAATTGTAAGATAGGTCAAATTCTAAAGGATGGTCCAAAACCATTTGAAAGAGAAAAGTGTAAGAACTATGGAAAGAGAGAACATGCGAAGAAGGAATACAAAAACATGAAGAGATTTAATGATTCCTTTACAAAGAAATCCTTTGATAATGGTGATAATGATGTATTGTTTATTTATGTGAATGTTATTTGTGATGACTCTTGGTTGATTGATTTGGGTTGTTTCTACCATATAACTCCTTATAAAGAGTGGATATCATCTTACCAATGTTATTGTCAGACCCAAAATTTTAGTTAAAGAAAACCCAACAATTATTTTTTCGGAACACATTAGTTAAAGTAATCATTTCGTTAACTAGGTGTCAATCCCACAAATATAGATGAGTCTAAACACAAATGTTTCAATTCTTAAAAGAGTTTTGATGGATGCTTCAAACTTAGTTAATTATTCTAGCAAGTTGTTATAAGTAAATGCAGGAGTGCAAACAATCTATTTACCTCTTCTAATCTCATTTGTATCATTAGCTTTCATTGAATAAAATGATATTCATGTAGCTATTTACATAGTGCTTATTCATATGCTGAGATTGATTTCACATTGGTATTAACATTTGCTAATATAATCATTATCCTCAATTCTATAGTATTATCGTTAATCAGTTAGTCGATAGACTTTAATTGTGAACTTGCCACTCTACAATCAAACGCCAAATCTGTCTCACACTCTGAAAACCAGTTTCATTCGTCGTTTAACCATTTTCAAATACCGGGAATCTATTTGGTTGTTGCATTTAATTGCCGAATGATAACTTTCACGGGAACATTAACTCATGTGACTATTCGCCCAATGCAAATCTCTATATTAAAAATCCTTCTTTCCGTCTCTTCCTTATTTTCGTTTTTGCTTCACGAGCGGAGATCTAACACCTCTTAGTTCTATGAAATTTCTGCAAAGGTGTTTTGTAGGTCCAAGCATCGAAACCCCCTGATAACAGAAAGGAAGCTTTTGCCCAAAGAACAGTGGGTTGAATTAGCAGGGGGGCAAGATAGTGCTCAGGGAATTAGGGGGCAGCATTGCCCGCGCCCTTCAGCAGATGAGCAATGCGACTATTATTGATGAGAAGGTTTTGAACGAATGCCTCAATGAAATTTCTCGTGCTCTCTTAAAGTTAGATGTGCAATTCAAAATGGTGAGGGATATGCAGCTCAACATTAAGAAGATTGTCAATTTTGACGATCTCGTAGTTGGCCACAACAAGAGACAGATTATTCAACAGGTAACAACATTAGGGTTTATATTCCCTTTATAAAAAAAAGAAAGGACAAGTTTAAATTTCTTTCTTTGGGGGTTATGGTATCCTCTGGTTTTTTTTGCGTCTCTGCTAGCTAAGACGAATTTGAATTTATAACAAAAATACCTCCTAAACTGTCAGAATAGGACAAGTTCAAGCGGTAAAAGCGAATGGGATTTAAACAGCTGCGTCTTAAATTCAAACCTCAGGAGACATAATAATATGTGGAAATTGGGTAAAACACAGGGTCCAAACATCAATCTGGTTAGCTTTAAAAAGTGAGAGTTTACCAAATTAAAAGAAAAAAAACAAACAAAACTTGTATTTCATACCTTTCCTTTGTTGGAATCCACAGGAGATTTTACTATGCTCGATATCTCAAACTTATCCCTAGATCCCATATCTACGGATTCTTGGGCAACCTCTTCAACCATCTTGTTAGTGTTGCTCTTGCCCAAATCTGAAACTGACAAATTCTTATCTATTTCAAATTTATCAGGTGAATTCACAGGTGGGCATGATTGAAGATCCATACCCATTTGGGACTTCATGGTGGGTGCGACTGAAAATCTGAAGCCCTTTGGGAATTCACAAGTGGGTGCAATTGAAAATCTAAGACCAATTTCTGGGACAAATTGTTGTCCGAATTTGGGCCAAATGGGGACGGAGCAGAACTCAAACTTTGGACATGCGTGATCACGGGATTTGAAAACCAGAGCGGAGTTTCTAATAAATTTATCCATGTTTGATAAATTGTGCTTGTAGCTAAAGCCAATGCTATTACAATGATTATTTTCTTCACCATCTTCGACCACCCTTTTAAGTATTCCATGGCAATGAATCCCCACACACACAGCATAAAAAACAACGAACAAAACAAGAAAAAGGACATGGTGAAAACAAAAATGAATAGAAATATAATTTTAAAATAAACAAATTAGAAATATTCACATCAGCACGTTGTTTTACCAGTTAACTAACATTTGTTATCTATTAGCAGTTAGTTGTACTAACTTTTTCGGTCAAGAAGTCATTCTCTAGCAAGGGAAGATCTGATATGGGCGACTTCTGATGTGCTTATACACTCTTTCATGGGAGGTGACCTAACCCAGACTGATGGCGATTTAGGAGATTATTGTTGAAGGGTGCATGCTTCAACTACACCATTATGAGAAATTAGAAAAATGACTGTCCTATATTGTAAGCATTAATTTATTTTATGGATGTAAGCATTGATTTGCCAATAAAGTAAAACTGTGGATTAAGGAGAGTGTTCAAGTAATAGTTTTTTGTGGTGTGAGGGTTTAATTTCAGTTTCCAGTTTACCATACGATTTTGTCTCTTTGAATTCTAGGCAGCAAGACCTTTTAGTGCATGGCTAGGACTTTCAACCATCTAGTAAAAGGACATATAGGGAGTGCATTGCAAATCATCAGAGGCTCATTGGAATGTGGTAAATAATCAAATTTAAAGGGTAATTCACTTGTACAAAGAATTTGCATCTTGGCAAGAGAAATTGAAACAACGAATTGTTGTATCCACTCACTGTACTTGTTGTTTTGAATCTTATTGATTTAGTAGATGAGAAATTATCATTACCAATTGATATTTCCCCACCATGGGCTTTTCTGAGATGAATCCATTGTTTGAGTTTAAACTTGTGATATTTTATTCTACATTTATTTTTGTATTACACAATATTTCCTTACTCTAGATTGTCAATTGATTAATCAAGTAGCACAGTATTAAAATTTCAGTGATTTCATAATTTCAGTATGTCATGAAGCCTTTTTTGAACCAAAATTTCAAATCAATGAATCTTCCCTTCAAAATCCATTGATAAATAGAAGCCCCTTTGGTGTCCCAAACCGTCTCATGGGCTTTCTCTGCTTTGCAAGGTTTTATACCTCATTGACACAAAGCCATTTGCATTGAACAAGTATCAAGCACTCTTTCAGTTTCAAATCTGAGAACAATTTGAGTACTATATAATTCTTATTATAGCTTTGGATTTATGTTCTATTTTTTGTTTCAGCTAGTCTATCGACGTCTCCCTTGAACCCCCTATGGGTGCAAGTGCTAGTTTAATCTCAAATGTGCAATGGTTACTTTCCATATGAGTCGCGATAATTGAATCTTAGCCAATATTAATAACATTACCCACTACTACGTTATCAATCACATCATATCTGAAAGTTCACTAGTCACGCAATGAATATCTTATATTTAACATTAATAAAATTCTATTATATCGATGCAGATAAAGGTGTGTGTGTTCCTAGGAGCAGAGGTGCTCGAAGAGCCTCAAGCGAGCGTCCAAGTGACTGGATCAGCCCTAGAAGTAGTATGCACGCTAGTGAAAGATGGGGTTATTTCATTGGAGGTGCTGGGCAACGATGGCATCAAGCAGCTCGTGGCTACTCTTCGGTGGAGGACAGAAGAAATTAAGTAATGGTTGGATCAGAGCACTTATAGGAGTGCAAGATCTCCTTCCCCGATCCCTTTTACCATGGTTTCTCCCTCCTCTGTTGTGAAGGTTCACACAATGGGAAACTACAAGCTTTGCAAAAATTCTCTAAATCCTTACCATGTTTGCAGCGACTTTTGCAAGGAGCAGATCCTCTCCCTTGATCCTGGGGAAAACCTAGGGTTTTTCTCAACTTCTACAACGATGCCCAATATGAGTATTGTTGCTGCTTCAGATCCCCCACCTCCTCCGATGGTTTCCCCTCCTGATTTGTGTACTTCTTGGCTTCTGGGTGACTACAAGGTGGATTTGGCCCCTGAACCTATTGATTTTCATAATTCTGATAAGATCATAAGGAAAGTCACCTTAGACATTGGATCACGGTCTCTGATCTTTAGATCGGTGGGATGATGACCTTCGGTTAAGGATTTCATGGCTTGGGGCAAGAGCTCGTGGGCTAATTTGACTACCCCTTCTATGTAATTGTTAGATTATGGTTTCTTTTTGGTTATCTTTCAAAATGTTGAGGATTGTGGTTTTGTCCAGCACAATGGACAATGGTTTTTTGGAAAATTCGGCTTATTTATGTTCCCATGGTCCCCTTTCTTTGATCCTGCAAAGTTCCAAATTTCTACCATTCCAATTTGGTTGCACCTTTACAATTTGCCTCTCGTTTTTCACAACCCAATTCAAATCGAATCCTTTGTCAACTAGTTTGGCACCTTCATTAAAATTGAGGAAGGGGTTGATCCCATAAGGTTCACCAGAGTTTGTGCTCTATTGAAATTTCCAAGCCTTTGCCTCATATGATTCACATCAATTCATCTCTTGGCTCTTGGATACAATATATTAATTATGAAGGGCTTCTTGAGAGATGCTTTAGGTGCAATCAACTCAGCCATAAGATTTCCAGTTGCCAATCCAAAATCAGCAATGGCCAATGGGTCATCAATCTTAAGAAATGGGTTTGAACGGAGGGCAATCTTGATGTGGGTTTTGTTTAGAGAAATCATGGTATGTTCCTCGATCATCACTCTTCGTCTTCCCCTAAAGTTAGGGTTGTTGGGCAGTCTGAAAACATTTCCCCTCCAACCAGTGGAGCTGATGTTGCATAGCACCAGCAAGTGGATAAGGATAAGCAGTTGAATTTAGGGGCCTCAGGGAATAAGGAGCAAGGGTTGGTCCTCTCAAATAACCAAGACACTTTGGCTCAAGCGGGTGCTATGGCTAGCTCAAAGCATCGCTCCACTCCCCTCACTAATGAAAGGGATTCAATTTTGGTTAAGGCAAGTGTAGGGGAAGGAAAATTGAAGCAGAGAAAATGAGATTGGATGCCCAAGATGTGATCGATGAAGGCACTAATGGGACGATGGAAGAACTTTTCACGAAAAAGCAAAAGAAAACAAAAGAAAGGATAATTTCTTGTGGCTCTATTGGCATATCTTTGTTGGTCTTTTTTAAGTCTCTATGATGTCATTTCCTTTGTTCCCTTTCGTCTCTTCTGCTCCCCAATTTTGGGTCTGAAGCATTTTTATTTTTAATGCCCTTTATGTTATATGGGAGTGGGCCCTTAACCCATATCTTACATAACAAAAAAAATATATATATTATATCGATACTTAGCAATATACTCCTACCTAATGCATTTGTAATTTTTATCTAATATTATTGATAACATTAATATCTCCATGATACAATTATATCTGATTTATAATCCTTCGCTCATATATATATATCTAATTTCGGAATTAGAATTTAACATGAGCATAAGTGGGTAGTATTTATATGATCTGTAACAAACTGGCATAAGGGTAAATTTCCTTTTTACCTACATTAACAATATTAATAATAAGGTTGACCATAATACGATTACCGTCATTTAATTGATAATCATGCTTTTCCCACTAATAAACCACGATGTAATAACCATGGTAACTTTTAATATTGATAATATATGTTATTCAAATTTATTCTATTTTATCCGACAATCAAATCTCTAATTGAATATTATAAGTTTACCAATGTTAAACTATAGTTTTAATGTGCCACCTAATACTTTCATCTAATCAACATCACCATTGTTGCATTTGTTATGGAACATTTGGATCCCAATGGTAATGAAAACATACCCTTAGTGAGATGATAGTCAGGTAATGATATTAAATAAACCTTCAATAATAACCGCACTGTTATCATCCAATTTATCCTTATATTTAACCCGGACAATGGTATCATTCTTTAGTCCCTCACTTATCCACATTATTAACAATTAAACAATTATATCAATCCTCATATAAAGGTTGTTCTTCTTCTTTCTTTATTTCTATTTTATTTAATCCAACATTTAATGAAATCATAGTTAAATTTAAAGTTCTACTCAATATTATTATTGTTGTTACATCAAATTAACAATTTAAGCCTCATCAACATTTAATTGCCTTATATAATTGTAAGAGAGGGGGACCAACCACATTCAAGGCCCTAGGTCACGGAGGGCCAATAGTAGAAGGCTACCCTAACTTACCTCAGCTTAAAGGGGTGTTTGGAAATGCAGGACGAGAATGATGAGGACTATAAGGTCTTTCAACCACTCTGTAGACCCGAAGCACAGAATGGGGCTAGGCGAGCCGATTTTTGGGTTTAACTTTGGTTCTTAGGTAGCTCTCTACTCGAGGATGAAAGTGTAGTTCTGGGACGACAACACGGCGCACTAGCGTCTCTCAGGTGTGCTGGTGTCCGTACGATCAGATGACTAAAAAGGCAAGGTCAAACACTAGAAAACTGAGTAACGACCTAGCTAATTACTTCCAAAGGGCCAAAGAAAACTATGAAGTAGGAAAGATATGTATGAATATGATAAAGTAAATAAACAAGAGTTAAGATGGCAAGAATAATCTTACAGAGGTACTCGTCCGCCAGCTAACTCCAAGCAACACGTCCACCTACACACAATGAAGAGGAAAATTGTTGGGTGGTTGTATAGGGGCCTACCTTAGTCAGACCCCCATTTAGGTGTTTCCACCTCCATGGACAACCAAGATAGTGATAATGGAGAAATATATGCTAAAAAAAGAAATGCAATAAAGAACACAAAAGCACTACGAAAAATAGTAGGGTGCTACCCACCAAGTTGTAGAGGAGAGGAGTAGAAAGCTTATCACCTCCACCAAGAGCACTCAAGGCTAATGGAGGAGAAAATGAGAGGACTCAAGCCTTTGTTGCAATGGCATTGGTTCTACACTTGCTCTATGGAGTTGACTGAGTGTTGTTGTTGCTGCTATGGAGTGCAAAAGTGTTGCTTGAATGCTTGGAAATGCAAGGAGTGAATGCTAGAATGCTTAAGCTTGTGAAAAATATTGCTTGAAGGGATAGATTGAATGCTTAGAAGATGAAATGGATGAAGGAGTGAATTTGAAGGAGAGAATGAAGAAAACGTCCATATTTGGGTCGGTTAGTCGAAGGAGGTGTTACAAATCAACCTCTAATGGGAAGTGTAATGGCTTTGTAGGCTCCAGACACAAGAATCTGCCAAGGACGTAAGCGCGTCGCGCAGGCGTCCCCGACAATTATTCCTTTGTCGACACACAAAACAATTTCCAAGTGGAATGAAGTTAGCGGGCTTATGTGGAATATAGCCTTCGAATTTGGTTTTCTAAAGTGAAGAAGGGAAAAAGGGGAATTTGCATAAGGGGTGCAAATTCACTCCTATACATTTTTCCCCCACTTTAGTAGCACGAATACTGATGAGTGCTTCGGTAAAGTAGACTAGAGAAGTAGTAGAGTTAGAAATGTATACCTAAACAATCGAGGAAGCAGACCAGGATCTAGAAAACTCGAGAGTGCAGGGCAAACAAAGGACTTCACAGCCCCACAAAACTGTGAAGTTGAAGAATGAAAGCATCTTATAGGCCCGTAGACTTGCAAGGAGGCAACCCCCAAGATCTCTCACATGAAGGAAGCCCCATGAAGAAAGCACCTTACAGCCCCACAGACCTGCAAGGAAGCGTCCCCCAAGATCTCTCACATGGAGGAAGCCAGGAAAGTGCCCTACAGACCCATAGACCTACAGGGAAGGTGTCCTTCAAGATCTCTTGCATGAAGGAAACCTAAGAAAGTGCCCTACAAACCCGCAGAATTGTAGGGAGGGTATCCCCCAAGATCTCTCACATGGAGGAAACCCAAAGAAATCACCCTACAAACTCGCAGACTTGCAGGGGAGCCACCCCCAAGATCTCTCGCATGGAGGAAGCTCAAAGGAAGTGCCCTATAGGCCTGTAGACCTGTATGGAGGTATCCCCCAAGATCTCTCACATGGAGGAAACCTAGGAAAGTGGACTCCGTAGAGTCAGAAAGTGGCCATGTAGGCAAGTAGGTGGACAGTTGCACAGAATACCAACAAGTTGGAAAACTTTCAAAGGGGTCCCTCGGGAACCCAACGTGAAGGGGTCCACTCAAGGTACACATTGTTCAAAAGTATGGAAGAGATGTTCTTGTTCTCGAATCAATTGATCATCAAAGAATCCTTTTGAAATATGTTCACTTCATCAAAGAATTTGAAAGGAAGAATATGCCCCCACACGAGGGGAAGATCAAAGTTGTTCCCACTTCGGAGGTAGGTTCTCCAATTCTCTCTTTACGAACCCATGATGAAGGAAACACATTCCATTAGGGTTTCAAGTTGAGAATGTGATTCTTGAAAAGAGGTTTGTGGAGACTTCCGGGAAAAGATCCGTTGGTAATAAATGTGTTTTTTGAAAGTTAAAATGTTGAAGAAGAGGCATTGCCACACATAAGAGGGACAACTCAAGCAAAGAAGAGAGAAAGATAAAGGAAAAACAAAAAAGGAAAGACAACACAAACAAAGGGCATAGGGGTAGCCTAATATTTCGGGGTCAGAATTGCTCATAAGTATATATAAAATGAACTGTCATCAACCCCCTACTATATCAGACCATGTGTAGAATGCACAAGAAGACAAAGTGAAAATGAAAAATTGGGTCAACATGGAAGGGGAGCCTAAATGCCCCCAACGCTTTGCATCGTCCCCAATTTATCGAAAATCAAGTCACAAACATGGAAGAATGATGATACAAATAGAAGAAGGTTTACAACACAAAAACCACGCCTATATCCAAGCAACAATAGGGGTGACAAGGGTCATCTAGGCACGCATAGCACGATCACGAGGGAACACATCACAACACACACACACACATCTATCTAATCTAAAGATAAAGAAGATGCCTCCTCCTAACACTAATTGACCAAGAGGTTGTTTTCTTCCCACTCTAGATCATCGTAGGGGGAAGGAGGACGAGCCTGTAGTGGTTGAATTTTAAGAGGAGGAGCATTCAGCCCTCCTGCAACAAGGGCTAGGGAAGAGGGCCCCGCAAGGTCCTCTCCACCGAGCTCCTGTGGAGCTAGGGTCAGCGATTTCGCGAAGATCACTGACAAGGGTGGAACCTTGTCCAGAGAGTTAATCATGCACTTCACAGGAGTGTCATGTCTTACCTCAACGAACGGGGAAGGTTGCAACCAAGGTTCACCGCTAGGCTCGCTGAGTAATTTAGAAGTGGTGACAAACTCAAGAGAAGTTGAGACTGGTTATGTCACTAGGACAGAGCAAGTCACGATAGAGCCACCTTTCAGGGAAGGTGGGCTCTTCTTATGTCCTTCATTGCTAGAAGGACCACACTCCACCTTTTGCTTCGTTGGGGGAGACAAACTCCCCATAGACGAGGCAAGAGGTATGGAGGAAGAGGAGGAAAGAATCACAACAGATATGACTGAGGTGTTAGTCATATCCATGGGCTTCGGGAAAGGTCGGACATCAAGAAGGGACATCAACAGAGGCGGCTCCACTGAAGGAGCAATGAACACCTGCACCTTTTTAGGGTCAAGCGCATTCGTACTCACAGTGGAAGTTGGAAGTGATACGAAGTTGGTTTGAACGAAAGTAGAGGGGAGGAGAGAGGAGGATGTTGCAGAAGGCCCTGATATAGGGGTGGTCATCTCCTCTTCCTTCCTCTGCAAGGCGACTTGTTCAACCATGAGAGCCTTTCACTGACGCTTACGCTCACACACAAGGCAGTTTCTACGATTCTTTGAATCGAAGGCCAGAGGTTGCGAAGGAATAGAAGGCTCTTGCTTAGTCATGAGAGTATCCACTATAGCCATTTCTAGCGGAGGAACAAACTCCTGAACAAGAGCAAGAGGGGGAGGTTGAGAAGCAGCAGGGCGAGTCGACTCAAGCACCTCAGCAATAGGCCTCTTCCCATTCACTACTTTGGGAGTAGGAGTGGTAGGAGGCCACAGAGGTCGAGACAAAGAGGACTCTCCATGGGGGAATTTCTTCCTATTATACCGAAAGGGCCTAGGCTTCGTAGGCAGAACAGGAAGTTCAAACACATGACACTTGGGCTTTCACCAAGCGGGCACCATAGGATTCTCTCACAAACGCATAACAGAGTCTGATGGCACCTCAACAGGGCAAGAGGAAGCATCAAACTGAACAACGGAGGAGGAAGGAGGATCTCGTGACCACTTCTATTCTTCCCTCCTACGTGCCTTAGTGGCATCACTATCAACTTTTAGGCAAGCCCTATGTCAAACAACATAAGGCAACAAAGGGTATCTCACTTTCAACCTTAGGCACCCTTTCTTATAATTCTAATATGTTTGGTGCAAGAGGTTCATCCTAAGTGGGAGAGGACCAATGGGCACAGGCCAAGAGTAGTCCAAGGAGTAGCTACCATGAGTGACCAGTGGTTTATAACCGGTGTCATGAATTACATGTACGAAACCCCGTGGATAAATTTTAAACATTTATGCACGACCGAGGGTACCGCATTCATAGCTGCTAACCAAGGGATACCCAACTTCACTCTAAAGAGCTCAGACCCAGGGATAATGTCAAACAGGAGCCTCAGGAGCTTCACGGATTTAGGTCCAACCAAGACCAACAGGACAATACTACCCAAAGGGGGCACAAAAAGTTTGTCCTGTGTGCAGATGGTGCTCACAAGTGCATCGTACCCACCTTTATGTAATAAGTTAATTAGCATGATCTCCTTGGTTATGATGTTTACTTGAGACGTTGGACCAATGTCACTCTAAAGAGATCAAACCCAGGGATAATGTCAAATAGGAGCTTCACAGATTTAGGTCCAACCAAGATCAATAGGACAATACTACCCAAAGGGGGCACAAAAATTTCGTCGTGTGTGTGGATGGTGCTCACAGGTGCATCGTACCCACCTTTATGTAATAAGTTAATTAACATGATCTCCTTGATTATGATGTTTACTTGAGACGTTAGACCAACTTCACTCTAAAGAGCTCAGACCCAGGGATAATGTCAAACAGGAGCTTCACAAATTTAGGTTCAACCAAGAACGACATGACAATACTACCCAAAGGGGGCACAAAAAGTCTATCGTGTGTGTAGATGGTGCTCACAAGTGCATCATACCCATCTTTATGTAATAAGTTAATTAGCATGATCTCCTTGGTTATGATGTTTACTTGACACGTTGGATCAACGAGAACACCCGATACTATGTTTCCATTGATCCACATAGAGATGTAGAGAGGAGATGGTTCTCTATTAAAACCCATCGGCAGGTCTTGTGAAGTAAAGGTTATACTAGTACCACTCTCCATAGGTTGCGCAAAGTGGATAGGTTGATGCAGGAAGGAAGCCATTATGCACACTAGACGATACTTTCACAGAGTCCCTAAAGGTTAAAGGATAAGATGGTGACCCAATTAAGGTTTCGTTACACAACACCTTTGGAACCTTCCAACTACGCCAACTAGGGGTCGCAGGTTGGGTTGTAAGGTGATAACCTCACAACACTCCTAGAATACGAGGAAAAGAACTTTCAGTATTGCAAAATGGAACCAAAATGGTTCATGTTGGGTTCACCAAAAATGTAAGAAAAGGGGACCAACCACGTTCAAGGCCCTAGGTCATGGAGGGCCAAGAGCGAAAGGCTGCCCTAACCTTAACTTAAAGGGGTATTAGGAAATGCGAGGTGAGAATGATGAGGACTATAAGGTCCTTCAACCACTCTGCAAACCCGAAGCACAAAATGGGGCTAAGTGAGCCGGTTTTTGGGTTTAACTCTTGGCCTCAAGTAGCTCTTTGCCTGAGGATGAAAGCGCGGTTTCAGGATGACGACGCAACACACTGGTGTCTCTCAGGAGCACTGACATTCGTACGATCAGAGGACTAAAAAGGCAAGGTCAAACACTAGAAAACTGACTAACAACCCAGCTAATTACATCAAGAGGGCCAAAAAAAAAACTATGAAGTAGGCAAGATATGTACGAATATGATAAAGTAAATAAACAAGAGTTAAGATGGCAAGAATAATCTTACAGAGGTACTCGTTCGCCAGCTAACTCCAAGCAACATGTCCACCTACACACAATGAAGAGAATTTATTTTGGGTGGCTGTATAAGGGCTTGCCTCAGTTAGACCCCCGTTTAGGTGTTTCCACCTCCACAGACAACCAAGATAGTGATAATGGAGAAAATATGCTAAAGAAAGAAATGAAATAAAGAACACAAAAGCACTACTAAAAACAGTAGGGTGCTACCCACCAAATCGTAGAGGAGAGTAGAAAGCTTACCACCTCCACTAAGAGCACTCAAGGCTAATGGAGGAGAAAATGAGAGGACTCAAGCCTCTGTTGCAATGGCGTTGGTTCCACACTTGCTCTACGGAGTTGACAGAGTGTTGTTGCTACTGCTATGGAGTGCAAAAGTGTTGCTTGAATGCTTGGAAATACAAGGAGTGAATTCTAGAATGCTTAAGCTTGTGAAAAATATTGTTTGAAGGGATATATTGAATGCTTAGAAGATGAAATGGATGAAGGAGTGAATTTGAAGGAGAGAATGAAGAAAACAACCATATTCAGGTCAGTTAGTCGAAGGGGGCGTTACAAATCGACCTCCAATGGGAAGTGTAATGCCTCTGCAGGCTCCAGACGCATGAATCTGCTAGGGACGTAAGCGTGTCGCGTGGATGTTTGTGCATCATGCAAACATTTGCACACCGCGTGGGCGTCCTCGACAGTTATTCCTCTGCCAACACACAAAACAACCACCAAGTGGAACAAAGTCAGCGGGCTTATGTGGAATTTAGCCTTCAAATTTGGTTTTCTAAAGTGAAGAAGGGAAAAAGGTGATACAATAACAATATATTTTTTGGTGATGTGTCCCGTATAAACTATAAAATAATATTATCCTTATTATCATTTTCAACTTGGTTATTAATTTATTGAGGATATTGCAAGAGTAGGTCTAGCAGCCAAAGCTATAATTTTCTGCCACCACCCTCGAGCAAGAACTATTATTTTCCTACTAATTTACAACCCTAGAGTAAATATTATTTATTCATTACCCCACAAGACAATATTCATTCACGTAGTAGCATTAACCCCCTTTTTTTGCTTTTGATTGATGAAAGGGAAATAGGGGCACAGTGATTTCCAAATCAACTAATCTATCATCTAACATATCAAAGGCAATGGAAGGTGTCATGATTTTCAACAAAGTACTTTCCTTTCAATTTTTATATCATATCATTATTATTTCTCTCCTAGAGGGTTATTATCTGACTCCACTATATTTAATTAGGTAGTTGAGTAGTAAAAACAATGCTCCATGCATGGCTATGTTGTATAGACTGTACACTGGGGCAAATAACATGGCATGGTCGACTCTTGCAACCAACTGGCTAAGCTAGGATTTGGCCTACAGAGGGAGACATCTAAGGTACTCAACATACATTAAATGACATGCTAGGGACAATGAAAGTTCTGATTTGGATTGGAGAGTATATGTGTTGAACAAGAGTACGTCGAATTATTAATGGTAGGAGTCCTAGTAATGATACTATTAATTTTGCTTATTTGGTTTGAAAGGGAAAATTTGTCAGCACTTAACGTGCTTAACGAACGACCATCGCCCAACCCAAGCTTTGTTTATTGACTGATGAGTCCACCAAACAATCCTCTCATTGATGCGCAAGACACCCAGATGCCTAACTCACCTTCCACAATAAATGATGTGGTTATTGTGCTTTCTCTCCCACGATCCAAAGAAGCATGTGGTTACACAATCAAGGGCAGGCGTTGATTTCAATTTGCACCTCAAGATGCCAGGAACGCATAAGGGGATTGGTTCGCTTCATTTTATTGTTTATTTGTTGATTGCTTATTTATTTATTTTTGGTGTATGCTTTGGGGTGATACCATCGAGGTGGATATATGATTGTAGGTTAAAAAATTATCCTCCCATATTCCCTTATTGTGAGTATAAAACACTGCGTCATCTATATTGGAAGAGAAGAATGGTGGGAGGAGTAGATTCATTAAAGTTGTAGTAAATGGATGGAAGTAGGAGTGCACTTGCAACTAAACGTTTAGAGAAGAACCCAATCTTAGTCATGATTTGATGGATGCCTAGATTCTCTTCGATCTCCCCTTGTGCACAAGCAGGGAGTATATTGGTACAACACAAAAGAGTTTGGAGAGGGCGGTTATAGCAATGCCTTGATTGAAGAGATGACAGTGGTTCCTATGGAGGCCACGTCGACCCCTCCACAAGGTGGTGCTCTAAAAATGATTCTAGTTTCATCTCTCTTTTTTTTCCTTTCAACGTTCTTTTTTGCTTCTCTTCTTTTTCTCAATTTATTATTATCTTCTGCTATTAAATTATATTTAAGTAGAGTATTTTTATATCCTACTCAATATATACAAGAATTGATAAGTACGTAGTAAATAATTATATATATTTATATATATTCGTGGATTTTATAGGGATCTCTATTTGGTATAAATAAGTTTACTCATAGTATATTTATAGAATGTTTTAGAAGAAGCAAAGTATAATGTATAAATAATAATAAAAAATCATATTTAACTAAAATATTAAGTAATAAATATACGCCTCCCTGCAAGTAATTGTACCACTAAGTTCAATGAAAGCTCAAAGTGCATCTTGTTTGAAAATGTCCTTTGGATTGATTTAAAGTTTAGCTATACCTTATTTTAATTGTACACATTATATATTTTAGGAATTATGAGGTTCGATATCAGAAAACACAAAATATAAAATCTGAAAAGTATTGTATGTATAGATATTTCCAGAAATATTAAGTGAATACATATATGTAATTTCATGTATAATGCATCAAATGTGTATAATTAAATACATTTCTTATAGTCAAGTAGATTTACATTTATCTCTAATACAAGAAATCTATAATTCTCTTTTTTTTTCTCTAATACATCTTTAACAAACATCATGACATTTGCATCAATAATTACTTGCATAAACTGAAGGTCGTTATTTTTGGTTATTACATTAAGTAGAGATTCTCAAATTTATCTATTCATGATTAGATGTTTATTCCAAACTGCTCTAACTATGAACAAATGTGACAAAATCTATAGAATGCTACTTCCATGCAGACATAGAGATACTTAGCTATCTACCTAATCTTATATTTTCATTTATTTACTTGATTACAAAACACACGCTTACATTCATAGTATTCAAATAACTCCCTTCAAGGAAGCTTACGATTCCTAATGTTTCAATACATCCTCAAAATAAAGGCAACAAGATTGAACTGAACATTGTTCCCTAAATACCCATTAGAGAGTGAGTATACTATTAATTTGTTCATTTCAAGACAAGTACAAATGCACATTTAGCTTTCAAGAAGTCAACTAAGAAACTCCAACTTTTTCCCAAGAACTTATAGAGAATCATACCAAAAGTTGAACACTTATCCTATTACACATAATATTGGGATTACTATTAACTTGCATGCCCATGAAATAAACTTTGATCTATTAAAATTAATATTGAGGGAACCTATTTCCTACATGCATTTAAAGTAACCCTTGCTCCCTTCCATTCTCCATCAAATTATGACAAAACACCAGCTTTCCAGATTTCAACCAAACTAAAAGAATACAATGAAGAACACACAACTAATTAAAACTTGCTCTCCACCCTACTGTAATGGCATCCTAGAGCCTCGTGGGCTCTAGCCATAGCCCTGAGTAAGAAATATTTCAACCCCAAGATGATAAATGGGGTCCTCTCAAACTTTTATGAAAGGAACAAAAATAGCACAACATTCATATTACATTAATATAGACTCTCCACTCACCATATTCAACAAAAACCACACATACATATCACTCTCTTGCTACAACTAAACAAAGGAAGATGAAAATAATAAAACTTATCTCTTGCTTCAGGTGCTGGACTTTAACTCTTTATTCCCTCTTTCCTCTCCAACCAAGCTATCTGGATCACTCTCTCTCCCCAACATGACTCCTTCTCTCATATTCTCATTCCTCCTATCATCTTCTCTAAAGTTCTCCAAAAGGAGAGGTGGGTAACACCCCACTCCTTCCTCTCCAAATATATAGAAGTTTCACAAATTGCAACTCTTGGATGAAAAGGTGTGGATTGTACCTCTCCCCATCAATGAAGGCCCTTTCCCCATTAATAAGAACATGCATTTGGACAACCACTCCCTCTTTCCACCCCATCCTCTTCTCAAAATTCGTCACTCTCCATTATGAGAGCTTTTCAGGGGTCAAATCATGTTGTAGGGGCTCTATTGTATGCCCACTTGACCCCTACCACTATGGTATAGACCCTAGGGGGTTTATTTTTGTACCCTAACCCAAAAATTTGACCAACAACTCTCATTAAAAGCCCACTCAAGGTTTCATCCGAGTTTCAAACTTAGCTAGGGGTTTCCAAGACCTAATCCCCACTTACACCTTACATGAATCACAACTAAATGCCCTCACAACCTTAGTCTTACAATACATTAACTGTACTTGTTTCTAGGCCCCAAATGGGGTCAAATTTATATCCTCAAGAAGAAGTCTTTTGAATTGCTCTTGATGGTTTTTCCTTCTCATGCTAACACCATTGCCTTCCTACACATTACCAACACAATCATAAGTTTCAATTGTGTATCACATTAATCTGTTAGATGAACATTCTAAGCTTTAACTATATAATAATCCATTTACATTTCACGGTATACGAGTGCATTCCACCTTCATGGTAGTGTCAATAAAACATAATGTCCAAATGATATGCAAGAATATTGCCAAGAGATCACCTTATTTATTATCCACGATATACTTAATCATCAATTCAAGAAAAAACATAAAAAAAATTATGGTTTTATTAAGTACATACAAGGTGGGGTCTCATAGTTATGATGGAGGATGATTTTTCATTGGTAATAATAGTTCTCATTAGATTATTGGCATGAGAAAGGTAAAGTTGTGTTTTAGTGATATAAGGATAAAAATCTCAATAATATCTTGCACAATTTAGGACTTCCAAGAATCTTCTTTTTTCATCCAATTTGAATGATACTCGAGTGCATGTGACATTTGACAAGTTTGCTTGTAGGTTGGTTAGAGAAAATTTGGTGGTAGTGAAAGAATCATCGTGTGAAACTCTATCTAGGATTGATGCCTCCACATTTTGTAATTCTACCAATGTAACTAACACTTTTAAAAATGCATGTATATTCTAGAACCAACATTTGGGCCACATTAGTGAAAAAGGTCTAATTAATAAATATATGGTTGTTTATTTTTATTTTTATTTTTCTGTTTACACTAATAAGAATTTTGATTGTTTTTAACATTGTATGCTTAGTTTGTAGAATATATTATTGTTTTCTATTGGAAGTAATATAACAAAGAGATTGTTAGAAGTTATTTACTCAAATGTGTTTGATCTCATGGATGTTGGTTTAATGGGTAAATATAATTATTACATTAAATTTATTAATATTTACTATAGCTACACCTTGTTTTATTTTCTATATTCTAAATCTAATGTTTTCTCCAAATTTAAGAATTTTAAGGATCACTTAGAGAAATGATTGGATAAAAATATAGGTTTTGATATCTGTTAATGGTGGTGAATATTGCTCGTGCACATATTATTCAATAGAAGACTACCCTTATACACCTTAATAGTATGAGGTTGAAAACGAATTAACTAAACCTTAATAGAAAGAGCTAGAAGTATGATGAGTGGTACATAATTGGATTGATGTTTTTGGGTAGAGATTGATTACTTCTTGTTACTTGATAATCAATCTCCTTGTTCATCTCTTGAAGATAAGACTCCTTATAAAATGTGGATATGTAATAAATATTCTATTTCATATTTAAGGGTATTTTGGTTGATGCTTTTGTACACGTGCATAAGGAAAAGTGATATAAGTTGAATCCAAAAGCACGAAAATACATCTTCATTGGTTACAATGAGAATACATAATATTGTAAGCTTTAGAATCCTGTAACCTTGAAAATAATTTATTCTAATGATGTGATTTCTAGGGATATTAGATTATTTTTATATCATGTGTAGTCAAAGGAAAAAGAAGGAAAAAATAGTACATTTTGAGACTATTGATGAAAAATAGGAAAATGCATATGTTGAAGAATAAAATGATGGATTAGAGAATGAGAGGGAGAAGAGTATATAAGAGAGTGTTCAAAGCATGTTTACAATGTAGAGGTCCTTACTCCACCCTCAAGATAACATAATCTAGCTTGTAGATTTAATTCACTAGATTTCCATTTCTTTAAGTTGTACTGGCAATGAATTGATATCTTTCAAGGATGCTCTTTCTTTAGAGGATTATAAAGTTTTAGATGGAGACCATGCATGAGGAGATGTTGGATTTGGGTATATGTGATATTTGTGATCTTGTGAGTTTACTTGAAAGAAGAAAGTTCATTGGTTGCAAGTGGAATTAAAATAAAAATTTAGAGAAGATGGTTCGTTAGAGAGTGTAATGCTATGATTTGAAATGTGAATGGAAAACAAACAATAATGCAAGTTCCTATTCAAATAAAAAACCTTAGGTAGAACTCAACAAAAAAATTCAAACAAGAAAATAACATAAATAATCAAAGAAAATATTGTCATAAACTCTATTATTTCAAACTATTTACTCCAAGTGATTGGTTGGTATATGAATGCTCTTTGCTTGAAGATTACATATTTTGACATGTACCTAGCTAAAGATATGATATGTTTAAATATATGAGACAATGTCTCAATTTATATATTTTTGTGAGAGGAAACAAATGGTTGAGACGTGATGGAGAGATCAATGGTGGAGGATGAATGAGAATATTTCTCTAGGATCAAGGAGGGAATATAGGGTTGATATGGAAGTTGTTGGAATGTGAAGGGATATGATGCATTTACTGGTTTTAGTAAGTAGATGCAACCATGAGAAATGTAAGGGACAAGTGTACCTAGGAGTCATTTATTCTTGGGTTTAGTGGAGAGAATATTGGAATCATAAGGACAAGTGTTCTTAGGTTTCCTTTATTATTGGGATTGGTGGAGGGTATGTAGCCATAATTAAATAATAATATTTAATTATTTTAGCCATGTGTGAAGTGGAAAATATGTGTAAATAATAAATTTATTTATGAGATGAGATGAGATGGAAATTTAAGGGGATAGTGAAATAATAATCTTATTTAATTTAGTGGGATACTTTAGGTGAAGAGGACTTGACTAGGCGACGTGTTTGGTCAATTAGGACAAGGGTACACTAGGGAAATATTTAGGTGTCTACAGAGAGGTACATGGATAGGCTACTAGTCAGGAACTACTCCCACAAAGAGAGTTGATTTTGGTAAAATTTTCTTTTATATTATTAAATTAAATTATGTTATATTTATATTCTTAATTACTACTACTTATGATTTTGAAGTAGAGCAAAGAGATGTTGAAAATACTTTATTGCATGACAATCTTGACAAGGAAATGTATATGTAATAACTAGATGGGTTTGAGGTAAATGGAAAGAAAAATGGTTTACAAATTGACATTATTATTATATGGTTTGAAATAATCACTTAGGATGTAGTACAAAATGATGCTTTTGTATTGAAGGGTTTTGTTAGAAGTGAAGAGGATCATTGTGTTTACATTAAATATACTGATGATAAAATTCCAATTATTATATTGTATTTTGATGATGAGTTGTTTATTGGTAATAGCAAGGTGATAATTAAAGAGCTTTAAATTCATTTTTCTAATGCATTTAGTATGAATGATTTAAGGAAAATAAAGTTTATTCTTGGAATGAAAATTAGGAGAGATTGATTTTTGGTTTAGTCAAAATAAATATGTTGACACTATATTATGGTGGTTTGCAATGGATGATTGTAGACTACTGAGTATTCCTTTACTTGCAAGCACTAAGATTTCATTAGATATTTGTCCTAATTCATATAATAAATTCAATGATATGTATGATGTTCCTAATGCTATGTTGTTGGTAGCTTGATGTATGCAATGCTATGCATTAGACCAAATATTGCCCAAGCAATGGGATTTTGTAGCAAGTTTTATGTCTAACCTTGGTAAAGAGCATTACAAATTTGCTAAGAGGGTATTTAGATATTTGCAAGGAATCTTCAATTACTTCTTGTTCTTATTGTTTTAACGATGCAAATAATATATTGGACATGCACAACTTTGTTGATATAGATTGGGTAGGTGACTTGGATAGTTGGAGATATATTGGTGGCTATGTGTTTTCTCTATCTAGTGATGCTATTAGTTGGATGAGTAAGAGGCAGTCCATGTTTATTTTGTCCACTACTAAAGTAGCATATATGATTTCTACACATGCTTGTAAAGAGATAGTTTGGTCATAAATATCATGTTTAGGTGTTGGCTTTTATTGTAGAGTGGTTTATATAAGATATGATAGGTGGAGTGCTATTTATTTTTGTAGAAATTCCATGTACTATGCTTGAATAAATAATATTGATGTTCAATATCACTATAATTATGAGATGGTGAAGAGTGTTGTGATCGTAATTGAGATGGTTGGCACTTGTAATAATTTTATAGGTTCACTTATGAAAGTAGTGAGTAGGAGTTTTCTTAGTGCAAGGAGGCCTTGGGCCTTGCTTCTTATACTTAATTCATATTATGTTTTTGTTTATTTTATTGTCATGTATTATATCAACTGGGAGAATTTTAAGATATTATAATATTAAATTGCAATCTTGATGTATACTATTAGATCTCCAACTTTCTTAGAATAAGTAACATGGATGTCCATGTATAGGTGATATATATATATATATTGAATAATGTGATATTTAATTGACATTAAATAAGGGATTCTATAAAAGGAGGTCAAATATTAGGGGTTATAAAGAATCTTTCTTAAAATAGGCAATGACAATGTAATTATTGCACTCATGGAGCACCTAGGAAAGAGAAAGTGACCTTAGTGGCATCTTATGATAAGACTTATGACATGCTGGTGTGTAAGAGGAGTTGCTTTCTATTGTAGAGACCATTCTTATATAGTGGGTTATGAGAAATGTTACATGATATTTTTTATGATTATTTCCTACGTCTCCCTATGTTTGTATATCGAGGGATTAGAATGGAGGAGGTATGGTTATTGTGTAGGTAGTATCATGTTGCCAAAATGCTAATAGACTAAAGAAGATTGTGTGAGTTGTATTCATGTACTTGTTTCTACTTAATTAATACAAGCTTAGTATCTCTTCGGTGGTGGAGTTGAAAGGGTTTCTCCATGCATATATTTGGTGCCACATGTGTTTGCTAATTTCTTATTGTTATTATGTAAGACCCCACTTCACATGTGAATAATACAATCTTAATTTTGCTATATTTCTCCTAAATAGGTGCTTAGATAAATTTCAAAAAAATGCATAATGTGATTGTGTAACAATGTACTCATATTTCATTTTGACATGTTTTATTATCATTGCCACGAAAGTATTAGGCACTTGTAAACTATGAATATGAATTGGAATTTTAATGAAATTGTTGTACAATTAAATCTTACTTCAGTTACCAAATTAATGTGATATACGGATGTTGCTTATGATTTCATTGGTAATGTGCAGGAAAGAAAGAGTGCCAATGTGAGAAGGGAAAACCAGTGAGAAGAAAATCAAAAGACATCCTCTGGTGGTTATGTATTGGATTTACTTATTTTTGAGCTTAGGAAGAAATAAAATTATTATGCTTATTCTTCTGGGTTGAAAGGGTATTAATTTTGTGTCATGTGAGATGTAAGTTGGGGCTAAGGTTTAGAAACCCTTTTATCCAAGTGTGAAGCTCGGATGGAACCTTAAGTGGGTCTTTAAAGTGGATTTTTGGTCAATTTCTTGGGTTTGCATGCATAAATAAACCCCCTAGGGTCTAGACCATGATGGTAGGGGTCAAGTGGGCATGAAATAGGGCCCTAAGGACATGATTTGACTCCTGAAAAATCTTCATAATGAGGAGTGGCGAATTTTGAGTAAAAGATGGAGTGAAAAGATTGAGGGGTTGTCCAAGTGCATGTACCCCTCTTAAAGAAGGAAAAGAACCTCATTGATGAAGGAGGTACATTCACACCTCCCCATCGAAGGGTTACAATTTGTGAGATTTTTATATATTGGGGGAGGAAGGAGGAGTGGGGTGTTACCCAATTCTCCTCTTGGAGAACTTGAGTGAAGATGGCTTGGTTTGGAGAGGAAGGATGGATACAAGATTTCAGTCCCTTCATCCAAAAGAAAAGATAAGTTCTTCCTATTTTTATTTACCCTTGTTTATTGGTTGAAAGAAGGTGACATAGTGTATGGATCATAGTTGAAATAGAAAATAGATAACCTAGATGCATGAAATTTGTGCTATGTTAGTTTATCCCTTGTAAAAATGAGAAAATACTCCATTTATCATCTTGGAGCTAAAATAATTTCTTGCTCGGGGGTATGGCTAGGGCCCACGAGGCTCCATGACGCCATTACGGTAGGGTGGAGAGAAAGTCCCAATCAGTTGTGTGTCCTTCAGTATATTCCCCTTAAATTTGTTTGTAATCCAGAAATATGGTGTTTGAATGTAATATGGATGAGAATGGAAAAGAGAAAACCTAAAATTCTTTTGCATATAGAGTTATAGCTTATCTTGTTTATATAATATTGGTAATATTGCAAGTTTAAAAGATGGGTAGCTTATTGGTCCAATGAAAGGATGAAAGGAGCAAGCTTAGTCAAATTATGAGTCATTCATTATGCCCTCAAATATTGTTGCAATATTGTAAACTAGTATTTTATTAGGAGGAAAATATGGATTAGATAAAGCCTCATTCATTGGTATGCATTTCTTACAAGTTTTTAAGACAAAGATGTTACAGTTCACTTTTTGTGGGTTCTACTTGTAACCTTGCTAAAAAAATGAAAGAGTTGTTTTCTTGTTCATAATGAAAATGATGGATTTTGCATTCTTACTGCAGAAGAAAATATTTTATGTTGTTTTAGATGGAAAAGTATAATAAAACTATGTTAACAAAAGTGGGCTCTTGCAAAACAATGTTAAAGTTTAAAGTGAATATGTTAACTTTCTTGCTAAAGATATAACGATAAACATGTAGTATTTTCTTTAAGGTGTAGCCTGGGTTTGGAGGTCCTTTTGTGAATGATTAAATAGGATTAATCAAATATTTGCACCTTTTCTCTCGTAACCCATAAAAATGGTATTTACAGCTAAAATTGTATATAAGACATTTCTCATCAACTCAACATTAAATACTTTCCAGTCTCTATAATTCTTTAAAATTTCATGAAGAGGCTTGCTTGGGTAGTTTAGGACTGTGCAAAATGGATGTACTTGTGATATATAAAAAGAGTAGATATTTAGGAATATTGTTTTGGATGATGTGATCATAGCCATAGGTGTTCTACCTAAAATAAAAATAACTACAACTAAGAATGGCACAAGTAAGACTGAAACAAGATAATTATACTAAAGAATAAATTTCCTTGTTGAGAAGATAGTTGAATTGTAGACTCCTACCTTAGCAACTTAGCAATTTCTATCTGTAAAATAAACAATAATTCTTTGGTCTGTAAAATGAATAGGTAATAGCAATAATGAATATAAGAAAATGTTAATTTCTAAATAGTATAAAACAAAATCTCAGAGTAAATCAATCTCTGCAATAGCTATCTCTGTAGATGCGTAAATTAGATCTGCACCAGTAAAGAAAAAGATGATGTAAAATAAACAGCATTTGTAATGCTATCATGCGAAACCCTGGAGTTGCTCTATAAATTCCTCCTTCTAGTTGAAGCTTTGTTGCCTATCCTCATATCTGTGTGCATGAGAATGAAAAATAAAAATAAAGAAAACTAAGGAGTTCTTAGAGAATGACTCCTTCTATAATGTTTGATCTTCAATCAATAGGGCTGGTGGTGAATTTATTTCGTTAAAGGCATGGCCCTGTCTTGAGAATAGTTTACCTTCCCTCCTACAGTTACCACTTTTGTTTTTTGTCAGTCACATTATGCCATGCTCAATAATTCAAATACGTGAATCTAGCCAAGTCGTAAGTATTTCTCCCCATTAAATTTCTGCTGCTCATAGTAGGTACTCGTACATAGGAAATATCTTTCAATTCGAGTGATTAGGTTTGGTGGATGGGACAGATAGACTGATAGTCTTAATCGTCCTTTTTCCAAGTTGAACAAAAGATCTCCTCAAAGATATAGTAGGTTGAAATACGTATAGTAAAATGACAGCGAATGTTCAAAAAAATCCAAGCATGAAGTTAATTTTTGATTGCTGACAACGAATAGCATTTACCTTGACTGCCATTTGGAAAACTTATTCAACGTTTATTTTATCGATGCCATGTCCAACTAGTTGCTATAAGTTATTAATTTATTCACCCAACAGATCTGCAAATTTTGACTATCTAGTCATAGCATTAATGGGAAGCTAACCACGATAAGTTGGTCTGACATTAGCATTAAAAAAAAAGAAAAAGTAATAGTTCTTCCCTTATTCAGTGCAGTAAATAGTAAATGCCTGATAAGACCTCACATAATTTATTATGGGAAGCAGTAAATAGTAAATGCCTGATAAGACCTCACATAATTTATTATGGGAAGATTCTTCGTATTACCTTCATTTATTTAATATAAAAATAGAAGATTAAATTTGTAATTCTTGAACCCTTTAAATCAGTTGATTCGTGAACATAAAAAATTATGTTAGTTTGCATTGTCAAATAACTTAATAATAATATCTACGATATTGAAAATATTATTATTGGCATTTGAATATAAATAGTGTTATTCTTGTTATAAAATAATAGAAACAACAGTATTGCGTAATGGCAGTTGAATAGTTGTTGTATTGGTTAAATGGTGATAAAAAAATTATAACTATAACATTATTGATTAATCTTGTGAAATAATATTATTAATCGTAATTCAATAATAATAGTTGTGCAATAAAAGATAATAAGTAATTTTTGTATTAAAGAGTTTTCACTGCCAATGGTATATTTATCACTGCAACAAATAATATGTATTATGTGAAACCCTTTCTTGTCAATAAAATAAAAATAGTTAAAATACCTTTTCAATAAATAAATAAATAAACTATATCTATTACCTGCTACAAAATCCATGAAATTTCCTTCGCCAACATACCTGCAAATAAAGTCCCAAAACTGGTCATAGCTCTGGCAGCGTCGCTTTGCATAGAGAAGAATGATCAATAACAAAAGAAAAGCATCATAAAAATATTTAGGGTTAACCATGCATGCAAGTAAAAATATGAGAAAAAAATCAAAAAAATCAAAGTGTTAAATAAAAGCTCCCATCCATAAAGAAATGAGTTAAAATAATTAAAAGAAAAATAACTCATAAAATAGAAAAATCAAAGTGTTAAATAAAAGCTTCTATCTAAGGAAATGAGTTTTAAATAAAACTTAACTTTTAATATAGAAAGTTCTCACATAAAAGAATTAAAAGAAAAAGAACTCATAAAATAGAAAAAAAAAACAAAGTGTTAAATAAAATCTTCCATGAGTTTTAAATAAAACTTAAATTTTAATATATAAACTTTTCTAGTATGGTTTCTTAAAAGATTTGAAAAAGAAAGAAACCATAGTTAATACACTTATACTAATATTTAGACAATAAAGAAAGTATGTTGACATGGTTAAGAAACCTAAATAGACTAAAGTAAAGATATACATAAATGTTAAATAATTTTATTAAAAATAAAATAAAATAAAAATAAAAATAAATAAAAATCAGAGACTAATAAATTTAATTATATATCTACATATAGAATTTTGTAATTTTATTTGATAGATTTTGTGAGTTTGTTATGGATTAAAAATAAATCTAATTAAGAGTTTTGAGTATTACTATTCAAATGGGTGAAATATTAATACTAGAAAATTTATGTTAAGTTGGATGTTATATTATAGTATATCTTTATGGGTGTTAAATGTGAAGTTAATATTAAGGGGAAACTTGGGTTACAATTGATAAGGCACTTCATTTTTAGAAGTTTTGTAATTTTAGATATAGATCTATAGTAGATTTAACCATGTTATCCTTTGACCCTAGATTACTAACCAAAGCAACAAGTTTAAGAATATCATAGGTAACTATAATCAATTAATTCCTACTAAACCCAAAGAAAAATTAATTATATTAAGGGTCCTTAATCCAAGGAAATATATGTGTTGTAAATTACTAGCCAGATGGTAATGCTCCTTGATTTAAATTTTACTAGCTAATAGGCAATACTAACCTCAAAAAAAAAAAATTAATACACCCATACATGTTTACCTTATCACTTGTGTGGAGTTTTTGGGGACATACTTTTACTTTGCAACAAAATAAACCTTTGTTAATGTTACCCTTATACTTCATGTAAGTGAAGTGATGCAATTCCTTCATTATAAATATAAGTTATAAGAGACACATTAATAAAGTTTACTTGCCTAAATTCTCTCTTAAATCAATCAACAAATTTACATTGGTATTTGAAGCCTTCACGATTGTGCTAGGTGAATAATGTTATAGTTAAAACATAGGAATGGAGGATTTGGTTGTTTTTCTTACAAAGAGAAATATTAATAGGGAATACTATTGCTAATAGTGATATTTTTGTTAATGACAAGGTTAGTATTGAAGCATGATCACTTGGAACCTTAATCAACTTAGTGCTTTAAAAAAAAAATTGGTTGGGTTTTTCTAGCAAAAATTTGTAGGCATGACATATTATACATAGTTATCTATGTTTTATTTTTATACTTCAATGGTTAATTACATGTACCTCTATTTAGATTAATGAAATTTGTATATTTTAAATTTATACTTTCACTATCATTTTTTTTCCAATCTTCTCAAAACTCTACACTAATTTTGGACATTTTTTTTTCTTTTTTTGGGCTTTGTCAATCAAAGGCCTTGCAACTTTTGATCAAAAGCATTATTCATAATAAGACAAGGTTTTAATTGGGTGACAAATAGCTTAAGGAAGAAGAAGAGAAATTGCAATAACCAATGCAGATTACTCTATTACTCTATTTTGTATAGATTTTGTTGTGTAGACCAATAGAATATTGAATCCACTTGCATGATAAATTGGTGTTTCCACATCTTTGAATTCTATAAGTGACTTTACCCTATTTCAGTAAGTAGGTATGGCTCAAACTTTTAATGCTGCAAGTGGGTGTGAGTGAGGCTTTTAATTTTATAAGTGGGTGTGGCTACACCTTTAAATTCTATTATGTGTATGAGCCATTGATTTAAATTTTACACGTTTTTCAAATTTGGTGAACTTTGGACAATATAAAAAATGTCTAGATTTGGAATTTTTTTTTCAGTAGCACTGGTGACCATTTCTTCTTTGGCTTGATTTGCTTGCTCTATACTTGTTGAAACACACATCTCATTTTCACATTTTATCGAGCACTTGTTGTGCATCTTGCAGAATACCACATTTCACATACATGTTTTAAAGTATATTACCTAAAAAATTATTTGTAGTAAATCTATTCTAACTAAGGTGGGTATGGATTTACTTGGCTCTTGCCAAATATTTATTTTAAACACAACTTGACTGCAGACAAACATTTATGGATTTATTTCGCTGTTTAATGCTTCTTCCAAACGGCTCTAGGAAAATTCACCGCCAACAATTCACCGCCGAAAAATTCACTGCCAACAACTCACTGCGGGAAAATTTACCGCTATGACAAATTCACCTCATGGAAAATTCACCACTAACAATTCATGGTAGTGAATTTTTCATGAAGTGAATTTGTTATGGCGGTGAATTTTCCCACAGTGAATTTTTCAACGGTGAATTGTTGGCTGTGAATTTTCTGACGGTGAATTTTCCTAAAGCCCTTCCAAACACCCCCATTAAGGGTGGATAACAAATTCATTGATTAGAAAAGCTAATACAATTAAATCTTTTGAGATCTTTTCGAAATATGGATAATAATTTGTGACATTTTTATTTTTATTTTTAATATTTAAGGATTAGTTATTGAGATGATGAAATCAACATACCCATGCCATTTCCCATTTAACTTTGAATGACACCTTGATGGAAATGTCTTTAATACATTAATATATTGACGAGTGTTATACTCATGCTAAATTTGACTCATGACTCGATTCCTATTTACACCAATTTTAACCCTATTTATACCATTTTCTATATATCTATCATTTATTCGTCATTATTACAATACAACCTCATTCACTCACTTCTATATTTTTATTTTTATTTCTTGCCTCGAAATTGTTATTTTATCTTTAAATTAAAATAAAATAGAAAATTTAAAATCAAAATTAAATGTTTTATACATCTCCATTTTTGTGATGTGTTTACACAACAATTAGATCTCCTAATAATGAAAGTGCTAGGTAGTAGGAAAAAAAAAATGTTAGGTTCCTTTTGAGGGTTGTTACACATGCATGTCTAAATCAAAATTTTAAAATCTACGCGTAGCTTTTCTACCGACTAATGTTGTCCGAGGTTGACAAGGATTGATGACTTTAAAGCAATATTCCTCGCGTCCTTTCCACGAACCCCAACCTCGGCTTTCCCAAGGTGGTTGGTTAAAACCCTGCAATACGCACAGAGACTAGCAATGTATGATCTTTCTAATCCTGTATGGGCAAGACGATTTGGCTTCTTGGAAGCAAATCTTGATCTATTGCTATAGCCATATCTTATATAGAGCAAAGGATTCCCAGTGCTAGAGAAATAGTAACTAATTATCAGCAATAGTGTAATTAGATAGCTGTACAGGTAATAAGAATGGCAGAGGAGGATTTTGCAAATGCAAAGATATCAGTGTGGTGGGATATAGAGAACTGCAATGTGCCAAAGGGGGTGGATCCTTATGCAATTGCACAGAACATTACTTCTGCGCTCAAGAAGGTGGATTACAAAGGCGCAGTTTCCATTTATGCATATGGAGATACCAAAGTATTGACCTCTCGTGTTCAAGAAGCCCTCTCTAGCACTGGGATAGCCCTTCATCACATACCCTCAGGTTATTTCAAACCCTACTTTTTGTTTTTTAAAGCTTTTTTTCTCTTAAAAATAGGAATCTTACATTTAAATACTGTGTGATCATAGATATTTGAGTATCTGGCTATTTGTTTCTCTCCGCCGTCGTCAATTTCTTTAAATCCGCTTATTTTGTATCAATCTGGATATGTTGGTGTGCATTACTGTTTATTTTGCTTATTTATATGGTCAGATAGTAGCTCTATGGTCTAGCGGTAAGCTTTTGAGTGCTTACCCGTAGTTCACCTGTTGTGATATGTCTATGCCATGGAGTGCATATATGTACGTTTAAGGGTGTTAATAATGAAAAGTTTGTGTATCCATTATAAATTAAAGGGCAAGCTCGAAATCTGATGGGGTTAGGGTATGTACCCACTTTAGTCTTAGGGGTTTGGAATTCTATGTCGTCGTCTAAGCAGAGATAGGTGTGCAGGGTACATTGCTATATGGACCTTAGCTTAAATTGACCTTTTCCTTTCCTTCACTTCCAGTATTCGTGATATGCTTATCTATTTTAACAAAAATATTATATCCTTAAATGTTTGAAAAGCTGTGCACGCTGGAGTTTGTGTACCTGGGTGTATGTTCTCTTTGCGTTATTTATTTATGTTATATTTCGGGTTTTATGAAATAGCTGATTTTTTTAATAATCTGCATGCATCCGTGTTTATTTTCCATTTCCTCTCTAAATACCATTACCTTTTAGGTTGCATGTACTGCTTTTTTTGCACACCAGATGATGTGAGCTCTGCACACACAGATTTCCTTTTCGCTTAAATGTGAGATTAGAGAGGGTTTTCTATTGTACTGAAGTCACCTAAGATTTGCACCTGGTCTCATCTGTGGAGGTCTGAAATGAACCATAGCCCTATTGACAGTCCCGAGAACAATTAATTTTTTGTTGTTGTTGAAGCTATCATTGTTATCTATTGATTTGCAACTTCATATCACTGAATAAGTCCTAATAAATTGTGGGGTGTGGGTGTCTCAATAGGCTAGTTTGTCTTATGAATGCCACAAAGCCATTTTCAGTTGGTTAGAAACATATTTTCCATGGAGTTTTGGAACAGGGAGACAGGGGGACTATGGACCAAAATTTAGAGACAGTGGCTGGCAAGACACACACACAAATGGATACACACACATATACATGCATATATATTTTTTTGGTCTGTAAAGTGAGGGATTTGAGCCCTCTCCCTTAGTAATAAAAGAACAAAAAAACATCCAGATGTTTTGAGGAGACACACCCTTTACAAAAATATAGGAAATGCAGCCCTAAATCAGAGAGGAAAACTGAAAAATCTTTACCACCTGGAGATAAATTGAAGATACTACAGTGCAAGAAACTACCCAAGGATCTACAAATTAATTAAAGTAGAAGAAAAATAATTAAACTTGATATCTCTCCAAGATCTTTTTGCAAATTTTTTCCTCCTACTTTTGGTGAGGAGGGCATCCATAGTCTACTAAGTGCCTTGATCTGCTGAGTCTTGGCCTTTGGAATGTAGTTTTCTGCTTTTCTTTTCCTTCCTCTCTACTTACCTGTATCTCCGCAGTTTGCTTTTGAGATTATACATGTACACATATATATACATATACATCTATATACATACATACATACATACATACATACATATGTGTGTATGTGTGTATTCTAATTTGCTGAATTGGAATTAGGTATAGGTATGGCTATGGTATGGTGGCATGGCAGGATTTTTTGGGGCTGGTTATGTTCTGGGTACATCCATACAGAAAAATTATGAAAATCATAAATAGATACATATTTGCAGCCTAAAAGTAGGAAATAAGTTCAGAATATCACATACCATGCATATGCTAAACAAAATGGAATGTCCCCATTTTCAAAACTAAGTTAAGTTAAAATGTAAATTCCTATCATACATTTTCTGTGGGTTTTGAGCATTTTACACTAAAGAAAGAGGATTAATATCATAATAAAGAGGGCTTCAAGTAAATATAAATAAGGTCTTTGAGATGAGCCCAGCTGGCTCCAACTAAACCCCTGTAATATTTTGCTTATCTTTTTGTGTTTTAAGTTTTTTAGAGAAATTTTCTAGACAGAAGAGAAGGGGCGCCAAGCATATAAATGCATATAAAATTGAAATACAGTAATATTTTGAGCAACAGATGTAATAGATGTTATATTGCAGTACGTACAATGAGATTGCAAACGAATTACATACCTGAAATGCTCCAGAATAATTAAATAGAAAATTATAGAGCGTGGCAGGCAAGATGTGCTGGATCTGACAAATAGCCACACCAGAGGCTTAAACTGGTCCTTTCCCCAAGCAGAAAATGGAGCAAACGCCTGCAGAAGGTAAAGCAAAGAGAATGCAAGTCTGAAAGCCCCCAGAAGCTAAGTGCTTTGGAGGATACTTCACATGCCTTGACCCAGAGAAGCACATTTTCCAAGAAAGAAAGTATGGCTGCTGCAAGGAAGGGTACGGCCAATGGTATGAAGCTGACTGAAGCAGAGGAAGACGTCCAGATGATCAAACCCCCTCCAATTATTGTAAGATCTGAAATAACCAACAAGTAAACTCTGATAAAGCTCAATAGAACCTCTGAATGAAGCCCTCACAGATGCACTAATTCAATTGGTCTCTCACAGTCTGAAAAATGCTCAACACTGAAGAAGATCTCGCTCTCCAATGGCAGAAAATGCTCAAACCCTTGTCTCAGAGAATAGCACAGAGAAGTAAAATAGCAAAGTCAAATAATCATGAATGAAAATTTGATTTGCTTGCATTTGCTTTATAAGCCAAAATGCACGACTTCCCAAGAAGATACGCCCCTTTTGTGTCATTTAAATATATTGAAATATATTTAAGTTACTTTTCTCAATAGTATTCACTTAAATACTTGGGCACCCACTTAAGTGATTTAATTAATCACTTTATGAATTTTATAAAGTAATACTTCATTACTTTATGATAAATTTAAGTGGCTTTTAATTTTATAAAGTCAATTTGACTTTATAATAATAGTCCATTTAAGTTAAATATTAATATTTAACTTAACCACAAAATATATCGTAACTGCCTCCAAACTCAGTATCTTTCTGTGCCATCAGAAGTTGGCGAACACTGAACACCAAATGCTTGTACTGAATCCCATACTGAAGCTGAAGGGGTGAGAATGACAAACTCACCAAAATGGCCACTGACCCTCTAACCAGATATTGTTAGCCTACAAGGGTCCAAGAGATAGGCTAACTCAACATGCTCCTTAACTGAGCTAAAATAATGGGGACATTACAGTCTTATAAATAAAGTTTATTTTAAATAATTCCTTTCAAATATAAATCAAGTTTCATGAAGGAAATTTGAAGAGTTCTGTCTTTTGGCGAAAACTCTATTTAAGAGGGACCATACAATGAGAAGGAGGCATGCATGGATAAAACATTCTATTTTCTGATTTCTACTCCTTGTTGGAGCATTGTACTTAGGTTAAATTAATTTGAGAACAAAAACCCTCTAGGTCTGGAATTGGAGGATGAAAACCCACAATTCCTTGGAGTGGTTTCATACAGAACCATTGTGCAGAAAGTTTGTTTCAAAATCTTATTGAAGATTTAAGTCAATGGACAAAGGCTGTAATACTGTAAGATCTGTTCAACACACCAAATATTATATTTATCATTGTTGACCAGTGTGGAATGAACTATGGCCAGGAAGGACAAATTGGTGGTTTCGAATATATATTTTCTGAATTGTGTTGGCCTTAAGTATTATGATTGTAGATTATTGTCAGCACGAGATTTACCTTTGGAGGAGTTGTTTGAAGACTGGTCATTGCATTATATCTAAAGTAATATTACCGCTTAAGTCTGTCAGAAGTAGCGATTGATATATTGACTGTCTATATCTTCTATCAACCATCTAAAGTTCCATATCCTTTATAGCCTCTGCATGTTCTATAATTGCTTTCCAAAAGTAAACAAAGGGAGATTTTGGGCACCAATGATCCACTGTGCAGTCAGAAGAGAGAAAAAGTTGATATTATAAATAAATACAGCCAGAAAAAGGGAATCACTGCATCTTTGTTGTAGCATAGCAGTAAGGGTTATCAGAATATTCAGATTTCATCAGCAGGGTAAGGAGACCAGCAAGCAGCACAAAAAGATCGGGTGATATTAATTTATTAATTATCAGAAATATCAATTGGAAAGATTATAGTTTCCTGCAAACATATTAGAAAATATTCCCTCCAGGATATTAAAATTGAGCTTGATCAGATATTACAAAATATTCCCTCTAGGATATTAAAAATTTAAATGGGATATTACACAAAACTACCATAAATATTACAAATTTGATATCAATTTGTCAAACTTGAATGACATGGTAGATATTCGTTGTTCAAAATTAAAATAATACAATTAGTAATCAACATCATATGAGTCATCACCAAGAATAGCATCATCATTATTATTGACATGTGCAATTCCATTGCCACTTGCAGTAAAATTATATTGACTATTTGAATCCTCAAAAAATGAATATTGTGTGGCAGCAGAAACATCTAAGTTAGGTCACTTTGGGTCTACATTCCATAACTTTGTTGCCTCTTCTTTGCACTCATTATGTTTGTGAGTAAGAAGGCACAAGTTGGAATGCAGATAAACTAGCTCTTTTGCTTTACTTGATGCCAATCAATTGTGTTTCATTGAGTGGATGGAGTATTTACTCCAATTCCCTTCATATGAAGAGGAATTGACAACCTATTTGAGGCAAAATGAGGGAGCTAGAGTTATTAAATTGTTAGTCAAACTTCAAATTTGAAAATAATATTTTCACAAATGAAAAGCATACAAATTTATAGAGTAGGATAAAAATTAAGAAATTAGCTATAAAATTCTGATTGGAAGAGCTTGGAGGTGTTGCAATTTTTGGCCATTGAGATGCCAACAAGAGTGGTTGCCCTTCCTATATTTGTCATAGAGCGACGTCACTTTATTTACTGGAGGCTACAAATTCTAAAGACTCACTCTTGCAACTACATTCTTCATAGCAGGATTGAGGAAGAGTTTAGTAAGCACTTTCTTATATCCTTTGTTGTATTTTCCATCATGGTATGGTGCCACCCTTGTTGGCATAGCAAAGATCTAATTGCTATAGTATTTGGGAGTCAATGCAAAGGCAAGAAGATGGAATGGGGTGGTCATTTTGTTCCTTTGCTCAACATAAATTGATTGCACTTCTTTGATAAATTTTCTTCAAGATTTTGCTCTTTCTCATTTATGATGGAGTTATATTTTCTCAATCATTGAGTTGATGCCATTGTAAAGCTCTCTCAAACATGGCTTATCCGTGTTAGTAAAATCATATACTCATGATGGGCTTGATGAAACTAAGAATATATTCCATACGTTCCTACCAAATGTCATTTAGGATCATTTGTTTTACATTTGTCGCTCTCTCACTATTGGATTGCCTTTATGCGACCAAGATTGGCTGATGAACATATTAGAAAGTGCCATTCATACTTTCACAAGTTGTCGCAAGATGATTTTATTGAATGTGAATCAGGTCTCAACAACCTATTTGAAAATTAAAAAAAAAGATGAAGAAAGTATACTTAAATTCCAAAAAGAAACTACTAATGTGAAAGATAAAATATAAAAATATTATCTTTTCAGCTACCTATAGTAGCTTCAATCGTGAGAATGATCTAAAAATGGTTTGTGACATGTGGTGGTTTGTGATGAACATTTGGATCTTTTCAACTTTAGGATAGACTTGTTTGATCAAATCTATTTTTGTGTCCAACTTTTGTAGCATGAGGTTGAGTGAGTGGATAGCACAAGGTGTTAATGTTAGGATCAGATTTAATAGAAAGCAGAAAAATGAACATAAAGAACAAATGAACACAATATTTATCCTGGGAAAACCCTCCTCGAGGGAGAAAAACCAAGCCACAAATATGTCTCTTATATATTGAATGAAGTAGCAGCAAACAGCTTACAACTTGACCCACAGAAGAATAGTATCTCTCATAGATACATGCATACAAAAGAACTCTGTTTTTTTTTTTTTTCTAATCTACTCTTTAAAAAGATGATTATCTGCTGTAGATGGCAAACTCTCCTTGAAAATAACCACTTAACTTGAGCAAGAATCAATCCCAAAATAGGGAGTCCTCACTTGCATGTGCATGCAAAAGGAGACGCACTAGGAGCATTACAATTGCCTATTTTTAGGAGCAGTTACAAATACATTTCATGCAAAGATTCTCTTGCATGTCTGATTGAAGATTCTATTGCATGTCAACCATCTTAAATAAGACATTTCATGTGGGTCAGCCAGCTTGTCATAATAGCTATTTAAAGAAGATGCCTCTGCTGGTAGAAGATACCTCCTGCTGCTGATACATCAACATTAAATATAAAATATAATTTGTAATATGTAGGCCACCAGCCTTAATTAAGGAGAAAATATCTCTTGAAGCTACCAAACACTAACACTCCCTCTTAGCTAAGGAGATATTTTCCAGATATTCATGCACCAGTGAGATGTTGTCATCTCATCATGACGTCCACCATGGCTACTCCAAGAGAATGAAACAAGGGCTTTCACCCCAAGTCTCTCTCGCAGAGAGACCAGGGCTGAAACCTCAAATCTCTCTTGCAGAGAAAAATGCATTAACAAGGGTTGATACCTCAAATCTCTCTCGTAAAGAGAAATGCATTAACAAGGGCTGATACCTCAAATCTCTCTCGCAGAGAGAAATGCATTAACAAGGGCTGATACCTCAAATCTCTCTCGCAGAGAGAAATGCATTAACAAGGGCTGACACCTCAAATCTTCTCTCACAGAGAGAAATGCATTAACAAGGGCTAATACCTCAAATCTCTCTCGCAGAGAGAAATGCATTAACAAGGGCTACTACCTCAAATCTCTCTTGCAGAGAGAGAGGCATTAACAAGGGCTGATACCTCAAATTCCTCCGTCTCAGAGGAAAATGCTTTAACAAGGGCTTTCACCTCAAATTCCTCCGTCTCAGAGGAAAATGCATTAACAAGGGCTTTCACCTCAAATTCCTCGTCTTAGAGGAAAATGCATTAACAACAAATCTCCATGATGATGAAACTCCCTCTAAAGCTCCAAGTACTTGCATCAACCTTCTGACCTCCTCGTCCAAGATTGCTTCTGATGAATTGTCAAACTCCCTCTGAATGTAAATCCCTCCTCTTCGAAGAAACTGATCTCAAATAACTTGAATAGGTTCCTCCTCTTAGAGAGATGTCTTCAGCCACCAACTCAGTCCCATGGCTGCAAGCTATGACTGTATGCTTGATCATTTCTCCAGTTGGCATGAGTTCCTTACAAGATGCCTCAAGTTCTTCTTCTCTAGGCAATCTCTCATCACCCTCTTGCTCCTCAATCCATCCTGAAAGCATTTAGAGAGAGATTACTAATAGTTTAAACTACCCCAAAGAAATATCAATGCTAGAAGCATACAAGATTCACTATCCCAATGTTATAGCATGAATTAATAACTACATAAAAATTCATAAATATTATTCAAACAGGAAATACTTATCTTTCCTTTAGGTATGCTCATATGAGCATTAATTCTGCTCCTGAATGCTAACTCTGCTTAAAACAACAGTTCCTTCTCACATATCTCCTGGGGAGAAGTCCTATGCCAGATATATTTATGATGATGCTCTATAATCAGCAACCATACCAACTCATAGTGAATATGCAACTGCACAGGCTCAGACGTCTATCCTTCCTGAAGTGACTATAACCTACTTAACTCACATCAAACACAACAGCTAGTGGCCAAGATACAATAGACTAGATGTCTTGACTTACACAATCAGCAATAGGCTTAGTCAACCCAAATCTGATCAGGTCTTTTCAAAAACCCGCTCTGATACTATGTTAATGTTTTAGAATCAGATTTAATAGAAAGCAGAAAATTGAACATAAAGAACAAATGAACACAATATTTATCCTGGGAAAACCCTCCTCAAGGGAGAAAAACCCAGCCACAAATATGTCTCTTGTATATTGAATGAAGTAGCAGCAAACAGCTTACAACTTGACCCACAGAAGAATAGTATCTCTCATAGATACATGCATACAAAAGAACTCTGTTTTTTTTTTTTTTTTCTAATCTGCTCTTTAAAAAGATAATTATCTGCTGTAGATGGCAAACTCTCCTTGAAAATAACCACTTAACTTGAGCAAGAATCAATCCCAAAATAGGGAGTCCTCACTTGCATGTGCATGCAAAAGGAGACGCACTAGGAGCATTACAATTGCCTATTTTTAGGAGCAGTTACAAATACATTTCATGCAAAGATTCTCTTGCATGTCTGACCGAAGATTCTATTGCATGTCAACCATCTTAAATAAGACATTTCATGTGGGTCAGCCAGCTTGTCATAATAGCTATTTAAAGAAGATGCCTCTGCTGCTAGAAGATACCTCCTGCTGCTGATACATCAACATTAAATATAAAATATAATTTGTAATATGTAGGCCACCAGCCTTAATTAAGGAGAAAATATCTCTTGAAGCTACCAAACACTAACACAAGGCATCCAAAATGTGTGAAAATTGTGTCTCAACCAACATACCAGTTACTTTGCAATTCTTTGCATTGCGTGTTATAATTTGGACAACATTTTGTGGACCCACTTCTTGAATGCATTGTATAAGGATGTTAGCAATAAATTTTGTATCCTTCATTTGCCCCTCACAATTTGCGGGTTTCAAAAACATTGTCCCTTTAGGGCACATTGCAATCACATTGATTAATGACTGATTTCTAACATCTTTCCATCCATCATAAATGATAGACACCCTTGTTTGTTTCCACAAATGCTTAATGGGAGTTAATGAAGTTTCTATATTTTTGACCTCTTTGGGCCCTTGTATCCTTTTGGGGCTGCATTTACTTTTCTCAACATATCTTGCCAAGATGGTGATTGAACAACATTGAAGAACAAACCATTTGTGTAGAGGCATTTTGCAATGGTTTGATCGGAAATCTCTAGCATTATTTTGAAATGCCCTCTCAAATGGCTTCTTCATTCTCTTCACATTTGCTTGCTCCTCTTGATTCTTTCCCCAAAACAGGTGGCTCTCTACTACAACATTAGGGACAATACTATGAGATGGAGAAGTAGGGGGCTTCCACAGACCCCTTCCTTTCCTCAAAGGATGCCCTATTCTAAGGACAACTCTCACATCTACTTCCTCTTACACTTCGATATATTTTGCTATTTCATGAGTTGGCATAGGTACACCATTCTTCCTTTGTCAAGCTTTGATTCCCTTCTCAAGAATGTTGCACAAATGGGCTTTCACTTGATTGTATGAACTTGTATGTCTTTTTCCACAATCCTCCATTAATCATTTCTACAATGTGATTGCAATTTGTTGTATCATTTCTACAAGTCTCCATAAATGTGAACTTGGGTCAGTTTTGAAAGAGGATTGGTCAATGGAGCTAGTACTGGTTGTTGTTGTAATCCCTATGAGCATATAGCAACATGTTTAAAAACAATTATTTGAACAATTGGCTCACTTTTAAAATTTTCAAAAGAAGAACACAAAATCAAGAACTTTCCAATCACTGAGATCCCAATGTTGGCAGGGTGAGAGCATAAAGTGTTCACTTCTCAATACTAGGCTGCTGGTATTCTGGCTTGATCTGTTGGCTGTACAGCTCCTAACAGGGGTACTACCCAGCAAGTTACCTCTTTAAGTGGTTATGGCTCACTACTAATAGAAGGTGGCAGCACAAAACGTTTATGTTTATGAAATTTTGAATCGATTCCCCTTAACACTAAAAATTAATACTTCAGATAAAAGATAATTGTGTGGGTCATCACATGCAGGAATGGTAGGCAAGGGGATGAAAAATAAGGTATAAGAACTTATCTCCTAAGGCTGTGCTTCCTTGCATGGTAGCAGGAAACATAACATTTAAATTAACCCAAACAACTTGAATCACACCATTTACCAATAGTCCCAATTACATTCACCAGATGCAAGCTAGGTTTGCGATTGGATGATAACAACAGACTAAATTTGACTTGTTAGAAAATAATTAGATTTTATCCTCCAATGGTACAGTAGTACTACTAGGTTTTATCAGCCCTTAAAAGGCTGCAGTGAGGGGCTTATCTTAAAAAAAAAACGCTTATCTGACTATTAACAGATTCCTGTTCCCCAAACTTAGCATCTCTATACTATGTACAGACTGCACGAGAATTTCATTACAAAATAAATTCAATACACAACTCTTCAACTATAATCATCTCCTTAACAAATATAGAACCACCAACTAATATAATATTTACCATCAGTTTAAAATAATATTTTGATATCATCTAGAGATAAATATAACTGTAAATACTGATTTGGAATATTTTATGAGAATCCCAAATAACTAATCAACTGATCCTAGGAGATCACAAACCAACTGAAATTTGGATATTCTTTGATCTTTGGCACAATCTTTTGAGATCTTAAATATGCTCCTGAATTGATCTTTCCACACAGATGCAATCCCTAGATGAAAACACTTCTATTGTATATGGCTTCTAAAACACCATCATTAGAGGTTGCACTTAGTGTTTGAGAGATGTTGCTGATTCTAGATCCCTTAATTTAAAGAAGTGTGTGTTTGTGCCACTTTTTGGAACTTTGCTCGGACATGTCATTCATAAGGAGGGTATGCTTGTCAATTTGGTGAAGATTGGAAGCTCCATGCAAGTAGAGAAAAGTGCACACATTTTTGGGTCACACTAGCTCTTATTACAATTTATCAAGAAATAGTGCAACTTTCAAGGCTGATCAAGCAGCCGCTGATCCGTAATCTAGTGTGGATATTCCACTACATAAAATTTCACAACAGATCCTATTCCTCTTGAATGTAACTTGATTTCATAAGTTATTGCCCCTCATGTGGAAATAGGGGAAAGTACTCCTTACACTTGAGTCTTAGAGCATAGAACAAGGTATCGAAGTAGGTAGATACAAGCAAAACACATAAACAACATGAACAAAAAGAATATACAAGGAATTTGGCCTCAAGAAACCCATACTATGGAAAAAATCTATAAGAAAGAGGTGCTAGCCCTTCTCAAGTGACTATCTCATGAGCTGCTATAATTGTTTTCTTCTAAATCAATGCTTACAAGGGCTTCTTGTTGAAAATAGAAATTTTCTACACCATAATGCTTTCACACTCCCTAAGTTACACTCTTAAAGACTCACATGTTACCAACAAGAGGCCTTTACAAACAATTTTCATAAAATGACATTGAGGAATCCCTTGTTGTGGCCTCTCTTGGAGATTTTTTAATAAGAAGTGTTGCAAATGATTCAAAGAAGGAAGTTCAAGCATTATAGAAGCTAAAAGAAATGTGTTGAACACATTTGGGAGCTCTTACACCTTGTAAACTCTTGTTTTTGCAACGTGTTTTAACTCAAACTTGTTCTACTTGTTTGTGTTTTTCTTAAGGATAGGTTTTACCATTGTTGCACTAGTTGGACGTGTTCAACTGCAATCAAACTCGTGAGTTCTACTTTTCCTTTTGTTAGGTTTAGTTCCCTCATCTTTTAAGTTCCTTAGATTACTTATTTTCTATCGTTTTTGACATACAACTACAACTTAACTTATGCAACATTTTCTCAAGAACAAGCCACAAAGTTCATAAGGAATAATGGTTAACCTCAATAACACCATAAGTGAATAAGCTAGCCCACTTAATTATTTTGATTGATCTAATGTCATATAATACCTTCCCAATTAGAAGGCTTTAGATCCCCAAAAGTTGGGATTGCACTAAGTTAGATACAAATCCTATCTCGATTCTTAGACACCACTAGATTCTTTTATCCTAACCTCTTAGGACCAACCCTAGCCCCTTAAGACCAATCCACAATCTATGCCACAACCCCTTTGTTTGCTCAAGATTTTGATTAACAACAAAAATAGAAATACATTCTATCATTTGTGCACTTTCTAATAAGAGAATGGAAGAAATTTTGTATTGACATCCCCAAAACTCACAAAATGAGATGACTTCTATCTCGATTCTTGGATATCATTGTATTCTTCATGATCTAGCCTCTTGAGACCAATTTAAAAAATTTCCACAACCCCTTGATTGATCTAGGTTTTGATTAGCAATAGAACTACAAAATTGTGCCATAGTTTAAAAATTTGCAACTTGACAAAATTTAGAAGACCCAATTTTGATTTGGACTAAGTGACCTGGTAAAAATTCAATTTAAAAAATACTAAAAATTCATTAGAAAACATAAATTTCATGCAAAATATAGTTATAGAACATATGAAATAAGTTTGTAGAATATTGGGGGAGTGATTTCTATTCACATCAACATGTGAATGTAATAGCTGATAATATGATAGGAGTCACATGATGATAGAAAATCATCATCAAAATTTACAATTCCATGCAAGTTACAACAATTTATAATTTTCTCTTCCTAATATACATCCCAATGATGGTTGGGGTCCTACTCCTTGGAGTCAATTGCGGCTCCACCCTAAAACTAAGTGGTAATAACTCCTCAGAGTCACCATCATTCTCAACCATCCAATCCAATGCCTCTCGCTTTTGCTTTTGTTGCACCCTCCTCAACTTGCCTCTCAAAATCAGCAATCTCATCTTTTATAAACATGGGGTCCTCATTTTGGATTGTCAAATTGCTATATGGATCAATGTCATTCAAGTCAGTTGCATCATAGATATGTGATCCCTCTACCATTTTCGAGGGAGGGCAAATGCTGTGTCTCACAAATATGAGGTCATTGAGACACTTTTATGTCAACTTGTGCTCCTTTTTGTGAATGGCATCAAATAAGCTCCAATTGCGCTCACATCTTAAAATGCTTCAAGGACAGGACAGAATTTGGAGGGCAAGGTTTTGAAAATTTAGGGTTTCACACCTATATCTTTGTCTTTGTATTTACCTCTGATTACGATGTTGGGGCTCATCACAGCTACAATTGCTGTTTCAAAGTGAGGGCTGCACTCATCTCTCATACAATCTTTGGAACAATGTTTAGACACAATTTGACATTGTGACCAGCAATTTGTGCAAGGTATTAGTTGAAGCAATTGATGCCTCCACTCATGTTCAATCCAGAATAGTTGCAAATGCCCTATCTTGAGGTTGGTCCTGGTACACCACACTTGCAAATGGCATCTCTATTGTCAATGCTTTGGATTCATCCTATTGATTGTTCCACTCGATAGATGTTCCTCATGCCATTCGATACCAAGTGAAAATGCTTGTATTGGAAAAAAACAAATTTAATCGCTGCCACCTATGAACCCTAGCATTAAAAAAAATATAAGAATGCAATTGCTGTAGAAACCTAGCTAGCATAGATTATATCAAATGCACATGTAAAACATGAATTTACTTGTAAAAGAAAACAATTTTAAATGCTTAGAAGAATTAAAAAATATAAAACAAAGTTGAAAAACTTTGGAGAAAAAGCATACCAGAAAGTCTTCAAAATCTTCAAATTCTTGCTTTCACAATTGTCTAATATTTCCAAAAGAAGAGCTTGAATGAAATTTTTTGTTGTGGGAATGAGAAGGGAGTGTTTGAGGGCCCAAGAAGCATAAAAACCAATTTTTTTCTCCAGCAGACTCACCAAGTAGTCACAAGTAGTTTTTGTGGTTGTCAATTCAAAAATCACTTGAACTTGCCCTTAAGTAAACGGGCAAGTTTCTTCGTTGTGTTTTTATATTACAAGTAATGTGAGTAGTTGAACAATATTTAAAACTATGGTTTGTGCACTTTCTAATAAGAGAAGGGAAGAAATCTTGCCATTAACATTGGTCAACTTTCCTTCTCTTTGCACTCACTAAGTAGATTTTTGAGCTGCTCTTGTAAGCATGAGGTCCTTCTAGTCTTTCACAAGCTTATATTTGTTATCCCTTCTATAGTAAATTGCATCTCTAAGTTACCACATCAAGAGGAACCACATCTGCAAACACTGCACACCATACATCAAGAGGAACCACATCTGCAATGATTTCATCAAGAAAATGCTCATTCACACCAAATTTCTACTTCCGTTTAGTGATAGACAAGTCTATTCCTTTTCTTACCTAACCCAATCTATATGGATTGGGATGTTATGTTTCCAATCCAAGATTCTTTGCTAACTCATTGGAAACGAAATTGGTTTGTGAACACATATCAAAGAGAGCATTTACCTTTGTCTTCTTTACTTAAATCTTGATGAAAAAGTTTGATGTACTCACTTTTCTTTTGGCCTTTCTTTGGCATTGAAGCATACCATTTTGTTGAGAGATGTGCAAACAAGTCCTTTATCTACACTAGAGCTATATCCAAGTTCTTGCCCTCCAAAAGAGGTCATGATTTTGTTTAATTCTGAGGCATGTTCTTCCATGGGTGCAACTCTAGTTGAGTTTCCAACTTGTTTACAACATGTTTTAACAACAGTCCCAAGCGTATTTTCCCCATCGCCTTTACCTTTGGCCTTTGAGCTACATTGCTACCCTTGTGCCTCTGAAAAAGAGGACAAACTCTATTAATTTGCCCATTTCAATATTAATGAGCGTGGGAGCATGCCTTGTTGGTGCCCTTAGGCATGGAAAGCAACATGGTCCTCCATAGATGGCTATGAAGACTACCTATGTATCTCATTAGGATATCATCTTGCACATCCTTGTCCATTTGGATAGCTCTCCAATAGAAGTCACTAGTGTACACTTGCACATGTTGTCTTTGTTGTTGCTTGTAATATTGCTGCTCAACGGACCTCCTCTCTTGATGACAGATGGAAAATAATTGTCTTTTGATTATCTTCTTAGATTAATGCCAAGAACAATTGTGTGCTAATTTTATTAAAGCCATAGCGTGAGAATAGTTTTCAACCTGAGCAAGATGTTTTGCTAATTGTAATCTAGCAAAAGAAATTTATTGTTTGTCACTTATATGATGCATACTGAAATATACCTCAAGTTGCACAAGCCAATGGTAAAGATTCTCTACATCTACCTCTTCATCATACAGAGGCATCTTTATCGTTGTCTCAACTTTGAAAAGAGGGGTTGTAGGAAAACTCTGTTCATGATGGGAGTGCACCTTCTCAGGAGGAAACGGCTGCTTATTAGCTTTGGATTCCTCAAGGGAGACACCTCTTTTCTCAATGAATGTCAAGACTCTACATGATTCTTTCTAGCCTTCCAATAGCCCTTGAAATGCTTGCCAGATCTTCTAGCTTGAGAAAAATTTCCTCTTTCCCAAAAGGTGTTACATCATCATATGCCATGCCTCTTGCCCTTCTTATTTAATCTTTGGATTCTATCTCTTGTTGCAAAGGAAGTAAATGCAAGTTCCCACTTGTATTAGCTGATCACAAAATTCAAGAAAATACTGCTTTCATACCAATCTGATCTATAATCTAGTGTAGATATTCCACTATTAGACTCTCACAACAGTTCCTATTCTTCCGCAATGAAACTTGATTGCATAAGTTGTTGCCCCTAATTTGGATATAGGGTAAAGCAGTCCCTTCATTTGAATCTTAAGAGCATAGAACATGGTATTGAAGTATGTAGATACAAGAAAAGAGCATAAACAACACTAACAAAGATACTATAACAACAATTCAACCTAGAGAGCCAGATTAGCATAAGTGTTAGCTTCAGTGAGATCACAACTGGATAAGTATCCTGGTCAACTAATTTGACTGATCGAATTTTGGATCAGCTGCTAGAGAAGGAAGATATGCTTCCATTTCAATGTAGATGCATTTGGTAGGTGATTAACACAACACTTGTGCAACCAAGAAAACGCTAAGTAGATCACCTCATCTACATTTCAAATGGGAATCTTGTGATGGTTGAGAAAAATTACACCATAACAAAGTAAGAGACTCTGGCAAAGTTGTATGTGTTCCAAGAGTTCCCGCAATACTTGTTGGTGGCATCATTTGTTTTCTACATAGACCATCCAAAAGTACCTTGTTGACAAATTTGTGTTACTGGGGTACATATTTCATTGCAGTAGTAAAGCCTAGTAGTCAGAATTGCAGATCAAATCACCCTTGTCCCATCAATTCTGGTGAGGCTATGCAACCTATTAAGGACGATGTGCCAAACACCCACTTGTTCTGAGTTGGATGAGTTCTTGAGGACTTGGTGGAGATTGTCACCTTCCTAACAAATGTATTTGTGCAAGAAGATTGGTGGTGTTAAAGAAGAGACACTTAGTGATAAGGGCTGTACCCTATAGTTATTTGGAAGTTAGCTTTTGAAGCTCTACCACAATATAGCGTTTCAAAGTTGTATTCTCAAAAATGAGTGTCAAGAGGACATTATGTGGATGAGGTCACTATGTGGAAGATCTTATTTGCTAGACTTTGGTGGCCTACACTCCACAAGGATGGTAAAGAATATTTGTAGTAGAATAATTGCCAAATGATGGGAAAATAGAATGGAGGTGATGCCCTTATGCCTTTTGTTGTGCAAGAGCCTTTTGAGAAGTGGGTCATTGACTTTGTTGGCCCAATCAACCCATTTGCATGAAGAATAGGAGCATGATACATCATTTTTGCGATAGACTACTTAACTAGATGGGTAGAAGCAACTCTCACTAAGCATTACAGTGCAATAACAAATGTATGATTCTTGTAGGAGAACATCATTAGCAGGTATGGCTGATTTTTTATCCCTACCAATAAGAATGGTAGAGAATATTTGTAAGAATAATTGCCAAACGATAGGAAAACCAAATGGAGGTGATGAGGTGCACTTGTGCCTTTTGTTGTGCAAGAGCCATTTGGGAAGTGGATCGTTGACTTTGTTGGCCCAATCAACCCATTTGCATGAAGAATAGGAGCATGATACATCATTTTCGCCATAGACTGCTTAACTAGATTGGTAGAAGAACATTTAAGTATTGCACTGCAATAACAAATGTATGATCCCTCGACGGAGGTGATACTATCAGAATAGATCTCCCTTCTAACAGAAAATAGAGACTAAATCGCATGATGGACACGGGAAGCTGACACACAAAAAATCAGGAAGAAATCCCGATCGCCCCAGACGCATAAGAAATCACGAATGCATAGAAAAAAAATTCTTCACCCAATCGAAAAAACTTGCTCTGATACCATAATACAGATGTAAGCAGATGTATTTTGAATAATTGAATGATTAACTATTCACATGAAAGAACCAATATAAAGATTACAATGAAAGGCCATCAACAATCACGAAGACGTGATTGGAGCCTGTAACTGACAACTAACGAAAGCTAAATTATAGCAACTATACAAATTGATTGAAGCATTAAAAATATACTAAAATCATGGAGACGTGACTGAGAGATATGATTTTAATAAACATCATTAGCTGGTATGGTTTCTTTTTAATCTCTACAAGTAAGACAGGTATTCACTTTAGTGCAAAATTGTGCACATTTTACATAGCGAGTTCATGGTCACATGAGATTAGTACATTGTATCATACCTAGAAAATGAAATTGTTGATGCGTTTAACAAGATATGGAAGACAAACCTATCAAAGATTTGCTATGTTATACGAAAGAATTTTAATGATTGAGTCGCAATTGTTATAAGGGTTGTAGGACAACATACAAGTGACTCAATAGATAGACACCTTTCTACTTGTTTTGAAAAATGGGTAGTCTTGTTGGCAAAATTCTTTGTGCCTGCATTGTGCATTGTGTGCATAGGTCACCTAGATGATGATGCACCCTTGAGAGAATAGTTGATGGAGCTCACAAAACTTGATGAAAGTAGACTCCTAGCCTGATGAAGCCAAGGAGTTCAAAAGGATTGCTAGAAATCCTAGCACAATAAGCACATCAAGGGAAAGGTTTTGCACAAAGGATTAAAGTGGATAAGGATTACTATGTGATTCACACCTTACAAAACACCGATGGAAGCTATAGCAACTCTCTTGGTAAGAGGTTGAATGGTGGATTGTGTAGGATATATTTAGTAAGAGTACAACTAGTGCATTAACTGTGTTTAAAGCTTATGTGAAGGGGATGGGAAGTTTGTTTGGTCACTTTGAAGACTTTAAAAGATTAGAGGAATTCCCTATATAAATGGTGCTAACATCAAACATTTGTACAAGAGAAAGATTGTGAGAAAGCGTAGATTGTGATTAGTGAAAGAGTTAATCTTGATTGAAGAGAGAGTAGGAAAGGTTGGCAAATCTATTAAGTGACGTTCACAAAAGAGAGTGAAGACATAGACACAAACAATAGGTAGTACAAGAAAAATAAGTGGTGAGAAGGAAGATAGTGCTAAGCAAGCATGATAGGGGCTAGAAGGAAATGAGATGTGAAAACGACTACTCGTGAAGTTCTTGTATGATGTGACTAAGGGGGAGGGATAAGATTGTGCCATCTCACATGTAGGAATTGATGGTTTTAATCATCAAATTGAAAATTCTAAGCATTGATCAAGCAAGAAATTGATAAGGTTGATGAGGATTGATGCAAGCTATATGATTTAAGCATTTGCTATGTGTTAAAGACTTACCATACTTTGTGACATCTAATGGATTCCACACAGAAATTGACACAGATTTGACAAGTTGAACATTATGAATAACATGTTTTTCTGTGCACTCTTTCTCTAAATCAACTTTAAAGACAAAAACTAATTAATTACATGGTACTTTACTCACATATACAAGTATACATCGAACAAATGAGTACAAACATGGATTTTAGTTGAAGGAAATGAGATTTTTATATACAAAAATAATTGTAAGTTTTTTGGTGTACACAATAATGGATTAGTATATTGATGGCAGCATCAAAAACAAAAAGCACAACACAAACTCATGGAGTTACGATAGAGAGGAATGAACATCATTAGGTCCAACATGACTAGCTCAATGGTGGCTCCTGCATTCATGTCTCAGATATGTTTTCAATACTGCCGCAACCAAGATACTTGCACTTGAGTCAGCAACATTTATGGGATTTGCTGGCACTCTCTAATTTGCCTTTACTACTGCCTTTGCCTCAAGCTCAGCCTAGTCAATCAATACAGTCATCCATGGTAGGTGCATGATCCTTCAGTCTTAATGAGCCAATTTGATAGTGGATGAATCTCCTCCAAAGTAATGGGAAATGAATTTGAACCCATGATTTGATTGTAATAAAGGCAAAAGTTGTAATGAACATCAACAAGGTCTTTTGACTTTTTTTCTTGATAAATTTATTGTGTTGGTTGGAGTGTATATGCTCAAACATATTCCATTTGTGTTTACATCTTGAGGAATTGCATGGTTGGCTAAAGAAACGTATGACAATCCTTTGAAGGTTTGACACCCTAGAATAAAACCTCTTCCCTAATGCATTTGGAATGAAAAAAGAGTGAAAAAGAATTCAAGTTTATTGTTCAAGTCTAACACAAAAATCTATAAGTACGACCTTAATCAACAACATTTACCCAGCTGGAATGTTGTCCAAGTTGCCTTGCATATATCTTGTGCAAGAAGGCCCCATTGTGTAATCTGTTGTTCGAAAATTGTTGCTGTAATATGAGAATTCACTTATATTTATTCTATGATTGTGTAAAACCTATTCATAACCTCCTCATCAATCTTAATATTTGAGCAGAATTGGAATGTTGGATTTGGGGAATACCTTGCTGATGGTGCCATTCCTAGTCAATGATTTCCCATATGGGATGATATGTTTGTCAACACCATCTAGATGGCTCTAATGGCCTCATTGCCCATTTCACACCTCCATACACATAACCCATCACTGGCTTCTCCTCATTAGCAACATGAATGAGACTACCCAAGGCTTTGAGACTTTTTAAAAAAAGATACAAACAATTAGTAAGATTTAAGAAGAGAGCATAAACAAATAAAAATAGCATAAAACTTATAATGTAGGCTCATTTGTTGAAAATCAAGTGTTTGTCACCAAAAACCCAACCCTCAACACCAACAAACAAACATACGTTTCAAAGCAACCTTCAATTTGAGCAAAGATTGCAGCATGATAAAATTGGTTGCAAAGTGGGTTACGCTAAGACAAGCCAACTCCTATGTGTTTCCTCATTAAGTTGAGTATGCAAACATGGTTATATATGTATTAACAAATATTGTGACCATGACCTACAATTGGTTTGATTCAAGAAAATTTGTCAAGATCCTCAAATATAATTGAAACAAGGAGTCTAGAAAAGAGATGGGTGTCTTTCCTCTACTTACAACATGATTTGTTGTGTTATTGTATTGATCTATACAACATTAGACTCACCCATCTCAACTACAACTGTTTAAAAAAATTCAGAGAGGGATTTTACATTTTTTTACCTTCCTTGAAATATTAATGAATTTTAGAAAAAATGTTCTACTTTATGAAGGAACAATGGTATTTAACTTACCATTTCTCCTATTGTCTAACCAAGGCATTATGATGCAACTCTTCTTCCACCATATCTCATGTTGCTCATCGATTGCAGACCTTACATCTACCACTTTCTCATTCAAAATTGGGCCCTTTAATTTCTTCATCATTAGAGTCTTCAAATCTTATGCAGCAATAACAAAAGCATCCACTAAATTGTCATTGAAGAGATTTTGAAACAAAAATAAATATTCTAATTTAGAAACACTCACTTCTAAAATTCAAGAGACAAAAAAATAAAAAATAATATTTTTAAACAAAAATCAATTCTAATCACTTGGCCACATGAAATGGAATCAAACTATTGTTGCAACCAATGCCTCCCACACTTCCTTTATATGCATATCACCATATTGGATATGGGTATGGATACTATATGATTGAGGTATGGTTCAGGTATCAAATGCTCCTATACTCAAATGATAGCAAAATATTTTTGCTATTTTGGATATGTTAGGATACAACACTTGTGATTAGTGCTGTATATCCATATAAATTAAAAAAAACAAAAAAAATTAACTCTAAAATGTTGAAAACACTAATTAGATGTGGTGTGAGAGGCGTGAGCAGCGACAGCAAAGATGTTCCCAACGGCATCAAAGGCATAATAGTGTCAACGCAGAAGTATTGTTTTTGTTTTTTATAAGTCAGTCATCCTCTTTTTTGTCTATTGGAACCATAGAAGCATAAATCCTCAAAAAATCCCAAAAAATCTTCAGCCAACACAATTTTTTCCCCAAAAAATCCCGATTTAATCAGTCGTGATTTTCAATGATGTTCAACGATTTTTAAGTGCTTAATCACAAAAAAATCGAGAAATTTTTTCCCAACCAACCTGTCATGAAACCCTAACCACACGAAATTGCTATTTATTCAGTTTTTTTAATTGATTTTTAGCACAAAATTGAGTGTTGGCCGTTGGGACGTGGTTCACCATCGAAGATTTGCTATATTTCATCAAGTTGCTAAGGCAAATCCTAAGTAAGCGACCTTGAATAGAAGTATTTTTCTAATAGATGTTAAGGACATTAAAATAGAGACATGCTCTTTGGTAGGCTTTTATGTTTGATGTTCAAGGACATTAATATGGAATGGTTAAGAGGTGTGTTGCTTTTTTCTCCATATTCCACACTACTGTCATTTGCCTTGGCTCGTAGTGATGCTTTCCATGTATATAAATCCAAAGACACAATTTAGTGAGAAATAGTAGACAATATCATAAACACTAAGTAAGGCTTCTATCTTATTTTTTTAACATATATGAACCTTATGAGAGTATTTGCCAAAAGTAAATACAGAAAGTGAGACTAACTGAAATGAAACTCTATTGGCTTGATATCTACTTAAAGAGGTTTGTTTTCTTCAAATTCTTGTGATCCTGAACTATTCAAAAAGAATTTAACATTTCAATTGTCAACAATAATAGTGAGATGGTTGTTTAGATTATCAAGGTTAGGTTGGGACAAATTTCCTTTTCAAATGCTAACAAAGTGTGATAATTTGGAGCTTCAATTTGACCCTAGCCATCAAGTTTTAATGATAAGTGGGTAGGGTAGTGACAATTGTATAATCAAGTGGGAAGCATAAGTATATACATAATATTATATAGACATTGTGGAACTAGAAGTAGAATGGTTTCTATCAGAAAGATAAAAGTCAGCTTGCAGTGCTGAAGAAATTAACTATAGTAGTATTTTATATCAAAATGAAGGATTGTTGTGGTTACATTTAAATTTCCTATATATTCTGCAAGCTTAATGCTTTGTTAATTGGTGAAACTCATTGCTTAAATGCATGCCCTACACTTTTTTGGCAAACATTCCATTTAGGATTGTCATATACATGGAGGTTCAGAAGGCTTGCAAGGAGTACAATAGCAGTACACGAATGCTTTAGACATATATAGTGTAGCATTCCATGCATGTTAAATAGGTATCAAGCAAACTAATACATGCCTTGAGAGAAGTCATGCTCTAGTCCTGTGGGCTTATCTTAATCCCTCTCGAAGGAAGCCTCATATGTTATCTTTTTAACGATATAGATAGATTTCAGCAGCAACTATCCCATTGAAAGGGAATGTTCCTTATGCATTGATTTTCCATTGAAACTTGTACTTATATAATCTCTCAAATTCTCAACTCAAATTCAATCAATGTTTTTAACTCCATCATCCACTTATATGCAAAATCAAGGAAATTTTACTTGGATGATAATAGCTAAAATTGTGTCTCAAATAGTTGCTCTCTTCTGTTGTACTAACAGGTTTTTATTATCTAATGGAAAAATATTTAATACTCCCTTTACTCTTTTACAAATCTGCCTAAATAGTTATGAATGAGAACATTTCATTATCATTTATGATCTTTTGAGATTTAAGATTTTGTTTCAAAAGCATTTTCTATTGCTCTGTCTTGAGCTATTTGATTCAAAACCTATTAAATTGAACTTTGCAATTGCTTCCTTTGTCATATAATTTCCCTTTCACAGTCTTCATTTAGTTCTCTTTGATGTTGTTGTAGAAATTGCAAGTGCTATTAAATCACAAATATGAACCAGTTGATTCCCATTTTGTAATATATGATGTCTGCTCAGCAAAGAAAAACTATCTTTTTAATGACTTTCTTGAGCTTGAGGATTTTGAGATCCTAGAGGCCAACTTGGATAGTCATGAGGTTGAAGGACTTAGGAGAGGCTCTAAACCAGGAGCTTCATCATCAGGACCTGTAGCCTTCTAGCATATCTCTATTTCTAGTAGCAAGAGTCATTTCCTGTGTTTGAGTTTTTGGAATTTTGTACTTGGTTTATAGGTTGACTTTGCACAAACTATATTGTAATTGAAATTTTATCAACTGTAACCATCTAGTTATTATTTATGTGCTATGAAGTATGCTTTGTGCAATGCAATGTAATCAGCAATATGAATATAAACAACAAAATCCTATTTTCTACAATTCATGTGTTAAAACTCTATTTTATTTTCTCTCTATATCTCTATGCTATGGAAATGCTTGTAAAATTAAAAAAAGTAGTTTCTGTCTCTTTTTCTACAATTTTTTACATTTTTTGTAAATTCGATTTTTTCCTGATTTTTTCACGATTTTTTCAAAAATTCTTATACGTTTGGTTTGCCGATTTTTTCCCCAAACGATTTTTGCTGCTATGATTGGAACATTTGGATAACACTCTTGTCGTTGCTGCTTGTATCCAAATAAATTTTAAAATAATAAAAACTATTAACTCTAAAACGATGAAAAGCCTAACCAAAAGTGGTGTGAGATGCATGAGTGGTAGCAACACAAATGTTAGTAACGCCATCGAAGATGTGAGCAGGGTCAACATAGAAGTATTGTTTTTGTTTTTATTAGTCCATTATCTTCTTTTTGCATGTTAGATTCTTCTTCTATCCACTGTCTTCTCCTTTTGTTGTTGTCTAAACACTATTTGTCGAATTCCATTCAAATATAAAACCCAATACCTTTGCTCTCAGCCAACTGCTATAGCTGTTGGGGCAAATGTTCTTTAAACATCTTTGAATGCTTTATATACAATAGCATAGGGGATGGAGGATTCTCCCAGTCTTGATTAAACTCTAATTTTTAAGTTCTAAAATTTGAATTTGTTTTGTTTTTGTTTTTTATTCTTTAAGTTTGGTTTTCTACCTTTCAATTTAAAACATAATTTTTTTTTGCTTTTAAATTTTCAATATCTTTCATCTTATTTTTATTGTTAAGTTAGGTTTTAATTTTTAAAATGTAATTTATTTGTTAAGTTTAACAACATTTATTACTGGTTTTATGGTTATGTTTTAGTTATTATTATTAAATCAATGTTTATTTACTACATATATAATAATTAATATACATTAAAAAATGTTTATTTATATTAAACTACTATAATAATTATTGACAAGTTTGTTTTTATTAATTTTAATATTAGTTATTAATTTATTATTAATAAAATTAAATAAGTTTAGTGTTATTTATTATTACGTCATATATTTGTTATTTTTTATAAGTATTTACATTTTAATAAATTTAATATTAGGTGTTAAAATAATAAATAATAAATCTATTTAATAAGTTTTGTAAAAACAATTTTTTTAAATTTACATTTCATTTCATCTAATTTAATATTTTTATTTATATTAAAAACTGAAATTTATCTAAATTATTTTCTATAGCAGGGCCAAGTAGGGGAGAGTATTTTACTATTTTGGCATGGATAACATCCCCTTATTTCCCCTTTATATAGTTGGGTAGAAAAGGAGGAGGTACTTTTCGCATGATAACAATAAGGGAGAGGACTCCCTTGATACTCTAAGTGGGGGGAAGGAAGAGGCTGGACTTGATTGACGAAGGGCATTTATGCTTTCAACCATCTACCCTTGCCTCTAAACCCACCCAATCTCTCTCTATTGATCTGCATCTCTCCATCCCACCGATCCACTTGGGTGTGGAAGAAACTCCACTCCTTTCCACTTGGGGGGACCAATTGGAAGGAGGGACATCTGTATTGTAGATAGGCCCCAACCTCTCTCTATGGATTGAAAGGAGAGATCAATAGATCTCTATCCAACTGACTATAAAGGTTGAGGGAGAAAGTCATAGAGAGAATTTGAAGTAGGCCATTGTTGATTTGGAGCAGCAAATGCAAATTTGAAGAGATATGTCTTTATTTGAATCTTCACATTTTTTTCTCTTTTCATTTGCCATTCCATTCTACATTTTTTCTTCTCTTTTTATTATGAATTCACGAACAAGAAACAAAAACAGGGAAAAATGAAAACTTATTTTCTTCATTTTTCTCTCAATTGTTTCTTGTTCCATAATCCATTCCCTCTACTCCCCACCCCACTCCAATGTCTCTCTATATCTACAAAGTACAAACATTATAAACTTTACCTTTTTTTTCTTTCTTTTTCTTTCTGCAGCCTACTTGCAACACAATTCGTCATAATGTGGGTGCCAAAGAGAAATGACCAGTGTTGGAAACATTGCTGCCCTAGGGGCTAAGGAAGGAGAATTGGTGTGCAATTATTGCAAAACCAAATTAGTGGAAACATTAATTGCCTAAATTTCCACCATGCCTTTACATCTAGTTGGGATACTTCTTTGTATGCATAAGTCCTACTTGAAATTGTGTGAGAGGTCCAAGCTCAGTTAGAGTCCTTTGAGTAAAAAGACATTGTAAAGAGGAAAAAAGAAGAGATGGCAGCCATGGCTCAAGGAGACTTTTCCACTTTACAATTCTCCCTTCGCTTCTAGTTGAAGAACTAATTTTGGCCCTAGAGTTTGTGGATTGATATTAAATTCCTATATTATACTACACACTTATCCAAGCTTCTCAACTATTGCTTGAGAAAACAGGTTGGAATTAAGAGAAACATCATGTGGCTAGGTAATTAGTTATAATTTTGAATGAGTTGGCAAATGTGAGGTCCATTATTGATGAACATGAGATATGGTAGAAGGAGGTCTTCACCATCAGATTTGATCATTGGATAAATAGGAGAAATATGATGTTGAATCTCCTTGTTTCTTTTGCATGTGGTATGGTTTCTCTCACACCATTGATGTTTTAGGGAAGATTACAAATGTATGTTTCCTTTCTGGAATTTTAGAGTAAGTCGTAGCAAAGATGGGTGGGACTAATGCTGTACAAATCATTATAGATAATACAACACATTATGTTGCTGCAAGTTGATTTCTCATGAAGAGGCACTCATCTCTTTTTTGGACTCATTGTTCTACTGATTGCTTTGACCTTATATTGGAGGATCTTGGCAAGCTTTCTTGAATCAAACAAGTTGTGGGTCTTGGTGCAATATTCACAAATATATATACAACCATGTTTGGCTCCTCAACTTAATGATAAAATACACAGTAGCTGGCTTGTCTGGTGTAAACCTGCTTTGCAACCAGTTTTACCAGCTTTCAATCTTTGCTTTAATCAAAATTTGCTCTAAAACATATGTTTGTTGGTGAGAAGTGGTCCCAATTTTCATATGTGAGGACCTAAGCTGTTGAATCAGGTACGGGTACGGGTACAGTACGCCGGTACAGCAATTTTTTTTTGGTGTGGGTACGTTTGGGTATGTTCGTACATAAAACATATAACATATAAAAATCATAGATATAGACATATTTGCAGCCTAAAAAGTAAAAACAAGAATTAAATTTAGAATACCACATATCATGCATATGCTAAACAAAACTTAAAACTACCATAAATATAACAAATCTGAAATACAATTATACTAAATTAATTTGATATCAATTTTTCAAAACTTGAATGTTACCATAGGTATATAATTATATTGAATTCATTGTTCATTGGTTCAACATTTAAAACAAAATAATACAATTAACAGTAGGCATCATATGGGTCATCAAGAAGATTAAGATCAACATCATCATTGACATTAGATGATGTAGGTAAATTAATAGAACCACATGCAGCCCCAGTAGGACTTGCACTGGAAGCACGCTGAGTATTTGACTCCACAAAAAGTAAAGATTGTGTGGAAGCTGAAAAATCCAAATTAGTTCGCTCTGGATCTACATCCCACAACCTCGTGCCTCCTTCCGTATACTCATTTTTTTTATGAGTAAGAAGGCGCAAGTTGGAATGCACATAAACAAGCTCTTCCGCCTTACTTGCTGTCAATCGGTTGCATTTCATTGAGTGGATAAAGGAGTATGTACTCCAATTTCACTCAGTTGAAGAGGAACTAGCAACCTATTGAAACAAAGTGAGAGGAACTTATAATTATAAAATTGTAAATCAAACTTTAAATTTGAAGTTAACCATTTTATTATTTTTAAAATAGTAAACAATATAAATTTAGAGAGTGCAATAAAAAACTAAGTAACTTACTTGTGATAAAACTTTGATAGCAAGAGTTTGGAGATGTGGTGTTGTAAAGCCATTGATATACCACCAAGAATGAGCATCCATCCTATACTTGTCAACTGAAGCACCAATACTTTGATTTTCGCCGGCTACAAAATCAGCAAACTCAGCTCTAACTAAATACTCTGTTTCTTGATTGGGGAAGAGTCTACTAAGTGCTTTCCTACACCCCACACCAACTTCTAGATCTGAATATGGTTGCACTCTTGATGGCAAAGCAAGAATCTCATCACTATAAAATTTGGGAGTCAATGCAAATGCAAGATGTAGTGGGGTGGTCATTTTGTTCTACCGCTCAACACAAATTGTTTGCACCTCTTTAAAGAAAGTTTCTTCAGGATCTTGCTCTTTTTCGTTGATGATGATTTTCATTTACTCGATCATTGAATCAATGCCATCACATACCTCTCCCAAACATGGCTTATCCATGCTAGTAAAACGGATCATACTCATGATGGGCTTAGTGAATCTAAGAAGATATTCTGCTCGTTCCCACCAAGTGTCATCTAGGATCATCTGTTTTACATTTGTTGCCCTTTCAGTATTGGATTACTTCCATAGGGACCAACTTTGACTAATAACCATGCTAGAAAGTGCCTGCCGCACCTTCAAAAGTCGCCTCAAGACAATTGTGTTCGATGCAAATCTAGTTTCGGCAACCTATTCAAAAATTTAAAATTAAAATTAAAATATAAAGAAGACATGCTTGAGTTTAAAAAATAAATTAGTAATTACTAAAGTGAAATGTAAAATTTAAAAGTTGAAGTGTTTGAATTACCTTCAACAACTCCAATGCTGAAAATGATCTAAAAATGGCCTGTGACATTTGATGGTTTGTGATGAACATTTGGATCTCTTCAGCTTTAGCATGCATTTGTTTGATCCAATTTATTTTCACACCCAACTTTTGTAGCATGATGTTGAGAGAGTGAACAACACAAGGTGTCCAAAATATGTGCTCAAATCGTGTCTCAATCAACATACCTGTAGCTCTACAATTCCTTGCGTTGTCTGTTATTACTTGGACAACATTTTCAGGACCCACATCCTGAATGCACTATATAAGGATGTTAGCAATAAATTGTGCATCCTTCACTTGTCCTTCACAATCCACGGCTTTCAAAAACATTGCCCCTTTAGGGCAGACTGCAATCACATGATTAATGGTCAGTTTTTGGCATCCTTCCATCCATCTGAAACAATTGACACCCCTGTTTTTTTCCATGAATTTCTAATGGGAGCCAATGCATTGTTTATGCCTTTTACCTCCTTTTGCTAGTAAGGTGGTACGCACCTTCTCATAACCTGGCCCTGTGTACCCTTGTGGACAGTCACTTGCCTTTCTCAACATTTCCTGCCAATATGGTGATCTTACAACATTAAATGCCAAACCGTTTGCATATAGACATCTTGCAATGGCTTGATCTGCAAGCTCTCTAGCTTCAAGCTTAAATGCTCTCTCTAATGGTCCCTTGCTTCATTTCACACAAACAGGATCTTCTTCACTTCTATCCAAAAATGGGTGGCTCTCTACTACAACATCAAGTCACTATGTGTTGGAGAAGGAGGAGGCCTCTTTGATCCCCTTCCTCTCAACAAAGGATGGTTTGTGGTGTGATCATGCCTTGCATTTGCTTCCTCTTGCTCTTTAATATATGCTGGTACTTTGTGAGGATGTAACGCTTTACCATTTTCTCCTATACATACTGCGATTCCTTGTCTAGGAATGGCACATAAATGGGCTCTCACATGACTGTCTGAGCTAGTATACTGAATTTGACAATGATTGCATATCCAAACAAATGTTCCTTCCCCTTTAACTTGTTGTATCATTTGTAAATATTTCCATAGAGGTGAATTTGGGTCAATTTTAAAGGTGGGTCGAGCAATAGAAGTAGAACTGGTTGCCATTATGCAAATGCTACAAAAAATTCAAAAAACAGTTATTGAATGATAAATATTAAATAGTAAACTGTAATTAGCAATATATTCAAATTTGAATTTCAATTACAAAAGTGTAATTTACAGTTTTACATCTACTATATTAAATTTAATTATATTTTTTTTTTGGTAAATATAACCTGGTAATAGGCTCCAGGAACTGAAAAATCAGACCAATGGGTCAAGGAAAAGCCAAAGAGATACAATGCAGGCATCGCTGCAACATAGCAGCCAACCAAACTAACACCAACCGAAGCAACCCAGCAGAGGAAAGAACCCCAAGGCAGGTAGAGAGGAAAAAGCATGAAGCCCCGACTATGAAGGCATAGACCCACTACGAATCAGGGAGATGGGCCTTAATGTCCATTTGCAATAGCTTATAAACAACACTAGGAAACTGGCTCCACCAAACTTGATCTACCTCCCCAGTTCTGGCCACAAGGTCAACACCAAAATTGGCTGCCCAATCCGCGCCCTGGTTGCCAGATCTTTTGATGTGAGAAAATGAAATCTCATCGAAGTCATGCTTGATTGAAATCACAGCTTCCACAATGGCATCAATCCTCCAATTCTTCGGCTTCTTACCTTGAATAGCATTAATTACTAGCTTGGAATCCCCTTCCACCAATAGCCACTTTCAGCCTCTGTTCCTAGCGAGAGAGATGCCACGCCAAAGAGCCCACGCTTCAGCCAAGTTGTTGGTCGAGTAGCCATATAAATTTAATTATATTAATTTATTAATAATATAATATATTTATTATTAATAAAAAATAAATTAAATAATAACTAAAATATAGATATTTCATATTAATAATTAAAATAATAAATAAAAGACTTAAAATTGTGTAAATTATCATTATGTTGTTTAATAAATTATTAAATTATATTATGTTATTAGTATTTCTTAATTTAATAGTAATAAATTGTTAAATATTAATAAATTAATAATAAATCTAAATTATATTACCCATTAAGTTATTAATATCTTAATAATAAATTAATAATAAATAATTCTTAATAAATTAATAAAAAAACTATATGCAAACTATATATTTTTAATATTTTAAGATATAATAAGGTTTAAAATTTAAATGTGGAAGTTTTAAGTTTTAACTATTATAAAAAAAAACTATACAAAAATTTTAATTGCAAAACCTACCTGGCTGACCTATGTGTGAAAAATAATGGAGAAAGTTCGTGACTTGGACTTGCACCCCACGACCTCTAGCTCAACCTGCAACCCACGACCTCGCCCTCGAAGTTTCGAATTGCAGAAAACAAAGGCGCCAAAAAACAACATGACTGCAAAAAATGAAAGTGTGCGTGCGAAACTCTTTAGAAAATGGCATGCTTTCCTCTTCAGAAACTCGTGTTGGCGCTTTGAAAGATGCGAAAACGATTTTAATATTTTAGGTTTTAACCATTTTACCTTTGAAAAACTCAACGTGATTTTTGGAAAACGCGTCGATTCGCCATGTCACCCGAAAAACGTTGGGATTTGGCTTAAAATTTTAAAAGTGTTTCCAAATTTTTTTTCCCGTGTCCTGTCTGCATCTGTAGGGTTTTTTGGGCATATCAGATTGCACACGTATCCGTACCCGGAATCGGCAGGGTCAAGGGCTGATTCCGATAACTTAGGTGAGGACCATTGTCAGAGTTGATATTGTTGACTTGGTCTTTTGATTTGCTTTGCAACTACTTTCATGTTGCTATCTTTGCTTCAGTTGAAGGCTGCTCTTAAACATATGTTTGTTAGTGAGAGTGGTCCCAATTTTCATATTTGAGGACCATTGGAAGAGTTGATATTGTTGACTTGGTCTTTTATTGGTAGCACTTTTGCCTTTTGACAAAGGAGTAAATGTAAGTTCTTATTTTGTTCTTCTGCCAATTTTACTAATTTTTATCTGTTTATGTTCTCTTCAATCCAACTACCTATTTATGTTATTTTTTAATAGGTCACAAAACCTTATTTAAGTTTTTCCTCTCTTGATGATCTATCATTGAGTGTGATCCTAAATGTTGATGCAAAAAATCGCACAAATTTTTACCAAAAGCATTCAAATTTAGGTAATAGAGCTTTTAGTTGGTCATTTGTGTTGTTAATGGGAGAAGTCAACAATGGGTTGTGTACAAGGACATGGATAAGGCTAAGGAGGCCATTAGAGCCATCTATGATGGGGTTGATGAAAAATATCTTTTAGTTGGTTTCATTTGTGTTGTTAATGAGGAGAAACATGCAATGGGCTATGTATAAGGCCATGGATAAGGGTGAGAAGGCCATTAGAGCCATCTATGGTGGGGTTGACAGCAAATATCATTCCATATGCGAAATCATTGATTGATGATGGCACCAACAATGTCATAAGCCATTGCATGCAATTGTTTATTTTGTGAATCTAATATTCCAATTCCACTTGGATTTCAAGGTGAATGATGAGGTTTTGATGGGCTGTAATCATAGGATAGACGAAAGCAAATTCTTAGCTTAGTGTGACAATCGTCTTCGAGTTTGAGATCTTCAAACTTGCACACGAGGACCACTTTGCATGAGATTTATGTAAGCAACTTAGGCAAAATTTTAGAAAACTAAAAGTTGCATAAGGTCATATTTTTACATTTCTTACATTAATGTTGAATTGTGAGATTGAGTTATTTTTCATTTAAGAGGCATGGTGGGAGAAGGTTGGTGCTAAGGTGCAAAATATTTAGATAATTGCTATATGTATCTTGAGCTAACCGTGCCACACTTTAGTATGGAAGTGCAATTTTTAAGAGTTGACTATGGAGATAACCACCTAGGATCAAGGAGCTTTAGTGAAAGCACAATAGACCCAAAATAAGAGACTAATTTCATTCTATCAAAGGATGCAAATATACAATCATTGATTAATGTACAAGAGAACCCTTGTATATACAGGCAAGGGTGAGACGTATGACAACATAGGGTTAATGTGATGCAAAACACAAATAGTAAACTAACTAGGTGTGAAAAGAACCTAAAAGTGAATTGGTTAGGTAATATACTTTGTTTAAACCAACACAATTGGAGTATGTTTGAGCACATACACTTTATTAAACACAATAGATTAATGGTGTAAAGGTTAAATTGCTATACTCTTAACCTATTGATTATATTGGGATATGTGTAGCTGAGTTGTGGCTAGTATAATTCTTAATTAATTTTTATAATCATTTATATAGTCTTATATAGGTATTTAAGTTGGCTTGGGAGACATCCAAGGCATAAGTATGGTATATATAGGAGCCAGGGTTAGTTTTATGTTCATATTGCAAATAGTGTTATTGGAGACTTTTTGGAGGTTTGCCCCTTCATAGTGGCTTATTATTCTCAACAAATATTGAGTATTTGCAACATGTTTCCTATTATATTCTTCGCTTGTGCAAGTTATTTCATTGCATAAAAATGATCTTGTGTATGTTTATTACAACTTTTGCTAGCATCACAAACAAATCGTGGGATTAGATTTATATCTCCCATTGCATTGGAGGAGTTGGGCCACTATCAGATTGGATCATCGAGGTTGAGAATCTTGTATTTGAGGATGATGGTTGACCACTCATGGGTTGATAAGGTCGAACTTGAGGCAAAAGCAAGAGCAATGCTGGAGGAGGAGGAGATACCATAAGTACACACCTTGGATGTTGCTGACATGAGCATATATCATGGCTGCAACATGGAGGACCTTTTGGAGATGTGACTACAACAAGATCTATTGTAAAGCTAGCAATGTTGGGCAAAGTGATACTAGGTTCTCTTTATCATAGTTCATGTCTACACATGATTTTTGTTTTTAATGCCTGGGATATTGTAGTCCGTGAGTTTTGTACACCAAAAACACTTGAGAATGTTTATATATTTAAAAGTCTTGTTTCCTTAAGCTAAAGATTGCTTGTTTGTTTTATGTATACTTGTATGTGATCAAAGTAGCTTGTAATTGAATAGTAGTTTTTTTGCTCTAAATCTGTTTTTTTTATATTGCCAAGTTTTTGTGTCAAGTGTGAGTTTCTATTTGATTTGGTTTTAGGTTGTTAAGGTTTTATGCCTTTTTTGGTTGTTTTTAAATCCTTGGTGTTACAAAATTAAGGGCAAGTCTTGCTAGTGTGACTTGTGAGTTTGATAGTTTGGCAAGTTTGACAGACTTGGCGACTCTGTTTAAAACTTGCCAGATTTGGTTTTGTGGGCAGGCAAGCCTCATTTTCGTCTCAATTAGGGACTTGGAGATTTGTTGGGCAGCCAGCAAATTTGGTAAGACTGTTTTTGTGACATTCTCACAAAGAATTCCCAGCATGGATGGTTTTAAATCATCTTTGCTACCCTTGTTCAGGTATCTCATTTGTTCTCTAGTCTTTACGATCCCTAAGCTCTAGCATTGTTCACAACTTGTTTGGACATGATGGGAGTGCTACCATGTTTTTTGTGTACTTGCAACTCCTACCATCTCTTTTGTTGGTTTTGTGATATTCTACTAAGCACTGCAACACTAATGGTTCTGAATCATCATTGCTATCCTTGTTAGGGGATCTCATTTGCTGTCTACAATTGCGAAGCCCTAGCTTAATTCTCAACTTGATCAGAGATGATGGGAGTATCATTTAGTTCTTGTACTTGGAGCTCATAGAATCAAATCTTTTGAGGGCATTTGTATCATCTTTTTCATGCATTCTTTGAACTTGAGTTTATAGAATATACAGTTTGGCATTTTGAAATTGATTTGATTTATAGATTTTAGCTACTGATTTGCTATCAAAATTCATATCTCAAATTGTGCCCTAATTTTAATATGAGGATTCTTTGCACAAGCTGTTAGCACTAGCAGTTATCTAGTAAGGTGGCAAGGAACACCATTGTCAATGCTTCTGTTTCTTTTGGCTGTTAGTGATCTAGCTTGTTTTCCTGATTGTCTTGAAGCATCTTCATTTTCTGTTACCACTGAATGTTATAAGATTTTGTCTAAGAAGATAGCATTTCTGCATGGGTGTTTATACTCTGTGTAAACATCTAGATCATTGCATTTGTGCATCATTGAGCATATTTTAATTGAGTATCATGCATCACTGGTAAACTTTATTTGTGAAAATAAACGGTATTAATATTTTTTTTGGATAATCTAGAATATATAGATATTCATTTAGCTGATTGTGCACCACTGAGCATATTTTAATGGAGTATCATGCATTAGAGGTTTAAGCTGAAACTTTATTTGTCAAAAAAATTAGTATTAACATTTTTTTTGATAATCTAGAATAAATAGATTTGCATTTGGCTCCTTATTTATTTGATGTTAATTTCATGAATATGATGCAGGTGTCAAGGATGCAAGTGATAAAGCAATTTTAGTTGACATGTTATTTTGGGCAGTAGACAATCCTGCTCCTGCAAATTATATGCTTATATCTGGTGACCGGGATTTTTCCAATGCCCTTCACAAACTTGCACAGAGGAGATACAATATCCTTTTAGCACGGCCTGCACAGAATGTTTCTGCATCTCTTACAGGAGCAGCTAGGACTATTTGGCTATGGGCCAACTTAGCAAGGGGTGAGCCGTCACTACAGGATCCACTGACTGATGCTGAGCAAACAGACAATAACCCTAATTCTAACCCTCCTGTAAATGGTGCAAGAGCAGAGTATTTAGAGATGAGGCGTGCATTTTCAGAATTAGATCTAAAATCTTCAGTTTCTCAGGGCACGCAACCACTTCCAGGAGTGCAACTGCATGCAAACAATATAACTACACATTCCATGGAATCTAATTTTCATGACACTGCACAGTTCCAACCAGGTTGGTCCAACTATATGCCTGCCAATGGAACAGGGCATCTAAATGGACAAAGAGAGTTTGATAACTTCTTTGCAGGAACAAAACCTCCTACTATAACTTCTGAAAGTAGTAACTTTGCATTACATTCACATTCTAGTGCATCTGGTAGTTCTAATAATATAAGGCCTTTATCCTCTGCATATACTAGGAATGTTGACTACAATAATTTTAAGCAGACTACACCTGATCCCAAATCTTCTTTTAATCCATCTATGAGGTCCAGCTCATGTCCTGTTCCTCAGGTTAAGAGTTATTCAGGTACAGCAAGTCCACTTCAATCTAAAGTAAGGCCAAATATTGTTATGAACCCACGACCTAATATTCAGCCTCAAGTTTTAAATAATCTATCTACAAATAACTTTGGTGCAGCAAGACCAAAATTTCATCCTCAATTTACAAGTACTTTGTCTACCGACAATTCTGGTGGAGCAAGGCCTAGCTTTTCGCCTCAAGTTGCAAATAATTCATCTATGGGTAACTTTGGTGCACCACGGTCGAATTTTCATACTCAAGTTTATACATCAATGGATAACTTAGGTTCAATGAGGGCAAGTTATCCTTCTGACTCAAGGACACCTGAGCAACCGCAAAGCTACAATATGCAAGCTGCAAATGGTATTTCCAACCAAATGCAATTTCTGTTTCCTCCAAGTCAAGAACCTCATCCTATGAGTTTTAATTCAAACATCCCTGGCCCGGACCTTCCAGTAGGAAGAAGGCCTCCGGAACAGACCTCATCAGAGATTTTAGGTTCTCGCCGGCCTCAAATAAGTATTACTTTACGTGCCTTAGACTTTCTTAAACAGAATATGATGGTGCCTACAGAAGCAAATATTGAAGATTGCATCAAATATGGAGAGATGCGTATTTCTAATTTTAATGTTCGTGACCTGCTGGAGAATTCACTTCAGCAAAAAGAGATAGTAACATTGAAGGCAGCAGGACCTTTATTATATCTTCCTTGCAATACTCAGCTTTGGAAATGTGTGGATCCTCTCAACATTCATGATAATTATCCAAAAGAAGTCTGGGAGGAATTTCGCAAGTTTCTGTTAAGTTCAGAAGGGCAAGAGGCAATGATGAAATCTGAGAAGCGGTGGGTCTAATTACTTTATTATTAGCTTGCAAATTTTAACAGTTTTTTTTTTTGAAGATGAAATTTGATTTGTTTTTAATATTTCTCTTTTAAATTATTGTTTTCATCTGTCCTTCAAAGATGAAACATCAATGGCACATTTCATGATGACTTTTTATCTGTATGGACAGGTATCATGCAGCATTAATATTGAAGTCATTTTGCTTGAAAAGTATTACACTAGGGGAAATTCTGCATATGTTGCAGCTTGCTATTAATGCTAGGTGGCTAAGACACCATTATTCAGGGTGGCAGCCGTTGTCTATTCAAATTAGATCACAGTGATAGATTTTGGACCTCAGATTTGTATTATGAGAATAATTTTGCTTTCAGACACATTCAAGACAGTATTCCTAAAGTTAACATGTTAAATAAAATATATGGGGCTAGTGGGTGGAAGTAGTAACAGACTAGGTAGAGTATCGAGATCATGTTCATGGTCATGAAATATTTTGAATATGAAGAATCTACAAAATGCACAATGGTGTGTTGATATGGACAGGACATCTGTAGCTTTTGTGGCACTTGGGGTGCTCTGGAGCACTATTTTGGTATCTTTGAAGGAAAGAATTCTATTTCAGTTTGGATGTAATGTTTTTCATTTCAGAGAAGCCCAGGGTTCGTGGGATTGGCTGCTATGTTTCAAGGTAGTTGGGGCATACTGGTATGGATTAATGCCAGGACATCTCTTGGTTATATTTGACAAAGAAACTCCATTCTTTCAATGGAGTCATTCATATTATTGCCTACACAGTGTGTTCTACGTGAGAATTTGACCAAACAGCTAGTAGTAAGTGATGAATATGTCAGCCTTAAAATGTTTAAGTGATTTGACTAAGATTACACTTGGAAGGTTTAAGTTATTAAAAATGTTATTGAAAGTATGGTACTACAGTATGATTAGTTGGTTTCCTAGAGCTTTTGGGATGCACCACACCGTAGAAGTTGACATGAAGACTCCAACACTGTATGTGTATGAGGTGTATAACTACATGTAAGGGCATGAACAATATCCAGAAGCAGGTTTTTCTCTATAAAAGACATCAGCTTGCACTGTATGATACTTGGTCATAGCTCACTTGGAACTTAATTGACTGCAAATAAAATAAAGTAATTCTACTCACGGGCTCAGGTATTATGATCATTGCTCTGATTATATCTGCTTCTGTAGCTTGATGGGAGAAATCAGTGCGATAAACATTGTTGTATGAGAGAATATTGTTATCCTTTCAATTACAAACTTCAGTGGGAACTGGCTACATCTATTCTCCTTCGTTGCTATGGTGGTGATGACAATTGTGGATGACAACTATTTGCTTGATCATCATAATTATCCTAGGTTTGCTGTGTGGCCCCACGTTCTAATATGATTCATTGCTATGTTGCCAGAAGTTATATTTTAACTGACCATCGGCAATCTTGGTGGGACTACTAAACAGATGCATAGGTCTGAGATGAATCCCATCACAGTTCCAAATTTTATTCAAGTGCTGGGCAGCAATACCTTTATGGTCATATATTTTACTTTTATATACAATGTTCATACTAGAAAATTTGTGACTTAAGATAACTGTAAGTTCTCTTTTATTTGAGGCTAGCTATAGCTAGCCAGTATTGCTTGTATGCATGCATGCTTGTGTCTTCTGCATGGGGCACACAATTGCATTAACGATTTGTATCTTGCTGTATATGCAATAGTATATAGTGTGTACACTCATGGTCTGCTGTTTTATTTAAGTATTTGCCATTTTGTCCACACCGAATTTTTAAAGGTCTTAAAAGTTTATGATGGATGAGAAGAAACCGTTCAAATCTCTATGCTGGTGTGTACCTACTATGTTCTTTTACTGAATCATATGTCAGATATTCAATAGTACTTATATTTTGTGACGTGTTGAAAAAAATGAGGTTTTTGGTTGTATGGTAAATTTAATTTAGAGATCTGAAGACTTTCCTTGAAGCTATAGGGGATTTTGAGTACTATTATTGTAATCTGCAACGTTTTAAAAGCTATTATACTGTCTTTCAACAGAAAATATATATTATTCCTTCAGCAAAATTGATTCAGAAGTATTAGCCAGTTGATTCTACTAGCTAGAAAGACATTTTGTTCTGCATGATTTCATGACAAAGGATAAAGAACTCCTCTCTTGGAATGCTTTGCTTTTGAGAGGCTTTATATTGACAGCCATAGAAAACATAAGAATCAACCATCTCGTGGGACAATTTTCGCTTGTACTGCCTTGCTACTGTAGATGATATTTCAAGGACTTACTCGTGATGACAACCCCTCTTGGAAAACTTTGAACGAGCTGTTCTAGTTTGTTGAGTGCGATAAACCTGATTTTCAGAATACTTACCAAGAGATTTTGTTAAAATACAAGCTGGAGTCCACTGCAATATCTTTGAAGAGACGGACTTCCTGGGAATCACCACCCTCATAAATACATATTGATTTGCAATGAAGATAATTAGCCGATAGGCTTTTAATTGTGGACTTGCCAGTCCACAGCCCATCGGAAATCTTGTCTCACACTGCCCGCAAACAGCTTTAGACACCGGTAAACCACCTGATATGGCCATCAATGAGGTATGCAGGTTAAAAACCAGAAGCAGGTTAAAAATTAATAATCTCATCATGAATTAGTGCACTTGCTGTCTCTGCCAGCATACACTGACTTAATCGCCTTTGAAGGTATGATTGCAAACTATGCACAGAACAAGGAGTCGACAATTATATTTAATGGTCTGAGGTTACTTCTAAAGATGAGCAAGAGGACATGGAGGCAAGGCAATGGCCTTATTGAATGCAAAGGAAATTTAGACACTCCACTGTCAAAACACTCCACCATGGATATTATTTCTTCAGTCTAATCTCATTAATATTAAATCGATTAGATATCTTTTACGTGAGGAAGATCCCCTGCCCTCCATGACGACCTCTGCCTATAAATAGATTGCGATGTTTATCAATTCACATCACAATACTCTAATTTCTTCTGTCGACCACCGCCGCTGCTTAGGAAGATTTGGTCTTCAATTTCTGCTTCAGGTAACTCACGTGCCATGGTTTCAGTTTTGAGCAGCATTAGCTTCTTTTCAAATTTTTCGCTTCTTTCCTCTTGTTTTCGAAGAATTTTTATCTGAATGTTTTGATTGCTGCCATAAGGCCCCTATATCTGCTCTTTGACCCAGCCAGATGCTTGCGTTTTTTTCTCTGTCTTTATTTCTAGACCGTAACCCTAAAAATTGCATCTTATGTGAGTAAATTTCTGAATAGTATATATTAAAAGCGGATCTCTCGAGAATTCATATATTAATATACTGGAAGAATAAGTGAATAGCGGACCTCTCCAGAATTCATGGGTAGATCCAATTGAAATTTAAAAACTTCAGTTATTTTCTTTACATCCCGATAAAAGAGCCTGTTGATAGGCCTGCCATAATGTTTTTGCTTTTGTGCAACAATTGTAGAAATTGAAAGGAGGAGAATATAATTGATAAACACAAATCAAAATATTTGGTTGAGTATGTAGATGGGTAACCAAAAGACTAAGGTACCTTGTCCCTTATAAATGTTTTTAATTTTTTCATGGGATCACTTGAAGGTGAAAATCTCCTAAACTCTCAAAGTATCATCTGAAAAATTAAATTGCAGTAGCCCCTCCATAGGACCAATCTCCCAGTATCCAATTATCAAAGACCATATTATTATTATAGAAATCGAGAATAAAATCTCTTTCCAAATGGCAAATATTTTGGAGAGGAAAGAACTGAAAGAGCTCGATAATCTTTAAAAGCAGAAAATAGATCGACTTTGTAAAAATGGTGAACATTTTTGGCAAGAAAATTGACAGAAGGAACTGGATGATCAAAAGAAATTTTGCTTTTTGTTCAAATTGAGGCGAATTTCAGTCTTCAAATGGCTAGAAGTTACGGGAGGAAACATGAGAAAAATAGTCAATTGGCTAATATTAGACCCTAAAATCATCTCAGTGTGATTTCATTTGTTGCACTTGAGGTACACACAGGTACTGTTATTTTATGGTAAATTGGAATGTAATAGTTATGAAAATTTTCTGTAGCAATCTTCCATTGATTAAAACGCTTTTGGATAAATTTAATGAATATTGCTGGAAACACACGGGAAGATTTTAATGAGGAAAAAACTTCACTGGCTATTGAGTGAACTAGAAAGTTACTAATCAGCTTTTTAGAATATAAAACTGCTTTGCTTTAAATTTTTACTGCTTTGTAATTAAAAACAGAGAAATTGAGAATGTTTTAATAGATTTTGACTAATAATATTCACGGTTGATATTGCAATGATATAGAATACAATAACATAGATATGCAATTACAGCCTAGAACATGATATCTCAAATCAAAGCAAGCTTGGGGAATTTAGTTTCGAACTGAAGAGTTATAAAAGCAGCCATTTATCAAGTAAATGCACTTTGGATTGTTCTGTAGACCACTTTGGCCTTAAGACTTTAAAATTCTTTCTCTTACTTATCTGCTGCACACAAAATAGACAAAACTGAGACATTGCAGAATAAAATTGGATTGTTTGACATTTTGTTTTGTTTTGTTTAGAATAGCATGATTTGGCTCATAGTTGCAGTTGATATTGTAAAGCACACAAAATAGACAGGACTGACAATTTTTATTTTATTTTGCATCCCTGTTTAAATACATCAGTTGTTACAATTTGATGGCCTCAATCCTACCTCATTATAAATCATGACATTCGTTTCCTCCTGGATCCCTGACATTTCCTGAATACACATTCTTAAATGCTTGAAAAGTAATTTTTGGTTGGATTCACCCTTAACAATACAGACAGCGCCTTTCTGTTTGGAATTCTAATTTCTACATTTGTTTTTAGATTTGAACTAAGGGTTGAAATCTAACATAGATGTCATATATTTGCAGCTTCTTTATCCTAACTTCTATCAAAACTTTCATAAGTCATTTCCATCCACAATCAGCAAAACGAACATTTTGGTTCATTAATGCTCACATCCCTGCATTCCTCAAAAGATTATAAGGTGATCTATTGTTGTCACTTGGCACATTTGTCATGTGACTGAAATTTACTCATCAAAACTCTGATGACTGTCCTCTCAACTCATGCACAGTCATTGAGAACATTAAAATGCATCATATTCTAGATATTTCTGTTGGCTTGGTATGACTGTCATAATCTTTCACTGGCTGCTTTGTTCATGACTATGACTGCTCTTTTCCATCTGCTGTGTCTTCTTAAGCTACTCACTGTCAACTCTTGATAACACTGTATGATCTGCCCTAATCTCTTGGCATTAGCCATCTCAAGTTTTTACTCTTGTGATGATTGCATGATCACTATCCTTTGCATCTGTAGGGACTGCCATTGGTGTATGTCTTCTATCTTTACCTGGGTAAAATAATCATTATTTACTTTAACTTCCTTTGTTTTTCTCATACACTTGACAACCTTTGATAAAATCTTTTGACTGCTGTCTTCCAGGTTTGTCCACTTTTCTTCTCTGTGCTGACTATGTGTACTCAATCAGAAGACTGCACCTTTTATGAACTGCCATTCAATTTAATACAGTAGATAAATATAAAATACAGTAAATAAATCTTATTATCTTGCATATTCAAATTGTATATAAGAATACCTGTAAAAGGCTGTCTCCCAGGTCAACCTTCAAAAATGACTAGCTTTATGTTTGTGCAAACAACTGGCAGGCAGCAAGCAATCATGTAGATGTAGATAATGTTGTTGATGTCACTGATGTTTTTTTCAGTGCAGCAATTGAATTGTAAATCTAATAGGCGAGGCAATTGGATGCGTTTAAATACATGGTTTTTTTTGGAAGGAAGCTTTTGGGTAGAAATGATCCTTCACAGAGTTTTCTGGGTAATGGCTCTAGTGGGTACCTTATGATGAAGTAATTGCACTACCATATATATACTCTGTTTTTCATAATGTATGGATGATACTAAAATGTGCTAGAAATCAAATGCATAAATGGAATACAATCCTCGTTACAAACATGAGATGTGTTTAAATTATTTTTAAAATTTTCAGATTGCATGTCTAACAGAACAGGAAAGTAATACCAGTCAAACAACAAATGAAGCTACCACAAAAAATAATACAAATGAAGCTACAGAAAATAATGATTATTGTTGGTTAAATCGAGATTTTGAGTTTGTTTCTTTTCAACTCATGATGCAACTTTGAACAAGGAAAACAAAATTTAAATACAATAAATAAAATTTGGATCAAAATTCATATTTGTAATCAAAACGTGCATTTAATTTTTTCATATTATGTTTTTGAAATTTGAAACTAACGTTACCTATATCTAGGAGAAAGCTATTTGAACTTCATGGAAGTATGTTACATCTAGGAGAGAGCTTTATGATGCAAAATTCCTTTAGTCTCTAATACTTTCAAATATTCCAATAAATCTTCATAAAGAAATTCTTAGTTTCTTATACATTTTCCCCACATCTTATAGGTGTTAATATGGAATTAATTAAATGTAAGATACACTTTATTATATGTTTCTTTGGAATGTTTTTTTTGTACGTATTGCTATTAGTTAACACTAGGTACAATCTCATTTTTTTATTATTATTTAGGAATGGCAAACCTTGGACAACCTGATGGCATCATTGACGTATCTAGTAGTGACAGCTCATCCTACACCCCACTTGGCTCACCTCCCTCTACGAATTCGGGTGGGCCTCCTCCAACGGCCATTCACAAATTTGCATGTGAAATCACCACCAATTGCTTTGATATTGTACAGAAAATGGAACAGCTTGTTCCATATATACATAATGTGCAAGGCGATGAGATATATTCAATGGAAAGAACACTTGAAGACGTCCATAGGACTTGTGAGACATTGGCTTCGTTTTGCACTTTTCTACGCGAAATGTGCACTGATGCTCACTACAGACAAGGCGGCGCTCCATACATCCAGCTTGCATTTTTGAGCTATTTGCACAATGTTTGGAAATAATTTTGTTTCACATATGTCATATGTCATCAAGTTTTGTTTAGTGTATACGAGTACTACCAACTATGTATATCTTGTACTTTTTGGGTGGAAGTTCCTATGATAAATGATCTTTTCCTTGTACAAACATGACCGTTTGCCTTGCACTAGAGTTGCATTGCAAAAGTCGTTCGCTACGATGTATTTTGTATCTAATCCATATCTATTTCCTTGTACAAACACGACTGTTTGCCTTGCACTAGAGCTGCATTGCAAAAGTCCTTCTCTACTATGTATTTTGTATCTAATCCATATCTATGTAAATTGTATGTGATTTTCTAATAGAATTATGGCCTTTATTAACTATCATTGCATTTGATTTGCACTTGTAACTTTTTTAGTTGTAAATTATTGTTACTTTCCTTCCATTCTTCATTTTTACACTTAATGACATTGAGTGCCAACAATGTTTCATTTCTACAAAACAAACAAACAACTACTTTCTTTTATTGTAGGTATGCATGTGTTTTTTCCCTCTCTTAATACATACACACAAATAAAACATGTTGGAGTTTTCTATTAAAATGTATACATCTAATTTGTTAATTAGTATTTGACACCCTTACACATAAGTTTTCAATGGCTTATCGAATTTTCTAACCCTTATTTCCATTACAATCAAATTTAGCTAGACCCATTATTCATTTCAAATTTCAGACTTTTTAACTAATAGAATGTCAATTACTTATCATTGAAACTCGTCTTTCCTTTAAAAAAAATATTTCAACTGACTATCCTGCATCAAGACAATAATTAACTAAACCATTTGTTTGTTTTATGAATGACTTGTGCTCACTAACTTTATTGCGCTTCCTTTCATCCATAGGATCAAATTTGTTTCAGCCAAATAAATCCTTGTACCAACTACAATACAGTCATTACCTACAGGTCTGTTTTCCTCCTCTTGGTTATTTTCAATCACCTTCACTCTATAAATTGTATTTGATGCTTTTATGTGTATTTAAGCATTCTTTCTAGCAAGGATAATAAAACCAAGGAACCTTTATGGTGCACACATCTCCTTTTTTAAATACTTAATCCATTTTATATATAAGGAAAATTGCATGCTTTGTTTTGCTTTGCACTTTTATAAAAGAATCCAGCTTTCAATTTGTATATTTTTACTTATAAACTAGACTATACTTATCAACTCATTGGGTTTTATAGGGCTACTTCACCTCCCTTTGGCTATGTCTAGCTCTTTGACACAAAATGCAATCACATTGATAAACACTGGCACCAAAGACATATATCCACATCTCCAAGTCTTCAATATTTCAACATTTGGCCATGGCGATGAATCTACCATTAGATACAGATTAGATTTGTCTGATGGATTGCATCTTCAAAAAGCAATCTTGCCAAGAAAGTATAACCACTTTTTAACTTCAGAGAAAATTCAAAAGGGTTCTATCGTACAGCTCACAAGGTACACATGCCCTACTATTTGTAACTCAAGGTGAGCCAACCACTCCAATGTTGTTCTAAAATTGAACATGTCCATCTCTATTTGTTACTATGCATTACTAAAAGTGCATTTTGCTTTATTTACATATAGGTTTATTGTAATCTCTAAATTGGAGATTGCATACACACAACATGATGTCATTGGGGATCCCACCTTCCTCTTCAAAGAACCAGAGCAACCTATACATGAAACAATAGCGGTTTCATCTAATTCATCCACAAATGTTGATGAGAGTGGCACATCTATGCAACCAACCCCCAAAAAAATTATGTTTGGGATACATGCATCGTTGCGCATGAAAAGTGATACCTCAACTATCACTCCTATTAAAAGTTTGAATCCATTTCAGACAAGGTGGACAATAAAAGGTCGTGTAACTATGAAAAAAGAGATCCACCAATTTGACACAAAGAAAGGGACCGGGCAAGTTTTCAGCTTTGATATTGTAGACAGTGAGAACACTGAAGTGCGTGTGACTTGCTTTAATGAAGTTGCAGACCTCCATTACAAAAATGTTCACATTGGGTCTGTATATACAATCTCTGGCGGGACCATCAAAGCTGCTAATAAGTTTTACAATAAGTTGAATAGTCAAATGGAAATCACTTTGATGGATGATTCAAAGGTCACTCTTACTGATGATGATCACTTAATTCCAACACATCAGTTTTCTTTCATGCCCATTAATGAGATCCTGAATACAAATAACAATTCTTTAATTGATGTAGTAGGAATTGTTATATGTGTGGACCCTACCTCTACAATAAGAAGAAGAGATGGCATAGAGGTTCTTAGGAGGAGCCTCAAGTTGCTAGACATGTCTACCTTCACTATAAATGTGACTTTGTGGGGACGAGCGACTCAAAAGGAAGGTGCACAGCTCCAGGAACTATACCATGCACAAAAGTCGCCTGTACTTGCCATTAAAAATGGTCGCATTACAGAATATAATGGTAAGGTTGTGAGCACTTTAGTTACCACCCAGTTGTTTATTAACCCTGAAATCGAAGAAACAACACAACTACAGGCTTGGTTTGCACAAGATGGGAATGGTTTTCTCACATCCACAACAAACCTTCTAGATGCGCCCCTACTTCTCACACGGAAAACCATTTCCAACGTCGTAGAAGAGTCTTCAGATACAACAAAACCCCTCCAGTGCATTGTAAAAGCAACAATAGTATTTATCAAATCGAATTCATTCTGTTATCCAGCTTGCCCCATTAAGACCGAGGGGAAACAATGTAAGAAAAGAGCTCTACAAAGTGATGACGGAAAATGGTATTGTTCAAAGTGTCAGGCTACCTTTGAAGATTGTGATTATCGATACGTTCTTCAAATTAAACTTCAAGATCACACGAGCACTCTATGGGCAATTGCTTTTGAAGAAGAAGCAACTAAACTCATTGGCATGCCTGCGAAGGAACTATACATGCTGCAGTTCAAGCAAGATACTACGGAAAATAGTGAAGAGGTGATTCACAATGTACTATGTAAACAATTTCTATTCACTCTGACAAGTAGAAATGAAACCTACAATAATGAATCACGATTGAAATCAACAGTCTTAGAAGTTGGCACAATTGATTTCGCAAATGAAAGCAATCTTTTATTAAATCAAATTGCCAACATGTGCAATGTTTTTGAAAAGTAAACTATCACAAGATTGTAATTGTCCACTCTTGTCTATTTTCCCCTGCTTGCTTGTGCTCTTTTTTGCCCCAATCGCTATACAATTGAGAATTTTCCTTGTATAGGGTTTCAGGATCCCTTCAAAACTTGATTTATATGTTTACTATAAATAAAAAGCAAAATGCACATGAACTTTTCACAACTGGAACATTCACACTTTAACATATTTTTTTCATATGTACATATGTTTTGATTTTTATCATATTGCTCTAACATATAAGTCAAGAAAAATGTATTTTGTAATTTTCACATTTTACTGGTGTTGCAATATACACATTTTCTTTGTTTATATTTATTTTATCTTTTGTTTATATTCCAGATGATGGACTCCACTATGGAAGAATTAGAAAGCCAAGTAGCCAACAGTAAAAACAAAGCCCTGGAATCTCGTAAGAGAAGTCGCTTGTATTATGCCCGTCATAGAGAAGAAATAAGTATTCGTCGTAGCATGCAACGAACCCAGCGCTTACTAGAAACACCAGATAAGCCAATACCTGACCACACACAAGCTTCTACAAGTACATATATTCCCACTGAATCAATTAGTTCAAATCTAGAACATGGAAACAGTAAACAAAATGAAACACAACTCCCAACACAAATGCCTCAAAACACGAGTCCAAATAACAACAAGGGAATGAGCTGGTCAGCCAACTTTATGGAGGCATCTAAATTTTTTTGCCAAAGAATAGATGCATTGTCAAACCTACACACATGTACTGTATGTAGGGAACGGTATCCCGGTATGCATCTTTGTTCATCAAACAACAATCATACATGTAAAAGATGTAGCTCAGAGAAAGGCATACATCGATTCTCTTCGAGTAATAATATGGACCCAGGTGAACAACCACATGTTTTGCGCATTCTCACTCAGGTTGAAGAGATGCTAATTGCACGTGTCAATCCAATATTGCAAGTTACCCATGCTCATGGCGGACAATACAAATATAGTGGCCACACAATTAGCTTCCCACAAGATATCACAACAATAACTAAGTCTTTGCCGCATAAAATCAAAGACTTGGACTTATTAATTGTCCGAAGAACTCATACACATGGGAGGCACTACGATTGCTATGTTAGTAGAAGTCGCGTTCACAATGCATTGGCCTACAAAATACAATACGATCCATACTACCAAGATGTTCAGATCAATGCTGATGCATTGTCCCTACTCCTTGATTGTACTACAGACATTTCAGAAATGCTTCATATAATTCAAAGCGACAATGAAGAACCCATAACAAAAGACAATGAAGCTACTAATAATGAAGATGATCTAGAAAGTGGAATGGAATATTCAACATCATTTGTGGTAAGCCTACCAAATAAACGTCGTGAGTTGCAAATCATTAAGGAATCTTTACAAATAGAAAATGAGAATGATACCATCATTCATTGGCCCAACATAAGTTCAAATCCCATTAATGAGTACACTACTGAGGGGCTTTTTGACATGGCATTCCCCACACTTTTTCCAAATGGAAATGCACTACCTATGCAACCTCGAGCTAGGGAAGTGCAACTACATGAGTATGCCTTGCATCTTATGCGATATCATGATAATAGATTTGGCCAACATCCACGGTTTAGATACTTCCTGCTAAATCTTATGATGAGACATCGTAGCCAAGCAACTGCATCAATATTCATCAAAAGAAAAGTCGAAGACAATATTCCTACAACTATTGAACATCTTCGTGCCCACCTCAAGAACCTACCGGATAAACAATTGGCTGAAGAACTGATGCATTTTGGCTCTGCCTTACGTGGGACACGAGCTTATTGGAACAAGTGTCGTGCTGATCTAACAAACATGATCAACCAAATAGGTTCCCCAACTTTGTTCTTCACATTGAGTGCAACAGACACTAAGTGGCCTACATTGCATAAGCTTTTCCCAATTGACAATACTTCCACAATTGCCTCCAACAAGCATCGTATAGACAATGTGATTAGAAACCCCCACACCACATCTCTTTATCTACATCACCGCTTCACAATCTTTCGTGAAGAGGTCATTGAGAAACTCTTGCATGCAACAAATTATTGGTATAGGTATGAATGGCAGCATCGAGGCTCTGCACATGTGCATGGGTTCCTTTGGCTAAAGAATGCACCAAACATGGATACCCTCGACTGGGGAAACAGTTCACAAGTGGGTAAAGCAAAAGAATTCTTTGATAACTATGTGACTGCTTGGAACCCTCGCTCTAAATCTGAAATGATTAATATCATACATAGAACCCCAATGGATGATCCATGCCTGCTAAACACATCTGAAATATTCTCTATCGATCCATCCATCGATTATGAAGAGTTAGTTAACCGTGTACAAAGACACACTAAATGCACAGAGCGCACATGCCTACGCAGAAAAGGGCATCATGTTGAATGCAAATACAAAGCTCCATGGAAAGAATGCAAGGAATCCACTTTATCATGTGATGAATTTGGAAACAAATCTTACGAACCATCGAGAAATGATGATAGGTTAAACATTCATAACGCAGAGATGCTCTCTATATGGAGAGCTAATATAGATTGCCAACCCGTCATCTCACGCCTCCTTGTACTCAAATACATTGCCAAGTATGCATCTAAAGCCGAAAGAAAATCAGAAAGTTGTGTTGCTATGTTGGAAAGAATATCTTCAAATGAAAGATTGCAAGATCAAGCATTGAAAGCATATCAAAAGTTCATGGCCGAGATTGTTGCTGAACGAGATATAGGAGCCCAAGAAACATGCCATATGCTACAAAAATTACCCCTCGTTGTTTGCAATCGCAATTTTGTGTCGTTGAATGTAGGTCGAAAAGTGTTCCACCGTCTAAAAAAAACGAGCAATGGTGGTGAGATACTATCTAACTATATACAATCCTACATGAACCGACCATGTCACCTAGAAAATGTATCACTAATTGAATTAGCTAGGTCCTTCACATATGCTGCTTCTCGAAAAGGATGTAAATGGTTGAATAGAAAAGAACAAGCAATTGTGCAAGTGTTTCCGCGTTTCCATACCATTCCAAAAGAAGACTCGGAAAACTTTGAAACCTTCTGTTGGAGTGAGTTGCTTTTGTATAAACCTTTTCGACAAATAAATGAAGATATAGGCCTTACCAAAGAAGAAATCATCAACCATTGGAAGCAAATGAATGCACAAAAATACAATCCATGGCATGTTAATTGCACTGAACAAACTGAAGATGTTCTTGAAGACGAATATTTTTCTGATGATAATATGGATCAACAAGAAACTATAGAAATGAACGAATGGGAGTTACTATCTCAATTGGGCATCACTAATAATCTAGACTTGAATGAACTTGATATGTTGGGTCGACGTGATTTTGATAACAATCACAATTGGGAAAATCATAATGTCCCTACAAATCTACATGATGTTGCCCTTCAATTTTTGCACACAAACAAGATGTCTCAACAAGATTTGCATTCCCCTTCAAATATGAACCACCACAACTATACATTATCACCCCAACAACAACTAGCACTGAATATAATAACAAACCACTCAATGGAGAAATGCTTCAACCAACCGTTACATATGGTCATACAAGGAACTGCTGGCACTGGAAAATCCTATCTAATTCATTGCATAAGAAATGCACTGCAAACTTGCATACCAACAAGAGTAAACCCCCTCCTTGTTCTTGCTCCAACAGGAATTGCAACATTTAACATACATGCCTCAACTATACATGCAGCCCTCAAGATTCCAATTAGAGAAATGAAACCATTGCAAGGACAAGCACTGACAACATTCCAGGAAGACATGAAAAATATACAGTACATTCTCATTGACGGGATGAGCTTCATTGGGCCTAAACTTCTATTGAAAATTGATAGTAGGTTACGTGAAGCATTCCCCCATCAACAACATACTTGCTTTGGTGGCGTGTCTATAATTCTTGTAGGAGACCTTGCACAACTCCCACCTGTTATGGATAAGCCTATCTATGCATCACACACAACTGCAAGAAACCTATGGCACAAATTTAATACAGTTGTTACATTACAAACAATGTTTAGACAAGAAGGTGATGATCCAAGTCAAATACAATTTCGTCAAACATTACAAAACATTCGCAATGCAGAACCGACAAAACAAGATTGGGACTTATTAATGACTCGCACCAACAAGCAACTAACAAAGACTGAACAAGAACATTTCAACCAATCGATACACTTATTTGCTACAAATGAGCTGGTAACATTACACAACAAAAAAATGTTGAAATGACTTAATGTCCCCATTGCACTAAGTTGTGCGGAAAATACACAATCCAAACTAGGTGTCGATCATAGTGACGAACAACTTCCCCAAGAGGTATTACTAAGCAAGTGTCAACATGTCATGATTACAACAAACCTATGGACCCAAGCTGGACTAGTAAATGGATCGCTTGGCCAAGTCAAAGATATTGTATATCTCGCTGGATCAAAACCACCTGCATTGCCTGCATATGTTATAGTCACATTCGATAACTACACTGGTCCACCATGGGATGAAACAGACCCAAAAACTATACCAATACAGCCAGTGACACATGGCAACCGTAGACAGATACCACTAGCCATGGCATGGGCTATCACTATACACAAATCGCAAGGCCTTACACTAAATAAAGCCACAATCAATATTGGTACAACTGAAAGACAAGGCCTTACATTTACAGCCATTTCCAGAGTCAAATCCATAAGTGGCCTTCGCATAGAGCCCACATTCTCTTTTGATCGCTACTCCAAAATGAAAAAAAATCCATACAACATTATCAAGAAGAAAGAAGAAGCTCGCTTGCACTTGCTCTCACAACAGCATGCTTAGGTATGTACAATTAATTATCTCAAAGTTATACATTTTTTATTGTCCTTTTTTTTAATACAATATCAATACTAAAACTAATCAATTACACATTTTGGCTTTTACAGGTGGTCGATCAATACTAGAGAATCTTTAAAAAAGACATTGTCTTTCACTTCTTAGACATTGCATGTCTTTAAAAAAGACATATAGATGCTCTTATGTAAATTTGACTTATGCAAACTTGCTACAAATTATTCAAAGGGATTTCCTTGTTTATAGAGAACAAACCCAACAAAAGATTGTACCTGCTTTTCCTGTACAGTGCATTACTTTATACAAATATCTTTTACTACCACCACCTGCGTATTTAGACAATTCATTGTTGCTTCTTCTTTATTTTCCTATCGGCGTCTCCCTTGAACCCCCATTGGGTGCAAGTGCTAGTATATTTTATTGGGAAAACATGAAGGGGTCAGAAACGACATCGATGCCAACTGAGGTGGGGTTGACAAGCAAAACAAAATATGACAGGTTATAAATACAATAGCAACAGTAATAATGCAAAAAAGTAACGACATAGGTTATAAATACATGCATGTTCATTCTCTTACCTTTATAGGCAATTGCAAGGAATTTGTTTACTTTCTTTGGCAATTGTTTTTTCGCTTCTTCCCTTCATTTCTGTAGCCCTCCCTCCAATTTCTTGTTCTCTCCCTTCATCCTTTTGAGCTTGTATTTATGCATGCTTGTATGTTTATATGTATTTATTTCTTTCTCATTTTCACTTGATCTTATGCATTCACTTATACACTTATACATTATTTTTCTTTCCCCTTTTCCTGTTTTCCTTTTTGATTTTAAGTTGGTTACACACTAGTTATGTCTTGGTCCCTATGTCACCTCTCACCCCCCTCCACTATTTAGTGGATTTTTGGTTTTCTATTTGCTAGTTCATTCTCTTCTCTAGCTTTCTTTAGCTTGATTATGGATCATAGAGAATGATCCAAAATGTTGATGAAAAATGGTTACACAGTCAAAACTAGAAGCTTTCAAATGTAGGATACACTTGTTTGATTGACATTGCAAAAGATGCCAGGAAGATCAAGGTCCAATAAAACATATTGAAGTTTTATGATTAATCTGAGGTCAATGTAACTCAATTGTACATGTTTAATAAAAGAAGGCAAAGCTATGTGACTCCCTTTGTGTAATGGTCTTTACCATTTTTATGCACACCACAAGTCCTAGCTTCCTCACTTGGTGAACAAAAAAGTCATGATTACTCTTTAATGTGTATCATGTAATTGTGTGCACATGAATGCATCCCTAGTCAATTACTTTTTTCCTACACTATAATATTTGGTGTGAAGTAACATTGTTTACACACGGGCCTCATCCACAACAAGAGTGAAACATCTCGATCAAACAAACTAAGTCAATCTACCAATCCGTAGTAGAGTAATTCTCTTTAGGGTTAAGCCTAGCCTCTATGGGCACTATGATGACTTCCTCACATGGGGAAATTTATCACATCATCATACAAGCAAGGTCAAGAACAAGAAATTTAGTTATGCTTGGTGTAATTCTTTCTTCTTGAAGTAATGAAGCAAGGTCATAAGGCCATTGCCACTACCACAGTGTCGGTTTTCCTTCCTATTTGGGGGTTTCTAGGATAAATTTTGCATTGTGTGAGTTTTCGTGCATAATTTGTCATACAAGTGAGGTTCAAGGACAAGAAATTCAGTTCCACTTGGTGTAGTTCTTTCTTGAAGTAATGAAGCAAGGTTGTAAGGCCATTTGCAAACCACAACATCAATTTTTCCTCTACATTGGGGCATTTTAGGATAAATTTTGTGTTGCGTGAGTTTTCTTGCATAATTTTATTTATGTTTTGAACAAAATATTCTAATCTCTATAGATATACTTCATTTGCAATTGGAAGTAGGAAGCAAGTAAGAGTTTGGTTGATTCTTAGATTCTAATTAAGAGGTTATAAATTAAATTTGGTATCAGAATTGCTTGGTTTCTTAGTGAGCTTGTGGAAAATCTTGGGTGATAGTGGCATTGAGAGCTCAAAAGAAATCCATGGATGAATTAAATGCAAGGGCGATTACATTTGAAGAATACACAAAAAACATCATAAACAATCAACAATGATTGAGGCAACAACAAAAACATTTGGCTATGCAAGAAGGTAAAACGAGCCAAGAACAAACTTCCATACAAGAATTAGTAAAAATACTTGCTAAAAATTTAGAATTGGTAAGGATGAGGATGATATTAAAGAGGAGAGATTTACTTGAAAGAACCAAATGTAGATAAAGAGAAAATCATTAGTCAGTTTTTAGTAGAAACAAAGGTAGACATTAAATCTTTTGATGGACAAATTAATTTGATTTTTGGATGTATGGATCAAACAATATTAAACCTTTTGATGGACAAGTTAATGTGAATTTTTTAGATGTATGGATCAAACATTTGAAAATTTGAATGTAAATATTTAGGGAAGATGACTTCTTTACAAGCATGAGTAGTTGTCATGTATTGCTCTTTGCAATGGGAAAAATATTCAACCTCATCCAATTCATTGCACCACTAAAGATAGTGAAAAAAATATCCATTGGTGGATTTTTTTCTATCAACATCCTTAGCCCAAGTTAAATCCACAAATCTATGAATAGTCACTTGAGTGCTAGTCCTTTGTAGAATTATCATAGTAACAAAGGGAGTACTTGGGAGGTACCTCCTAAATATTTAAAAACCACCTTCACATCTCAATGTACTCGTCTAGAAGTAGTCATGAATTTGCTCATGACTTCCATTGCTTGGGTGATGTCTAGTACAATGACACTAACATAAGGTACTCGAACCATATCCTCTATTTAACTAGGAGAAATCAAACATTGTTCTATTGCTAACTTAGTCCCCATCAAACTAGGAACACTCAATGCTCTACAAGCTATCGTATCAAACCTCTCCAACACTAAGTTTACATACTAGCTTTGGGCCAATCAAAACTTTATATTTTCTCTTATATGATCTCCATACCAAAGATGAAATTGGTATCCCCTAAGCATTTCATCTTAAAATGTGTTGAAAGACAAGACTTCAATTCATATATTGTCAACATATAATGTGATAACAAGGAAATGGTCATTGTCCATCTTACAATACGCAATGATTTGATTTGGATTTTAGAAATCACAATCCCAACACAAAGGCATCCAAATTTTTGTATATCTTAGGTGATTGCTTAAGACCATACATAGATTTCCTCAATTTACAAACCAAAATTTCTTTATGTTTTTCAATATAGTGCTTTGGTTGTGGCATGTAAATTTATTCCTTCAAATCACCATGAAGGAAAGATATTTTCACATACATTTTCTTAACCTCAATGTCAAAAGCTACTATAATGTATAATAAGGATCAAATGAATGTCAGTGTGGCAACAAAGATTTTTTTACTATAATCTATTCCCTCAACTTTGAAATATTTTTTCACAACTAGCCTAACTTTATACTTCTTAATATTGCCATCAAAATTAATCTTCTTTTTGGCCATTAAGTAAAGGTACTAAGTCCCATGTGATTTTTTCAATTCAACTATCTCCTCATCCATAGTCAATCTCCAAAACTCAAAAGCATCCATACAAAACTTCATTCACAATTCTAGGCTCATTTATGTGAGCAAAAATACATCTCTAATAAAGAGGATTATACATGCTTGGTTGCTATTTATGCTGAGTGGACCTCCTCAAGAGCTAAGGTTGAAGTTCTACATCCTCTTTGAAACTCTTTGAACCATCTAATCTTTTCGCTTCTTTAGGAATTTTGTGAGATTTTGGTTCAACCTTGGTCTTTGAGAATGGTTAAACTACATCTTTCTTTTCATCTTTCTCTGGATGGAATATTGTAGAATATTGTTCTTCTTTAAAGAACATTTTTTTGATACAAAACTTTTTGACCATAAGATCCCAAAGTTTGTAGTCTTTCACATTGATGCCATAGCCAATGAAGATACATTTCACATCGTTGTTCTCCAACTTAGTTTTCTTATCCTTAGGAACATAACCATATGCCTTACAATCAATGAATTGGAGATGTCTCAATGAAGGATTTTTTCCTGTTCACACCTTCATAAATGTCTTCTTAACACAAATTGATGTATGAGACTTGTTAACTAGGCAACAAGCCATGTCAATTGGTTCTACTCATTTTTTTGTTGTTTTGCAACCTAGATCCATTGAGCATATTTTTGGCCCTTTCCATCAACATTCTATTCATTCTTTTTACAACTCCATTCTATTAAGGAGTGTGTAGTTTTATATCTCTATTGTGAGTTCCTTTTAGAATTTGTTGAAATATATTGAATAAAACTCACCGCCATTATTTTTTTTCAAAATATTAATCTTCCTACCATTTTAATTATGTACAAGAGCCTTAAACTCTTTAAAATGACTGAAGATTTCAAATTTACTTCTAAGAAAATATACCCATGTCCTTTTATTTTAGTCATCAATGAAAGATAGTATATAGATTTAGAAACCTAAGAAACATTAACATGACCAAATATATTAGAATGAATTAAATATGACCCTAGACTATTATGAGAACTAGAGTAAAATTGAACATAGTTCTATTTTCTATATAAACAATGCTCACAAAAATTAAATTCAAGATTATAATCATTTAACTCAATATTATTTTTATTCTTTAGGGCTCTTAAGACTTTTCTCACCTATATTGCCCATCTTTTGGTGTCATAAAATTGTCTTCTCAACAAGTAGCTTAGTATCCAAAGCTTAAGTACCTAGAAAACATGATAATCAAAGGTGGATGCAACACTCCTTTTTGTTGTTGGTTCTAACCATAAAGGTGTAGATTTTGTTGTTCTTCACTATATGAACATAAGAGCTATTGCACTTAATCATATACATGCATCCACTTAAAATATAGTGTGCCAATGGACACTATTAGCAAGCACTATAGCCCCTCTCATCATCTCGCATCCTCCACTCAAGAAAATAACATGCATCCGTGAATCATTAATTTTAGTTATAGAAAGTAGGTTCAATGCCAAACTAGGGATATGCAATACACTATTGATCCCATTCACACATCCATTAGCAGATTAAATTATGACTCTTCCATGACCAATAATTTTCAAATGAGTCATCAAGGTACACCTTCCCATTGTTATATTTTTTATATTTGAAAAACTAACCTTGATGTGTGGTCACATGGAAAGAGATTTGAGTTTATCAAACATGCACCATTTGATGCATGTATAGCCAAGCTCATGGAAAAGAAAACACCATTATAATGAGGGGGCTTTTTGGACTCAATCAAAATCATTCTTCTTTTTCTTTTTCTTTTCCTTATAGTCTCTTTTGAAATGGCCAAGCTTGCCGCAATTCAAATATTTTACCTTGGTCTTATCAAGAGATTTTGATCTAGAATTTTCTTTCTTCTTACCTTTCTCTTTCAATCTTTTCATGAAGAACCAAGGTTTCCTTGGCTGATCCAAAAAAAATTCAGTGCACCTCCTTCGAAAGTAATGATGCAACTACCTCATCCATTTTGAATTTTTAGGTAGTACTCTTGATTGCCATCACCAAGTGATCCCACAAGTCTAACAAAGAACATAATAAGCATCTTCACTCCAATGGAGTGAAATTGACTTGCAATCATGTTGAAAGCAATCATGTACTTTTCCACAATACCGCCATCCTCCATCCTAAGGGTATTCCATCTAATTTATTCTAGAAATCCACAATGTTGGCATCTTCATCTATATTCAATAATACAATATGTCAAACAAAACTTAATGAGACCTTGCACCCTTTTTTCCATCTTTTCCAATCTTCTTGTGATATAACAATTTTAGATCTAGATATTGCAAAGATCCATGTCTATGAACATTTCCTCCATCTTTAGCTAGAAAAGCTCAAAGTTTGTTCCCAACAACTCCTTTTCCATCCTTGATGTGCTTGCCATTTTTTTTGCAATAAGATCTTCTATGCAAGTTCCCCACAAACCAAGATTAGTATAAAAAACAATTGTTCCTAAAACCTAGAATATGAGGTGATCATGCTTTCATACAAAATGAAAGGAAGTAAATGTGTCTAATATGCTTCCTATAGTAATTTATGAGAGGAGATATGTGCAAAAATTAAACTAGTCATACATTTTCAAATAAATAAACACAAAAATAATTTATCATAACACCATGATTTAAATGGGGAAAACCTTTTTGGGAGGACTCAATGTATTATTCACAGTTGACATTGAGACCATTGGCCAAACCCATGGTGACAGTGTGCGAGGCCTCTAGTAGAGCTTGATGTGGAGGAGATGTGTAGGCCCCGAGCTCCACCCCACCATTGTGGCGCTTGTAGTGCTGTTTGCATGCATGATTATCAGAGTGCTTAGGATGCAACTACATAGCCTACATCAGTTGTAGAGGTGATGGCTATGACAAATGAATTGTTGAATAATACATACGACATTGACACTCAAGTAAAATTCAACAAGTTCATTTAATTTTGTTTATTAAATTATATTTTGAAATTTAAGAATAACTAAATTTGTAGAGTCAATATGATGAAATTTCAGGGTCAGAGTGTTCATGAGACGTGATCCATTCCTGTAGACCCTTATTCGTTCTCGACGTTGAGTCCACAGGTATGCAACTAGTATTAAAGATATTATTATTGCATTTGAACAGTTGAATGTTATGTTTGAATGTATTTATCATAACATGCTTTAGATGTCAAACAGTTTGCTGGTGGACCTTTGAGCTCCACACCTTGCTATTCATGTCCTCAAACAACTTTCACTTAGGTAACCTTTATTCATTAATGGTGTTGTAAAACAATGTTACCTAGTTTTCGTAATTTTGCGTATACAAATCTAAAAAATTGATGAGAAACACAAAAATTGGTTGGTCTTGTGAGATCCTAATTATATTTACCATTCAACGTCCATCTCATTCTTCCATTCCTGTCATCACATATTTTAACCATTTTATATCACATATCCCAATCTTTAACACCTTATATTATACCACCTTCCTCCATATTTCACCTTATACATATATTGTTGCAAGAAACCTTTCCTTCTGATCATTATTGACCAAATCTCTTATACATTATTACTACACACCTCAAGTTCCCACTTCATGTCCTATATTAAAACCTTAGACACCACCTAATTCACTTTATGGTCTAATATTCCTTCCTAATTACTTCCCATTAACCTCTAGTATAGTTCACCTTAAATTTTTTTTATTATCCCATCCTAGCTCATCCAATTAATCTCTACTAGTCCATTCTATGTTTCATCATTCCCTCTTGATCGTGTCACATTATCTTCTCCTAATTCACTTTTTGTTCCTTTATTCCTTCCTAATCCCATTCCATTAACATTTAATAGTTCACCCTATTTTCCATGATCCCCTCCTAGCCCATCCCACTAATATCTACTAGTCCATCCTATGTTTCATTATGCCCTTCTACTCCCATCTTATTGTACCCTTTATTATTTCACCCTATGTTCCATCATCCCGTGTGTTCCTTTACCCATTTTATGTTATACCATCTTTATCCACGTTTCATCCTATAACTCTTCTCTATTATTACTACACACAGGCCAAGTTCCCACTTCATGTACTATATTTTCAAACCCTTGACACCTCCTAATTCACCCTATGTTCCATTATTCTCTACTAATCCCATCCCATTAACCTCTAATTTTTTACCCTATATTTTGTTATCCCATCCTAGCCCATCCCATCAATCTATACTAGTCCATCCTATGTTTCATTAACCTCTTCTATTCCCATCCCATTACCCTCTCTTATTTCACCGCATGTTTCATTATCCCTTGTTGGTCTTCTCCCATTATCTTCCCCTAATTCACCCTATGTTCCTTTATTCCTCCTAATCCCATCCCATTAACCTCTAATAGTTCACGCTATATTTTATCCCATCCTATCCCATCCCATTAATCTATTCTAGTCCATTCTATGTTCCATTAACCCCTTCTATTCCCATCACATTACCCTCTCTTATTTCACTGTATGTTTCATTATCCCCTCTTGGTCTTGTCCCATTATCTTCCCCTGATTCACCCTATGTTCCTTTATTCCCTCCTAATCCCATCCCATTAACCTCTAATAGTTCACCCTACGTTCTACGATCCCCTCTTGGACCATCTCACTAATCTCTACCAGTCCATTCTATGTTCCATTATCACATTTGACTCCCATCCCATTGTACCCTCTATTATTTCACCATATGTTCCATTATCCCCTCTTGGTCTTGTCTCTTTATCCCTTCTATGCTATAGCACCTCCATCCAAATTTTATCCTATACACATGTACTGTTACAATAAATCTTTCCTTCTACTCATTATTGACCAAAGTTGTCTTCTCCATTACTGTTGCACACCTCAACAACCAACTTCACGTGCTATAGTAAAACCCTAGACATGTCCTAATTCATCGTATGTTCCATTATTCCTTTGAAAGCTGCTAGTAACATAGTAATTCTCACTTCATTCATGTGAACTTTATTGTGGCATTATTACTATGTTAACAACATGCCCTCATTAACATTACTTCATCAACATATGCAATTTGAATCTCAATTAGCAATTAACTTGGGAATTTGCAAGAGTTTGGACTATACCAGTGGACTTAGTACTTTCACCATTCTATTATCCATAAGCACTATACTATAGTTTGAACTAAGGCCAACCGTTTACTCTTTCATGGAAGGTCACTACCACCAATAGGGATTTTACTGTTGCATAGACTGCCATCACTTCCCAAAGTTTTCCTAACATTGTGTTTCAAGTTCTTTCAACTATCATTGACCTTTACCTTGTATTGATTTTTGTTATCAGTATCACCATTCTTGAATAACTTCCTTCAAAAGTTGCTGCACTCATGATGCATGAATTTTCTGCATTTTTATCTATGAAGTTGCTACACTTTTACATTTTTATTTCCTACTCTTTTATGACAGTCATATTGCTGCTCTTTTCATCTTCATTTGCTACTCATTTATGATAGTTATAAAGGGACTGCCTGAACTTGTCTATATGATTGTCAGATATGTTGTTTCATTTTCAGATGTTGACATTAGACAACCCTGGTGATGTTGGTGGCATGATGGACCATGGAGTTGTTGCAACAATAGCCAGTTCTCATCCTTTGAGAGGTATGCAACAGATTAGTCAATTTGACATTATATTTGCTCTTTCATGGTCTATTATTGAAAATTTTCATGACACTTGTATGTAGTTTAATTTCTATCTTGATGGTTGCTATAGGTGGTTGTCACCCTAGATCATGGATGTGGTAATGTTGTAAATGTGCATGATGACTATTTGTATGCAGTAAGTGACTATATTTTGTTATATGTCATTCCATAATTCAATATCTATGTATTAACATCTATACTTTTTATTGTATCAGTTGCAGCTCTAGAGGAGTCTAGAGAGGAGGACTAGTGAGCGTGTTCGAAAGACAAGAGAACCAAATGGCACTCCATCCAACCAAAATTTGAAAGTAGCACATGATCTTTTTCCTTCCCCTAGAGGGAAATGACTATGTATTAGGGTCATTTTTTGTATGCCTATGTGGCATTTTGGGACATATGTTTTGTACTATCGATATATATGTGACATTTTATGTCCATATGGCTATTTTGTAGTAATCATGTATGGCTTTTTTGGATATATTGTATATACTTTTATCAATGTATGTCATTGTATAGCCTTACAATTTTTAATTAAAGAAAATCTTATTTTGCTACTGCCATTCTTGAATAATGTTATCATGCGCATTATGTAAATTGTATGCTTGAATGTTGTAGGCATTGGTTTTTTTACATCTAATGCTTAAATAATTAAAGTTGATTGCTCAATAAGCTCCATCTAATGCGTATTGTGTAAATAAGCTCCATTCCTAGTGGTTTGTATCCTTTGCAATGCTTCCATTACTTGTGCTTCACTTATTCACATGTATGCTTCACTTATTCACTTGCATACTTCATGCATATTACATGTATTCACATGTATGCTTCATGCTTCCAATGTATAATTCATGTGTTCACATGTATTCTTCATGATTCATGTGTATACTTCATGTATTTGCGTGTATGCTTCATGCTTCTTGAGTTCTATTGTTGTCTAGTGGAAAGGATTTTAACACCAAAAGGTTTCAAATGATTTGTAAGAGCTCCTTCCCATAAAAAAACATGATAGAAAAATGTATTGCTTTTAATTCATGGCTGAGGCTGGCATCCAACAACTAATGGTTCTGATTCGAAAACTTAGCAATCATTACATTTGCATCTATAGAATAAGTGGATGTTTCAAACCTCATGGTCATATATATACCTCTATGAACTTGTATGGACATGCATCAAAACACATGATAGTTGTTGATCCAACCAACAAAATTTTGCATCTACTAATATCACAACACTTGACTTCTCATTAAATGAAATCAATGCACAAGTCAGTTTTAATGATATTCTAAAGATATTAGATGTGTATGAACAATAATATAAGCTTGATTTCTGGATGCATCACCAATGTGCAGTTATCACATTTCTCCAAATTCATCATTTAAATAAGTTAAAAAACCTCCTTCCATTTTCTATGCATGAAATAACATGACAAATCATTGGGAAACTTGGTCCTATAATTGTCGCCACATCATGTTTTATAACCCTAGAGAACGAAAAACCATACATCATGGATATTGACTATCTAGATCCAATGTTTCACTAGTAGGCTGAGTTTTGCATTTGAACAAGGGTGCACTATTGGTGACAACAACTATAGTTCAAACTCTTAAGGGATTCAACCGGTTGAACGTAGCTCAAAGTGATTCGACATGTTTGGGTGTGAAAGGGGACCATGCCTAGTGTAAGCGTACCCATCTAGACGTGTTGGAACAATTCCTTTGGTCACACGAGTTGCAAAACGAAAGTTGCACCACTTTGCAACTTTACATTGCTTACATTTGATAACTATTTCCTCAAGCAAAAAGTCACCACCACGAGAAAATGTAAGGAAATTTAAGGTGCAGAACAAACTCTCCTAACGCCAAAACCACAGGGAAGAATGCAAAGGTGTCTTTAAATTTTACAATTATAGTTCAATTAAGATACACATGAAAATAATTAACAGAAAATAGAATTTAACACACACAATTGAACACCAGATTTACGTGGGAAAACCCTTATGGGAGAAAAACCCACCACACCAAGAAAAACCTCTTTGTATTATAGTAATGGAAATTACATACAGAGATCGAACTTCACTTTCTGATGTCCTCAAACAATACAATGAATTCACTCAATCAAATATGTGATTAGTATTGAACAACTCTACTCTGTCGAACCGAACCCTGCAACTGTCATCAGTTACAAAATATATCCTATTCATGGTCTGTTTATCTTCCACACAGGAACGGTCGCAACTGTTCAACTCCAATGGTTCACATTTCGCTTCTCCCATTGGCTCCAAATGTGCTACGCAGGACAAACGTTTGGTCAAAGAATTTCACAAACAAAACCGTCGGTGAGACTTGCACTCTCAGAAAGAATTCATACCGACCACAAATCCGTCAGCCACGAGTCTTCCTGATGACACCATCCACCAATGACACGTGTTAACAGCTAGTGTATTTTCGGAGAATCAAACTGGAATCTAAAAATATTCTCCATCAGTCTCTTGAAACTCCAAGTGGTCCCCTCATCCATCGACTTAACTAATCTCAATCGTTCCCCGCTATCCCGTAATTACCCCACCACATTGCTATGGCTGATTGCGATATTGTGGGCGACTTCCATGTGTCCCATCAGATGACGCCGAAAGAGATTAATTTAGATGACCGTTGATCAATCGTCGTCAGATCTCGACGGCTGCCTGCAATCGCATATCAGAAATCATACGATCTTTAACGATCGCGAAATCATGAGCGACTGCCATGTGTCCCATCTAATGAAGCCGAAGAGAATCGTTTAGTCGGAGATTTTCAGAACTTTCAAACTCTGCGACAAGGTTCCAAAGTTCACAATTCCAGTGATCGACCGACAATGAAAACTTAATAAAAGGTAACTTCGCCAAGTCTTAACCAAGATATAAGCCAGCAAGTTGAGACACCATTTTTCCAACATAAAATGCCTCTGAGATAGTGAAAACCAAGAGAGGTTATTATAGAGGGGCACAACACAATCCCATAGGCTCAAACGAGAAGTTTATAAGCGTCACAGTATCTGAGTAACAACCCGCCAAAAATTGCATCCATTTTGCACTTTAGAGTCTTAAGGGATTCAATCGGTTGAACATAGCTTAGAGAAATTCAACGTGTTTGGGTGCGAAAGAGGACCATTCCTAGTGTAAAAATACCCATCCGAACGCATTGGAACAGTTCGTTTGGTCACACTAGTTGTAGAACAAAAGTTGCACCACTTTGCAACTTTACACTACTTGCATTTGACAACTTTTTCCTCAAGCAAAAAGCTACCACCACAGGAAAAAACCTCTGAGATAGAAAAGACTGAGATAGGTTAGTGTAGAGGGACCCAATGCGATCCTATAAGCTCCGACGAGAAGTTTCTAAGCGTTATGGTATCTGAGTAACAACCCGTCAAAGATTGCAACCATTTTGCACTTGGGACTCTTAAGGGATTCAACCGGTTGAACGTAGCTCAGATCGATTCAACGTGTTTGGGTACAAAATAGGATTATTCCTAGCATAAACGTACCCATATAGACATGTTGGAACAGTTCGTTTGGTCACACGAGTTGCAGAACGAAAGTTGCTCCACTTGCAACTTTACACTACTTGCATTTGACAAATTTTTTCTCAAGAAAAAAGGTCGCCACCACGAGAAAACACCTCTGATATAGCAAAAACTAAGATAGATTATTTTAGAGGGGCCCAATGTGATCCCATACGCTCAGACGACAAGTTTCTAAGTGTCACTGTATTTGAGTAATAGCTTGTCAAAGATTGCAACCATTTTGCACTTTAGACTCTTAAGGGATTCAATCAGTTGAACATAGTTCAAAGCGATTTGGTGTGTTTGGGTGAAAAATATGACCATTCCTAGCATAAAAATAACCATCCAGATGTGTTGGAACAATTCTTTTAGTTACACGAGTTGCAGAACAAAAGTTGCAACACTTTGCAACTTTACACTGTTTACATTTGACAACTTTCTACTCAAGCGAAAATTTTCCACCACGGGAAAATGCCTCCGAGATAGCGAAAAAAAAGAGAGGTTATAGAGGGTCTCAACGCAATCCCATCAACTCAGACGAGAAGTTTCTAAGTGTCACGATATTCAAGTAACAGCATGTCAAAGATTGCAACCATTTTGGACTTTGGACTTTTAAGGGATTCAACTGGTTGAACGTATCTCAGAGCGATTTGGCATGTTTGGGTGTGAAAGAGGACCATTCCTAGCATAAAATTACCCATTTGGATGCATTGGAATAGTTTGTTTGGTCACATGAGTTGCAGAACGAAAGTTGCACTACTTTGCAACTTTACACTGCTTGCATTTGACAACTTTTTTCTCAACCAAAAAGTCACCAGCATGTGAAAAAACCTTCAATATAGAAAAAAATGAGAGAGGTTATTGTAGAGGGGCCCAACACAATCCCATAGGCTCAGACGAGAAGTTTCTAAGCATCACGGTATTTGAGTAACAGTCTGTCAAAGATTACAACCATTTTGCACTTTGGACTCTTAAGGGATCCAACAGATTGAACATAGCTCAGAGTGATTCAACATGTTTTGGTGTGAAAGAGGACAATTCCTAACATAAACCTACCCACCCATATGCATTAGAAAATTTTTTTTGGTCACACAAGTTGCAAAATGAAAGTTGCACCACTTTTCAACTTTACACTGCTTGCATTTGACAACTTTTTCCTGAAGTGAAAAGTCACCACCACGAGAAAATTCCCCCGAGATAGCAAAAAATGAGAGAGGTTATTGTAGAGAGGCCCAACACAATCCCATAGGCTCAAACAAAAAATTTCTAAACATCATAGTATCCGAGTAACAACCCGTCGAAGATTGCAACCATTTTGCACTTTGGACTCTTAAGGGATTCAATCGGTTGAATGTATCTCAGAGTGATTCGACATGTTTGGGTGTAAAGGAGAACCATGCCTAGAATAAATGTACCCATCTAGATGCATTGGAACAATTCATTTGGTCACATGAGTTGTAGAATGAAAGTTGAACCACTTTGCAACTTTACACTGCTTGCATTTGACAACTTTTTCCTTAAGTAAAAAGTCACCACTGCGGGAAAACACCTCTGAGATACAAAAAACCGAGAGATGTTATTGTAGAGGGGCCAAACACAATACCATAGGTTTAGACAAGAATTTTCTAAGCATCACGATATCTGAGTAACAACCTGTTGAAGATTGCAACCATTTTGCACTTTGGACTCTTAAGGGATTCAACTGATTGAACATAGCGCAAAGCGATTCAACGTGTTTGGGTGCGAAAGAGGATGATGCCTAGCATAAACATACCTATCCAGATGTGTTGGAATAGTTCATTTGGTCACATGAGTTGTAGAATGAAAGTTGTACCACTTTGCAACTTTACATTGCTTGCATTTGACATCTTTTTCCTCAAGCAAAAAGTCGCCACCACGAGAAAATGCCTCTGAGATAGTGAAAAATGAGAGAGGTTATTATAAAGGGGCCCAACATAATCCCATAAGATTGGACGAGAAGTTTCTAAGCATCACGGTATCCAAGTAATAACCCATTGAAGATTGCAGCCATTTTGCATTTTGGAACTCTTAAGGGATTCAGTTAGTTGAACATACCTCAAAGTGATTTGACGTGTTTGGATCTAAAAGAGGACCATGCCTAGTATAAACGTACCCATACAAATGCATTAGAATAGTTCTTTTGGTCACATGAGTTACAGAACGAAAGCTGCACCACTTTGCAACTTTACACTGCTTGCATTTGACAACTTTTTCCTCAAACAAAAAGTCACCACCAAAGGAAAATGCCTTCGAGATAGCAAAAACCAAGTAATATTATTATAAAGAGGTCTAATGTGATCCCATAGGCTCAGATGAGAAGTTTCTAAGCATCACGGTATCCAAGTAACAACTTGTCAAAGATTGCAACCATTTTGTACTTTGGACTCTTAAAGGATTCAACCGGTTGAACGTAGCTCAGAGCGATTCAGCGTGTTTGGGTGTGAAAGAAGACCATTCCTAGCGTAAACATACCCATCCAGATGCTTTGGAGCAGTTTTTTTGGTGACGCGAGTTGCAAACTGAAAGTTGCACCACTTTGCAACCTTACACTGCTTGTATTTGACAACTTTTTCCTCAAGTGAAAAGTCGCCACCATAGAAAATGTCTTCGAGATAGAGAAAAATGAGAGAGGTTATTGTAGATGGGCCCAACGCAATCCCATAGGATCAGATGAGAAGTTTTTAAGCGTCAGGGAATCCTAGTAACAACCCGTCAAAGATTACAATCATTTTGCACTTTGGACTCTTAAGAGATTCAACTAGTTGAATGTAGCTCAGAGCGATTCAACATGTTTGGGTGTGAAAAAGTACCATTCCTAGTGTAAACGTACCCATCCAAACACGTTAGAATAGTTTGTTTGGTCACATGAGTTACATAACAAAAGTTGCACCACTTTGCAACTTTACACTACTTGCATTTGACAACTTTTTCCTCAAGCGAAAAGTTGCCACCACAATAAAATCCCTCCGAGATAGCGAAATAAAGAGAGATTATTGTAGAGGGTCCCAACATGATCCTATAGGCCCAAACACGAAGTTTCTAAGCGTCATAGTATCCAAGTAACAACTCGTCGAAGATTGCAACCATTTTGTACTTTGGACTCTTAAGGGATTCAACTGGTTGAACATAGCTCAAAATGATTTAGCATGTTTGGGTGCGAAAGAGTACCATGCCTAGTGTAAATGAACCCATCCAAACAGGTTGGAATAGTTCTTTTGGTCACACGACTTGCAGAATGAAAGTTGCACCACTTTGCAACTTTACATTGCTTGCATTTGACAACTTTTTCCTGAAGCGAAAAGTCGCCACCATGGGAAAATACCTCTGAGATAGCAAAAACTGAGAGAGGTTATTGTATAGAGCCCCAACATGATCCCATAGGATAAGATGAGAAGTTTCTAAGTGTCATGGTATTTGAGTAACAAACCATCGAAGATTGCAGCCATTTTGTACTTTGGACTCTTAAGGGATTCAGCTAGTTGAACATAGCTTAGAACGAAAACCAGTGCCTCACCTAAATAAGCTAAAATTTACTAAAAAAATATTTATTACCACATGTGAAAATCCTTGGAAAATTTGGAAATCTCCTTGCTTCAAATGAAGTGTCTTGGAAACATTCACTTGGAAGTCCTTTTTATTGACCTTTTCACTCTAATTGCAAAAACACACACTTTTAATGACTCTACCACTTTTCCATCACTTAAGTTTGTTGTTTCAGCTTCACTTTAACAAACAAATTTCTGTGGAGAGCGAGAAAAGATTTTGTTAGTTGTAAGATAGCGCTAATAAGAAAGAGAGGATGCTCTACAAAGAATGGACAATCATGCCATTATAAAATTTGCAGGGATAATAAGGTGTAAATGTCACTATGCATGGAAGTCAAGACCATAATGTGAGGTAAATGACAATAAATAGACAACCACCATAAGTACGCAAAGGATCATCAAATTATACATAGAGGAACAAGCAATACTTAGAGAACAACCATAAAGTATTTAAGTCAAAGGTCTTATTTTATGACAAAAGCATTGAAAAGGAATTTTAATTATTTCATGGGGCTTATTTTCATGATATTCACGTGCACGAGTGAAAAGGGATTAAGTTTCATCTTTGATTTTTGAGTTTGGAGGGCAGCCCATTGATATAGGTATAGTAATTGGTCTCATTGTTTTCTTTGTGTAATGATATGAGAAGACAATCCCATGTTTTGACATACAAGCTTGGACAACAGATCTGAAGTGATAGTATGAGGAATGCTTTTAAGTGTTCTTGATTCATAACTAGTAAGAGTATGAGACAAGGATGGCATTCTAAGGGTAGGAGGTAGTAGATTGTTTGGGGCAACACTATCAAATATTGATGTGAGTGGCCATTATGGATGCAAAGCAACAAGGTGCAGTCATTATGTGTAAGTGTGGTTCACGAGGAGGCAGTCAAAAGAAAACCCTATGTTTTCATGGAAGTTAAAGACTTGGCAGTGAGCATTGACATGTTTCAAGTTGAAAACTTAATGCCAAGTCCTATTGAAACCATAACACATTGACAACCAGGTGTGATACATAATGAGGAAAGCCACATCATGATGACAGTGATTGAAGGGTGATCATGATGCATAATGAAGGAAAGCCAGATCATCATGATGTAGTGCAGGGGCACCCTGATACACTTTGATCCAATTTTGGGTTATATTGTGAAACTTTGGTTTTTGCTTTGTTTTGGTCATTAGGTGAACTTTAGGCAAATATTGTAAAAGTTGCTAAAAAGTTGTCAATGTTGTAATGACAACTTTGCAAATTTGTTAACCAATTAGTTGTGGGTTGGTTGGGGGCCTAGAAATGATTGTAGAAGCATAAATATATCTTGAAAATAAGAAATCCAAGGTTGGTTGAAGTTGGAATGAAGAAAACCTCAAGTTTGCACGTTTTAAACTACATTTTCTTGCAAAATCTGACTATTCTTTCACATTGTATGGATTTGTACTTGTTGGTACAGACCATACATTGATTGTAAAAATTGCAAGGGTTCATCACCTTTGCAATTATCTTTGTTTGATTCAAATCCATTGAGTTTTGAGGAAGATATGAGCATTTTTGTGAAAACTACTCTAAACCCTGCCTAGGGTTTCAAACTTGTGAAAAAATGCCATAACTCGACATTCCGACATGGGTAAATGCTGAAAATTTGTGGAAATTTTTGTTTTGACCTCATCTACATCCTTGCAAAGTTTGGGTTCATTTCTTGCAGGTGGGTGGAAGTTCTTCTTGATAGTTTGCTTCTTTTCATGGTGAAATAGTCATCACACACCCCTCCAACCTAGGGTTTGATAAATCCATGCATTGTTTGATGTTGTGTAGGTATAGAGCACTATTACATGTTATTTGGAGATTATGTAGACCAAAGGTTCCATTGAATCAGTTGTTCTTATGTTGGTTGAGTAAAAGTGCATCAAAACCATAATGCTGATTTGTGCCTTGGAACACTGTATCATGGAAGTCTAAGTCCAAAAAGGGTTGAGAATCATCGTGATATGTTTTTAATAACCTGATACAACCCAAGGTATGTGATCATGTTGTTCCATTCTTTGTTTGTGCTATTGGCCATGTGACTATGTTGCCAAAGTTGACAAGAGCACCAAATGCCAAGTGACTGTTTGGAGAGATTGGTTGGTTCAAGAATGTTTGAGAGTTGTCAAAGGTATTGAAGGGTATTGAGACATTGATTCCCCCACTGTTCATGTTGTTCTACCCTTGTTGGTGTGTTTTTACTTCCTTGGATGCCCACTAGGCTAGGTTGTCAATGGTGGCAAGGTGTACTAAGATGTCTTATGCATTGCTTTTCAATGAAGCCCTTGAAGAAGTGTGTTGAAACAATCATATTGTGTTAGGATCTACCCATGCTCTGCATCATGATGTGTCTAAAGGGTAAACAAGATTATGTAAATGAGACAAATCATGACGACAATGACTCTATAATTCATTCAAGATTAGAGTACATTTTGGAAAGCCAAACATAGAAAACCTGAGAGTAGATAAGCTTGAAAATGATGGATTCCATTTTATTGGTTTAGAATTATATATAGTGGGGACATATTAATTGGAAAGGTGAGTTCACAGCCTTCTAATGAAAACTTTAGCCTCAAGTTGAAGCATACTAAATGAGGAAGAGTTGATCAAGTTTTAATGTCAAATAATGATGATGGAAGGAGTTCTAGGGTTTATAGAAGAGCAAGAAAATATGCCTTTGTACAATAGAAGACACTGTTTCAGATTTTGTCATAAATCCACATGCTTTTCCTTCAAGACAACTTTAAATGTAATATACACATTGAATTGAGGCATATTAAGGAATATGCACATTTGCATGTATTAATTTCTCATAATTTTTGTATTTAAAAAAATACACTAATACAATAACAAATATTACAATAGTGATGGAAAAAAATCTTGAAAATCCTCCCATTTCTCAGTACTTGTAACAATACATGCAGGGAAATAATCCTCCCATTTGCAGCCCAAATCATGAAATATCTTGTACAATAAGAAACAAAAGGAGTTGCTGCCCAGTTTGTTTTCTCCAATCCACCTCAGGTGGCCCAGTTATTTGCATTCCAAAATGCTTGAAAACATGTACATCCCCTACTCCCTTGGAAACACATGGGTAGTAGCCTCGTCATGCTTGTTAGAAACCAAGATATGAAATGCAAACCAGAAAATAACCTTCCACAAAGAGAAAAAAAAAAGCAGAGAGATTGCATGAAGATGTGCAAATTGATATATTCGAAGTACAATAATTACAAGAGATAATTTTCTTTATAAAAGCAAGTATGCATAACCCTAATCTTATCTTGAGAAAAAAGATAGCTCAACAAGATAAAGATAACAACCTACAACCTAGGAATTAAATAATGCCTAAGTAAACTTATGTAAAGTGTAATTAAATAATTAATTTCACCAACACCCCCCATAAGTGCAACTTAGGGAGAAGCAAATTATTATGCAAGAGATGAGTCCGGACAACAAGGCTTGATCAAGTACTCATTTACAAATGCAATGCAAACTAAATCAAACAGGGTAAAGGAGAAAACCACATGGGAACAAAACTCCTCCCCAAAATAGAATGCAATAAGCTAACTAAGTGATGAAAGATGGAGGACTCCATAAGACCCCCCAGGGACACCATCCATCACAAAGATACATGAAAAAACCCCCCCATAAGAGAGGAAGAAAAAGACCACAAATCCCCCCCATAATGAAGTAACTCCAAAAGAACTGAAGAAATTGCATCTCCTAAAAGAAGTGAGAGGGAAGAGGCCGAATGAAAGAAATCTCTGAAGGTGAAGTAGCTGAAGCCACTGGGCGGTGGAGGAATGGTGGCCGCCTGGCGGCGGTGGAGTGGCACAGTGGTGGCACTGAGAGACATCTTGGGCTACACCTACTTCACCTTCAGAGATTGCTTTCATTCGGCCTCTTCCCTCTCACTTCTTTCAGGAGACACAGTTTCTTAAGTTCTTTTGGAGTTATTTCATTCTGGGGGGATCTGTGGTCTCTTTCTTCCTCTCTTATGGGGGGTTTTTTCATGTATCTTTGTGATGGATGGTGTCCTTGGGGGGATGGAGTCCTCATCATCACTTAGTTAGTTTATTGCATTCTATTTTGGGGAGGAGTTTTGTTCCCATGTGGTTTTCTCCTTTATCCCATTTGATTTAGTTTGCATTGCATTTGTAAATGAGTACCTGATCAGGCCTTGTTGTTGGGACTCATCTCTTGCATAATAATTTGCTTCTCCCTAAGTTGCACTTATGGGGGGGTGTTGTTGTAATTAATTATTTAATTACACTTTAGCATAAGTTTACTTAGGCATATTTTATTTCCTAGGTTAATTCTTATCCTTATCTAGTTGAGTTGTCTTTTTGCTCAAGATAAGATTAGGGTTGTGCATGATTTCCTTTTTTGAAGGATTTTGTATTATTTGTAAAACAAGTACTTTCAATAATCATTATTTTGGTTTTTCCTTGCACAAATTTTCTCTGAGGGTTTACAGAACATCTCTTCTTTTTTGTTCTGAATATATGTTGCATGTGATAGGTGATTGCTTGCAGGTGATTCTTGGGAATTGTGTAGTTGGTTTTTCAACTTACCCTACTCTTATCTTGAGTAAAAAGATAACTCAACAAGATAAGGATAACAACCTATAACCTATGAATTAAATAATGCCTAAGTAAACTTATGTAAAGTGTAATTAAATAATTAATTACACCAACAATGCTTGTGCACTTTCACTAGAATTTGGTCCACAAAAAACTTGCAAAATCCTAACAATTTCAGACATGAAGTCACATAAAAATCATTAAAAGACCAATAAATGAATAATGTTAGACATACACCTTCTGACCAGATCTATTATCACCTTCATGCATGCTATAAGTAGATTGATTGAAGGTCCTACAATGGTGATGTGGCCCATCTTTTGCTACTTTCTTATCTCTCGATGATCCTAGGTATAAATTTCATGAATATATAAACATAATTAACATAAAACATGTAGCATATAAGAATCCAACAAATCTAGGAAATGGAAAAGAAAGAGAAGATTGAAAACTAGAAAATGCACCAATAACCGATGTTTCTCATACCACTAAACACTTGTACCAACAACCGATGTTCTTTTCTTTAGTTGATAATCTTTAATGAAGCCTTTCCCTTTTTTCTCCTTCACTAGTCTTGCATATCTCTTCACTAAAGCAAACATATAATTAATAAGTGGGTGAAAAAATAGTCACAAATGCATCAATGACAGTCCTAAATGCATATGGCATCAAACATCAATAGAGAATACCAACTTAAAGGTAGTCAATAGAGAGCCACATATAATGTCATTTTGCAAATTTACAATAATGCAATTTTGCAAACCCTTCTACAATCAAACTTAAACGCTTGAAAGAAAATAGTGATCAATAACATGACTTTAAAAATTAAATGTGCATACTTACAAATCAATCTAGGGAACCATCCAGGTATGCTCTACTCTTTATTGTGTCAAGTATTTCCTCGTGGTCAAACTCACACACTTTCCACAAGTTCTTGTTCATAGGTCTGCCCTTATATTTGATCAAATGAACGTTGGTTGCACTGACAAGGTTTGAGTAGTGAAGAATCTTCCAATGCATGTCGAAGTCCTAAAAAAAACAAACTGCAACATTCTTGATTGGGTACCTTCTAAGTCATGTTCCAATAACAACCACCGAACCTGTAGGATATTCTATGTTTTCTCCATCTATAATTGGGGCCTCCAATTTCTTTTTGGCTTCGATACAATGACAGGTAATAATCTATTCCCTCTTCATTGTATTCATTTGCAATCATTGCATAAACATGCCCTGCATTGATATGTTCATCTTGTTAGATGTATTTAATGAACATCAAAATAAAACAAAAAAGTAAGATATATTACTCAATTCTAGTAGGTCCGATACATGATCAAATTCAACGGATGCTTGCGTCTCTGTGATTGTAGAGCTGTTAGGAGCTGATAAGTGTCAAGTGGGGTTAGAATTCTTACAGACCATTTGTCAACCCGCTCTTTTAAGTCACAATCACTGCATGCTTGAAGTGTACATGCAAAAAAAAAGAAGCATGCCATCTTTCGTGTATGGATAGTCCATGTACCTGCATTGGAGCTTCTAAAAAAGTGTAGCTCGCTCGATCCTGTTAGTGTACAACAATCCTCATATTTTGCAATGTTAGTATCATCTACTAAATGAAAAAATATACGAACTAAAGAATCACCTTCACTACCTAGACCCATTGCATGATTGCACCACTTGACAATTGATCTTGCATTTGTCAACTTTACACTATCTTTGTAGTTTAAATCTTCTCGTGCTAAGGCTCTTTTGATACATGCACCTACTCCATCATGCTCCCCCTTTCCATGCCCGACCTCTGAGAATTTTTGCATATGGTGAACAACAGTGATCCTATGCATCCTGCTCAACTAGTAAAACATTTTGGAGTTTTTGAATTGTGATGTACAATTATCTGACCATATGATATGCTGACTGAATGATATGCCCCTGCTAGCCAGATCAACATAGAACATTTGAAACCAACCTTGCACAAACTTTGTAGAATGTGTGCAATCATCACTGATGTAAAAGTGATACTCCCTCAATACCTTCCTGTTATCCTCTGCACTATCATTTGCATGAATGAATTCTATATGCACAAATATAGCAACCTGTGTGGAGTTGTAGTATCGTGATTGCACCTCATTCTGTGGTTGTAGTGTTTATTTCTTTGCGAAGTTGATAACTAGAATGATGGTATGAAGTGGAAACGTGTCCTTGCATAACTTGAACTGTGAATCCAACCATTGAGATCTATGTGTATACCTTGCATACTCATAGACTACCTGATCACATAAAATCCCAAAAAATGATACAATGGAATCTTATCACTAACCAATTCACACTTCTTTGCTTCTTTCCCATCTTATTTACTATAGGCCATTGTCTTGTATTTTCCAAATTCGACAATTCTGTTTCCAATTGTGTGTGTACTAGCCATGTGTTGGAAAATTGGAAAATGTTGCATGCCACAACAATGATCACATGTTCCATCCAAATATGACTTGTAAAAAATTTGACCATCCAATCTTTCATATAAAAAGGAAGATTAGAATTCCCTTAAGGATTTAGGTGGTCTTATGTTACATTCCTACAAAATATTGTTAGTATGCATATCTACACACATACGTCAATAAACATCATAATGGTTAGAAAACTCAATATGTACTCTACAACAAGTAGTGCATGTGTGATTTATTTTTACATAAAAATTCTTTAGCATTTCAAAATACCTTTGACAAATTTTAATTTAAGAAATATCTATACAAAATCAACAAAAAATTGGGTTCGAGTGGTATCCAAATAATGCTTTGGATGTGGCTCATGGATTTGACTACCAATTATCCTTCTTACAACATCTCTTTGATTGGGAGAGGTCCTTGTGTTATCCTTCCAAAAATATTGTATTATAGATCTCAAGGCTTGAGCAATTTCTTTATCTTTGTGTGGTACTCTACCCGAGAATGCCCATAACTCATTGCTATTTGGATCCTCCACTCTTTCACACCTTCCTTTGAATCTCATTAGAGATGATCTACTTATTTTAAAAGACTTACTTGTCTCTACAAGGTTCACCTTGTTCCTTGTTTGACTGCTTAACAGTGTTGTCATCACACGTCGTGTGGTACAACTATCTTTCGTGCATGAGGTAGAACCCACACTCTTGTGTGCACTCATCAAATTCTTTACAATGGAATTTTCACTTGAGTCATTCAAAACTCTTAGCCCAAGAGCCTTCATGGTGGGCCTAAATTTGAGTTGCCTAATCATTTCAACAAATAGTTGACATCTTCCACCCTCACTTAGTTTCTAAAAAAATAAACTCCATATCCTTTGTGCATATCTTTAACATGTACATTTTGGAATCTTATTATGCCTCCATTTCAAGAAATTGGAATCAATATCAATCAAATATCTAGGTTTTCTATGCAAAAATCTAGGAGGAGTTCTCAAAGGTAAAGTTGTGTCAATGTTAGGAATGTCAACAACATCGGGGATAGATTGCATACCTTCAATTGGAGGTGATATTGATGACATACCTTGAGATTGAAATGTAAACGATGTTGTACCTCCAACTTGAGATGTCGTATGTGGAGTGCCTTCAAATAGAGATGTGTTTGTTGATGTACTTTCAAAACCACATGTTGTTGATGGTGTGTCTTCAATTGGACATGTGTTTTCTGATGTACTTGGAAAACCACATGTTGTTGATGGTGTGTCTTCAACAAGAGATGTGATTGTTGTTGTGCATTGAACTTCACCTATGGTTGATGATGTGCCCCCAACTTTGGGATCCATTTTTGTCCTTCCACAAAGTTTGTTCATTCATGCCCTTTGTGCTTCCAATTGGACATCTCTCTTAGATTGCATGGGAACTTCTTGCTATATGGGCTGCAATTCCTTTTCTTCACGAGCTTGCATTTTTTATTCTCTTCTCCTTACATTTTTAACTTCACGTTCTTCCAGTGTTAGAGGCTTTGCTCATTTCCTCGGCATGACGTTGAATACTACATGTTGACAACACACAGAAGAAAAGTAAGTAATGCATTTAATGAAACATATTGATATCACTTATTACATTGCATTTTATGAAACACACCAAAGAATTTTATGAAAGAAGGCAGTCAACTGTTTGGAAAAATGCCTCCAAGAAATGTGGTCTCATGGTGATGGACATCATCATGTGAGACCACATTTCTTTGAGGTATTATTTCAAAAAAATCACTACCCTTTTCAATGCAACGACATTTACCATACATGTCTACCAAAGCATCTTATCAAACATGTCTATGCTACAACATTTTTCATACATGTCTACCTCCATACCGCAAGAAAAGTAAGTAATGCATTTTTTCAAACATATCCATACCGCTGATTACATTGCATTTTATGAAACACACCAAGCGTTTTATGAAACATATTCATATCGTTGATTACATTGAATTGCATATCTTTAAAAATCAAAGCATTACTTTACATTGCATAACTAATGTAACTTATCAAACATTGTTGTCCCCAACCTAGGGTTTATAGCGAGCTTTAAAAAACCTATAAATTTTGATGCACCTGGTGAAAATATATGAAACTTGGTACTAATTTTCTATAGGTCTATATGCATGTGCTGACAAAAGGAGGGTTGCTAAATCATCATTTTGTGTGAGTTATTGAGGATAAATTGTTTCTTTTTGAAACTATACTATGTAAAACCTAGTACTTTGAGGGATTTGTACAAAATTGCTTCATGTAAGCATTGATCAATGTTAAGAAGGGTTTGAGGGGAGTATTTGGAGTGCGAACAAGTTCTTAGGAGCAAAGAAGTGTCAAACCCAGGGTATAAGTTACTGCCACCTTTGGAAACTAGAGAATTTTGCGCTTATTGTTGTCAAAACCACATTGTGAGATTCCTTAAAAGCTCCTTGATTTATCATAGAGAATGATGACAAACACAACCAAGCCATGAAGAACATGAATTCAAAGAAGGGTTTGTGATGCTATATCTTGGGAATATTTGCTATTTATTTGGTAATGAGGTAACTTAGAAAGACAAAAAGCATTTTCAATTGCACAAAATTTTCCCTTTTTTATTTGTTAGAAAGGTAAATGGTATGAATGAATGGAAACTTGCATTAACAACTATGTCAAGTCACTTGAATTTATCTAAACACATGATGAAGGTGAATTTTTTATGGCACAAAATAATTAATGGAAACTTGCATTAACATTGATGAAAGCTCTTAGGTTTTCCAAATTAGTTGAAAATAAAAGTTTTCCCACAACCATCACTAATAATGAATTTGAATCTATTATGTCATTTTTTCCATTTTTTAAGAGAGAGAGAGAGAGAGAGAGAGAGAGAGAGAGAGAGAGAGAGAGAGAGAGAGACTTGAGAGAGGGAGAGGGGGTAGCAAATCAAGCCAACACCAATCAAGATTTAAGGATATTTTGTATGAATTTAGTCCTTCAAGGAAGAAATTTTGAGTGGTGAGTTACAGTCCATTGTTGATTCATCATTCACTCTCTTTCATTGACATTGCTATTGTGGAGGTGGAAAAACCAACACGAGGTTTGACTAAGGAAAACCCCTATATGGAAAAACCCTTCTAATCTCTTTGAATGTGTAGGTTTTAGATCTTAAGAAGATTGGGAGAAGTTTGAAATTCAATTATTCATTGTTGCATTCAAACCCTATATATTGAAAACATACAACAATTCAGTTATCTCAGCACCCGACGAAGATCTGACAATGCAACAATTGGAAAGAGAAGGCTCTAATCTAGCTCCAGAGGACTATGAAATCAGATTTGGGATTAATCTACTAAGACATAGTTTCCTAGGGTGACTTGGTCCTTAAAAATCAACTTCAAATTAATATCATAGGTGCACAAAACTCTGCTTAGTCTATTTCCGAAGTTTGAATTTGTCAGTGACTTTTTAGATCTGCTATTTTTGCATCAAAATAGTTATTTGCATCATTAGTCTAGTCATTTCATTACATTTCATTCCAAAATTCATTCCAAATTTGGTCAAGGGCAGGTTGACCCACCTTTTAGGTTGTAATTCAGTCCTATATCTTGTCCAAATTCATCAAATCCCCACTACCTCAACCCTTTAAATGAAACATTAGAAAAAGTGCCTAAAAACCTAAAGTAAAATCCTAGGGCTCCACTTTCTCTTCATTTCACATATTACTTAAATTTTCCACACAACCCTTTAAATCAAACCTTATAATTTATTGTGTGTTTTCTTGGAGGCAGAGATGTCTAGGGTTCTTTGCTTGTCCAACGATACCTCCTTTGTTCCTCCTCTAGATCTTGTCTCCCTTTAGGATGGTCTCCTAAACTTATTTTCCACTCCAACATGCCCTTTTTTTAAACTTATTTTTTGGGTTAGGCTTACCTTTCCCAACCATGGTCCATTCTTTTTCACTAGGAGACTAATCCTCAAATTTTCTAAGATAAGGGGAGATTTTTGGTTCCAAGGATCTCATTTGTGAGGTAAACTAAACTACGACTATGAGATTTCTCCTTTTCAACTGTATTCTCCCCTTTAAGTACTATGTTAGAATTTGAAGGGTGGAAAATAGGTTCCTATCCTCAAAAATCTATGAAATGGATTGTTAATTCTCCTTATCATTAGATTTTCTAGTGAGTTTATGAACCTCGTCATTTTTAATAAATTTTCCATTACTTCCCCTTTTTGTACCAACAAAATTTTTCTTGAGTCTTAAAAAATGAATAGCCCTTCGGAGCTTGCAACCTTAGGTCATCTCTCATTGTATTCATCAACTAGCTTTTTACTCTGATTAGGGACATGATATTCTTCATCATCATCTAATATTTTTAGGAGTTCATCCTCAAAGGGGAACTTTGAAACCAAGTGTTCACAATTATCAATCTCAACTTCTTTGTTTTTGGAATTGACCCTACTTAGGACTAGCTTTGGAAATTTATTAATTAGTGATATAATTACTTGCAAGGAGTGCAGGGTATGATCTATCATGTAGTCTAACCCCAAACCTCCAATAAGTAACTTTAGAAATATGAATAACAATGATGTATTGAAATTTGGAGTATTAGGTGGTAAATTTCAAGTGAGCTCAACCCAAACCTCCAATATCAACACTTATCAATAAAGCAAGAAATTCAAGAAAATTGCTTTGCAAAAAAAAAAAAGGGGTTGTGCTAGAAGAAATTGCTATGTTTTTTTGATAAGAAAAGTTTTTATATTGTACTGTTAAAAGAATTTTTTAATTGGAAAAAATAAGGACTTTTTCTATAAAGGCAGTGATCTTTCTATTATTATTAATGCCTTTCAAGATAATGTGAACTCCTTTAATTTCCTTCACTCCTTGAGAGTCATGAAGATATTTGGTTTGTTCATCCTTCTAGAAATTATATTGTAGCCTTGGGATATTCTTTTATTATCAATTCTAATGGGTAATAATTTGATTGGCATGCGGTCTAGAATAATAGAATAATCCCAAAAAACAATTTCTTTTGGTGGGTGGCTATCAACAAAAGAATCCCAACCCAAGATAATTTGATCAAGTGTGGGTTCATTCTTCTTAATAAGTATCCTATGTGCTATTCTTAGGAGGAAAACATTGATAAATTATGCTTGCATTGCATTTTTGCAAGGGAAATATGAACTATCTTTTTTAACAAGTTGGAAATTATTTGGACTATGCCTCATATTCTCATAATTTTTTATATGTTGGAATGGTTTATCCCCTTTTCTCATATTGTTCCCAGAGAATTATGAAAGTAGACCCCTCTGCATATTTCTTTGGGGATCTAGAAATATTATTTTTGTGATATTAGTAGGGATACTTTTTTTGTGGCTCTAATTATTTGTAATTCCATTTAGGAAAATGTGAATATTGCTAAGTTGGACAAGCCTAAAAATTGCCTATTATACATTAGGTGGGGATGGAAAAGATTTTGGGTATCTCTAAGGGTGTTTCTAATTTTGATCTTTAAAAGGATTGGATTAGGAGGCATACGAAATAGAAATATCCTCATCAAGGGTGGATTAAATTGAATTTTGATGGTTGTTCTCATGAAAATCCTGGTAAAGCTACTTTATGGGGTTCCTAAGAGATGATCAAGGCAAGTTAATTGAAGGATACACTAAACTCATATATATCAAGTCTAGTAACAAATCAAAAGCTATTACCTTATGGTGAGGCATAAAATTAATTATTCACTATGGGTTTCAACATATTATTATTGAGGGACACTCTAAGATTATTGTCGAGTTTGTAAATTCTAATTTCGCCCACCGTAGATGATAAAAGACTATGTTGAAAGTATTAGAAAAGTATTAAATAATTTTAATAAATATAAGGTGGTTCACATGTTCCATGAAGGTAACAATGCTATGGATGGAATAGCTAGTATGGGATTAGATTATGAAAGATGGACTTATTGGATAGATGTGAGTAATCTTTCAACCTCAATCCTTGAAATTATAAACGAGGATGTAAACTAGGGGAGGTAATTGTTATCATAGTCTTTCCATTCTTAATAATGGGAATTTAAGTTTGGGTTTGAAGGTTAATGATGACTATTATTTGATTCTATTATGTAGACATGTGAAAAGTTTCTATACTTTGCAATCCGCTCGTGTCATCCAATTGCATGACCTTTGATGGATTAATGAAATTTTGGTTGGTGGTGGTTATATGGTTCACCTCATTATAATTAAGTCCTCCACTCACATGCTCTTCTAATCCATTATTGTTAAGAGAGATCTTAAGACCTTTCTTCCTCAATCTGACCACACTATTTTTTCTCTTAGAATTTATTTCTATGCCTTGTTCCTTTGCTCCCTTGGTTCTAATAGCTTTTGTATTTCTTTTACCATGGGAGGACACTGTTTAAGGGTTGAGACTTTTAAATCCACCTAGCTTAAGAAATATGATGAGATTTATAACATTTTTGAGGAAGGTGAGATAACACCTCACTTTGGCTATGTAGGGGTTCAATGAAACCCTTACCACTAAATTTTTTAATTCCTAGTGAAATCACATGTTTGTCATTGGATGGATGAATTTTATGGTCATTGAGAGTATAATAGGTCTAGCCATAAGGCTCAATTGTGAGGGGAGGAAGATACCTTGGTTGGCGAGGAGAAAGGAGAAATTTTTATCAACTCTTTCTTAGATGATGGTGAGCAAGGATTAAATAAGGTAGTTAATGTACATCTTATGAATGTTTATGATGAGTAAGTGATTGTGGGTATAAACCCCCTGTGTGGTTGAGATGTTGAGAAGGTGTTGAAGATGTTGAGATAGTGTTTGTGGTGCTTGGTTTCCAAGTGCTTTTGAGAAAATTTGAATAAAAGAGAGTTCAGTGTGACAAAGCAGTGTTCAATGTTTTTCTCTGCATTTCTTCATGCTTGAAGATATGATCATGCAGTTTGGAATTGATGATCAGAGGTGTTCAGAAGTGTTATATCCATATTTTTAGGTTTTGGATCATTATATAGTGGAAGACGTGTTTAACAGTATGTTTGTTTGGTAAAATAGTGTGTTTGGGAGAAATGAGATTGCTCCACATTTCTCTACAGTGAAGTTTTTGGTGTTGTAGATATGAGAACGTGCTTATAATACTTTTATCTACCTTCCCTTGAAGTTTTAAGTGTTGAGTTGTTTATCAAGGTTGTTTGGTGTGCTAGGTGTTTGTGTCAATATGTTTGGTTGCACAAAATGAAGGTGTTCTTGAGTTTCAAGTGGTTGTAGTGATTTTGCAGAATATTTTGATTATGTTGGAATATTTTAAGAAGTTGTATGATTAGTGTGGAATGTTGTTGTGTGATCCATGAGATGTTTTTGGACCTTGAGAGGTGTGGTTGGAGTCACTTGTTAGTGCTAGTGCAGGTTTGGCCAACATGACGTGCTAGAACTAATTGCGAAAGATAATTGTTGATTGAGGAAGTGTTGAGAAGCGTGTTTATGTAGATTTGGGTCCTAGTTAAGTAGTGGTGTGGTTTGGATTCACTTCTTTAAGTTGTGGAAGTGTTTTGTCACAACCCCCTTTAGCTCTAAAATTATGTCACTCTACTTATTCTTTTACATATGCTCTGTTGGGTATTTTATATATAAAATTAAGGTAATAGATGCATATAATGTTAGGGCACACAATATGGTTGGATTCATCTACATTTTTATGAATATATTGTTTAGTTTCCAACTATATGCAAGGAATGACTTCATCATTATGCTCGAATATGAATTGATGTTAAGAATTAATGAACTGGTCAATGCATAAAATTCTAGTATTTAAAAAAAAGGTAATATGGATATATGATCAACAAAATAAAGATACATTTCTTATGAAGGAATTAAATTATATCAGTTGTTTTATTTTGAATACTATGTTTGGATGGTGAATGAAATATGAACATATATGAATGGAATGAACTAATATATTTTTATAATCTTTATATGATTCTAATTATTATCCTTTTACGAATTAGGATTGTATATATATTGTCGTACTATTAATTGGTGGAGCGATAAATTTAGTTTATTTCCTTAATAGGAAATAACTTATTTAAAAATTGGAATTCATAAAGTGAATTGTGATAACAATTAATTAATTGTTAAATAAGTGTGGAAGTCGATGGATAACGCATGTAGGCGCCACCTATTCTTGTAACAGTCGTCAGCAAGAGACAATAAAGGAGACATTCAAGGCAGACTTTGGGAGATGGGTCTCTCTGGAGGAGGCCGTCTCATTCTTGGGGGGTGGATGCTCTTTTACCATGCATCATGAATTCTTAATAGAAGGATATTGTGAATCTTACGATAGGAAGGAAGTGACTGCCAGGGAAGTAACAAAATGCAGAAAAAGCTCATATGGTCATATAAGGAGTACCAGATGATAATCATTTCATGAAATGATTATGGAAGTGGTTTGTCATTTGATGCGGAGGGAGTTCCAACGTGGAAGGAGTCCGAGGGAAAAATGCCTGATCAACAAGGGCTGAAGGGAAGGAAGAGGCCGATCTCTCTGAGATCCGTGATGGAGTTTTCACAGTAGGAAACAAGGCTTCTATCACCAATGCTTTTCTCTTGTCGCTATATATTCTCCGGGTAATAAATCTTCTTCATGTATTATTTTTCAATTAATGGGTTTACCTCTTTTCATCAGCAGGGCGGAGACATCGTTAGGTGCACAACGGAGAAGGACCAATTGCAGAGGATATGTTCCATTGGAAAGTAACAATCACGGGACCTACAGATAGCCCTAAGCTGGAGACCAAAATAGTTGGATTTCGAACAAAGCTTACTGGACATGGGCAACTTGCTGCAGATTTTGTTATACAGGTTGGTTTACTTTTCCAATATGGTTTGAGGTAAATCTATGTTAAGTTTTTATCTATGAAATTTATTAATTTTTGGTTATTCTCCTATTTATAATTGAGTGTGTGTGAAATGTGCAAAGTTAGTATCAACACAAACCTTAATGAAACGATTTATATTCAAAGATTCAAAGCAAAGTAAACTATTCTAAATTGCATCTTAACGAATCTTTCAAGAACGTCTCATTGTCCTCTATTCCTAAGGATTTATTAAACCATTTGGCCCTCAGATTTCTATGAGCACAATGGTTGTTAAAATGACTACTTAGGAAACGAGATAACATTCAACATGCAAGCCACCTATATACCTACATGAAACTATGTGCAAACAATGATGATGAATGCTATGATGAGTGAAGGATGATGTTGATGATAAATACATCAATGGTGGTGGATACTATGGTAGTGATCTATATGACTCTATGCATGATTCTATATATGTTCAAATGCAAACTTAAAATGAACTAATCTAAAATGCAACTATGATGCAAGATGGAGGATAAAATGCAACTATGATGCAATATATTAATCTAAGATCTAAATATGATGCAAAACATGATATAAAAACTATCTATACAACTCCAAGAATGCTCCAAGCTCCAATGATAAACCTGCATGATAACTCTACTTCAAATATGGATGCAAAATACAAGGCCCAAGGGTTGTATTTATAGCATTTTCCAAGCATATAGTGAGGTGGCAATAATCAATGGTCCAGGTTCGAATAAGAAAAATGGATGATGAAGATGAAGACAATCATGATGTTGTCCCCTTGACCAAAGACAACGTGTCATTTGGATGGAAGAATCTTTTGACCAATGGGAAACATGCCGTTTGGATGGAAGATTCAAGTGTGGGAAGAGAAGACCATGTGCTTCCAAAATTGGTGGAAGTGTGGGAAGAATAAGTCATGTGCTCCAAAATTAGTGGAAGTGTGGGAAGAATAAGTCATGTGCTTTTTGAAATTGGTGGAAGTGTGGGAAGAGAAGACCATGTGCTTTTTGAAATGAATTGAAGATAATTCTAATTAAAAATTGGAGTTATTTATTTTCATGTGACCTTGATGAGGTGGCACACAAAAAGTTGTAGAAATGTGCTCTAATTCCTAATTGGATTTAGTGAAGATTAATTAAATAAAACAAGTTTAGGGAACTTTGTTTATTTAATTAATTTAGAAGAAAGTGTTTTAGGTTTTGGAGAATTAGAGAAGGGTGAACAATATAAATAAATTGAGCATTTATTTATACGTAGTTGGAATATTAATTAAATAGCTAATATTTAATTAATTAAAGGTGATGACCATTTTTAGGTGTATACAAGAATTTTTCCCAATCAAAAATTTTAGACTTAGGTTGATTTGTGATACATTAAACAAGAAACGAGCCTAGGGATCTTAATTAGGCTTTACAAAATGGTCATTATTATCATTATTTGTGTCAGGAGTATGATGGTAAAGCCAAAATTACTCTTGGAACATTCAAATTTAAACTCTTAGAGTCTTCCATATGCTGAGTGACTAAACCTCTATTTTATGTGAATATTTGCTTTTAAATCAGTAGACTGTGCATGCAAAATTGATTTATATCTATTAGTTATTGACCTATCATCTTTATAAGTCTTGATTGAATGAAGAAATTCGATATCTTGGCCCTAGCTTTGTGCCTCTCGAGTTCATTAGAAGTTTTCCAAGGGATTCATAGTATTTCAGGTCTAATATCATGCTGTTAGGATCTTTTTGACAAATGCAGTGGATCAATGAAAGGTATTAACCTAACCATTTGAAGTCTAACGGTTCTATATGATTAAATATTGAATGGATCAATCACATTATTTGGCTTTTCGAAGGTAACATTGTTAATGAGTTCCCTTTCTTTAACAAAAAAAAAACTCATGCAAAACGTAAGTCTTCTTTGCACCCTAATGCCAAAACCAAAGTGGTGCTACTTATCTTTAAAGTGCACTGAATTCATTAATGGGATAAAGGGTTAATAAACTAAGGCTATGGCCGTGGCAACATATTGGGCAACAAGCACCTAATCGATACATGACCTTCTAAGACATCTTGTAATATTTTATCCTAGGTCATTACATTATCCCACTTATCCCATTTTTTCCACTTAATCACCTTCCCAATTAATTAAATAAATCTCATTTATTTAATTAATTCCCCTTCACATGTCTCAAAATAATTCAAATTAAATATTTGAATTAATCCCTCACTTATTACTACATTGCAACATGTGTCACATGACTACAACTCTTCACATGTACAAATAATTTAAATAATTTTATTATTTAAATTATGAGATTCTCACTCACATCCTATTTTTAGCCCCATTCATTGTGTGTCATAGGCATCTTTTCTCTCCAAAATAAATAAAAGAATCCCACTTATTTCTTCGCATCCTTATTTTAGCCTCATATCATAAACCATTTAATGTGCGTTATAGGCACTAAAATCAACTTTTAATCCTAACCATACACATCAGACATATGAATTTTAATCTTAACCATTGAATCATATCAACTCTCGCCTATAAATCTAGCCTTTCACAGGCCATTTGAGATCAATCTTCCTCTAGTATCCACACTCTGCCAAAATTTCCTCTAATCTTCTCATCTATTTATCTATTTATCTTCTTTTATCATCTTTCATCTCAACTTTATGCTGCGAAATTGAGCAATCAACAATCAAACCTTCAAAATATTGCATTCTCATGCAGGTGGAGAAGAGCAATGGAGATAAATCAAATCTAGCTTGGAGATCGGTTTGCTTTGCTTTCTTATTTACATTTCATGCTAGTTTGTACTCTATTGTGCTTGTTAGGATTTCATTATAATTTGTTTATGCTTTTGCCTTAAATTTTTACCCTAACTACAATCATCAATAGAAAAGACAATCAAGTTCTGAAGAGGATTGTGCATGTACACACACAAAAGGCAATGCGAATAACTCATCTTCTTTTGGTACTCAGTTATTTGGGTCTCTGGCCATAGAGATTTTCTACCAGTCATGGATCCTCTACTTTATAGATCTCACTTCCACAATTCAGTCCATGGGAAGAAACTTTACATGACCTTCCCAAGTTGCTTATTGCCTTTGACCATGGCTAAAAGCTCCGCCAAACTATAGAGAAATTACCATCTTTTTCTTACCATCAATAGTTGGCTGGTGGAGATTCAAAGATTTGGAGAGGAATGTTGGTTTTTCTATTCATGGCACACACTTATGTATGTGGTGCTCCGTTTCGAGTAACTATGCTTCCCAATAAGTTGGCAGTTCCATTCTCCAAAGTTTCTTCAAGCTTGGACATGCCTCTTGTTCTCACATATGCCACTTATAATCTGTTGAATTGATGGGTTTTAGACGAAAATTCTGTAATCAAGTTTGGAAACATAGTCTGTCTTCATAATTTCTATGGTGGTTTGGACGAAGAATGGTTTCATCTTGTTCATGTTGATATTGAGGCCAAGGCAGCAGTAGGATTGAAGTTCGTGGTGTATACAATGATGCTATTACTTAACAAGATGTGGCTCAGGTCTATTCATTTGTTTAGATCCAGCTGGTATAAGTTGGTAGGAACTAGACTTCGCTCTTGTTCACAATATCTAGCTATCTAATCATATGCGGGAGTAATATATTTTGATAAATAATCATTTTTCTTTCTTGCGCCATATGTGTTAGGCTTTTGAATTGGTTTATATATATATATTGAAATCATCTTATCTAATTATTTCCTTCAGCTTGGTTCTTTCATGAATGTATGAATGTCTTACACAAACTCGGGGGGACTTGAGAGTTTAATATGGAGTATGAAGGTTCCTCAATTTAGAACTTATGTAAAGAACTAGAGAAACACAAGGAAATTGCATTATTACATTGTATTGTTTAAAAGGTCTGCATATTAATACTGGAAGTTTTCAGTTGTCAATGAGAAGTAGAGGAAAAATAATTGCAAATATTACATCCTAGCTAATGTTTCTTTATGAAAAGAGTTTGAGTTCAATGGCAGCAATATGTAGATGTGAAAAAATAATGATAAGGTATAAGAGATATGAGATGGCTAGAGGCACATCGAGATTCTTTTGTTAGGAATAACGATTTATATTTAATCCTATTATTTTGATGACCTGTCAATGGTTTAAATTAATGCTCAAGGATAGTTTCATGTTTTAAATTTTCTTCTGAGAATAAGTTTGCATTGTGATCCGACTAGTTGGATATTTTTTTAAGTAACTAATTTGGTAATAGGAGGATTTTTTGTAGAAAATAACTATAAGAGTTCTATGTTTTGAATATTTAATTGGTCTTATTAATTCATGAGCTAAAAACGTAAGTTCAATCGATGGAAAGGATGAAAAATATAATTATTCGTATACATTAAGAATTAAAAATACACTTTGTTAGTATGCAAGTCTGAACAAAGACAAGGAATTCAAGGAGGACAAACTCCATATCTTCGACCAATATATCAATCTAAGATCACTTGTCAAGATTAATCAGGTGAATCAACTAAGGTACTTTTATATTCTTTATCACCCATTGGGATTCAATAAGGTAGTTAATGTACATCTTATTTTCATTTATTATTCTCAAATATTGTGCACTATCTCTCTTGATTATTGTCACAGCTAAAGAAATGTGTGAACTTGACCTTAGGAGATTCAACATGCCTTAATATTCCTTGAAATTATTCCATGTGATTAATGAGTAGATTTGTAATTACCTAGATTGTAATGAAAAATAAGTGAGGAATTTTGGTGATGTTACTATTTTCCTCTATCCTTGCATTTAGAAAGGCATGACATTAAATGATGATATTGCTTCACCTATTCTTTCTAGTCAAATACTGAGTTGGTTGTATTTATTAATATAGATTACCTTCTCTAGTTAATTAATTAGTCTTGGAATAATCAGAAAAATTAGTGTTGATCCTAGGGGTTGCTAAGGGATGAGCATATTAATTGTTCATGGAATCTTCATGAGGTTGTCTTTCCAAAGGATAGTTAATAAAATATTATGATGCTACAATTAATGTCTGATTATAGAAGAACGATGAAAATAATGTTTCCCAAGTGGGTGGCAACCGACAAAGAACTGTTTGGGGGTAACTGAACCCTACAGAGAGTTGCATACCCAAAAATTCAGGTACTAGATAATATGACGATCAATAATAAACTTAGTTAATTGGTAGTTCTTCTCTTGCTCAAAGGTTTGGCTAGAGCCCATGTGGCTTGATGATGCCAATATACTTTGGTAGTGAGCAAGCCTTACTTGATGTATGCATCATTATAACTGTTTGGTCAGAGACTTTGGAATTAAATTTTATTTGTAGTTGCAACTAATGCGTTATTTATTGTAAATGGTAAAATGACTTATATAATTTTGATTATTAGAAGGAAAAAAATATTAGTAGAAATTTTTGAGTTTATCTAACTAGGTTGTACATGTTTGGTGCCGACCTATTTGGTGTTGTACATTAGAAGTGTATATGTTTCATTAAGTCTGACCTAATTGATATTTTTTTAGATCGCAGAGGGTATAAATGCAAGGTGAATTGTTGTGTGGATGTGTGTGTGATGCGAAACATGTGAAAGTGATCAAGTGTGTTGATATGAGTGTGAACCTTAATGCTTATGACTTCCTGATGTAGTGAGCAAAAGGTGTCTACATTTCAGTTTGTTTGATGAGTTGTTTATGCTTTAGTGGAATTGTGCCTTTGGCATATGAGAGATGCATTGATAGTAGTTCAAATTGGACGTGAGCCACCCCTTCTTTCTTCTTTCTTCTAGATAGTGACTCCTTTGGTAGTGAGCCTTTCTTTATCTTTTTGGGCAGTGAGCCCTTGGTAGTGAGTCTTATTGTATTCAAAGTTATAATTCATATATTAGTGAGCTAATCCTCGCCATGGTTTTTCCCTTGTATTTTCCACGTAAATCTCATGTTGTTATGTGTTTGATGTGTCTACATTACTGCTTTACATGTTTACATTCTATTAATGCATGTTAAGGGTTTATGGTGGATAAGGGTTTTAGAACTAATGTAGATCTGAATGTTAATGAGGGTTTTTGATGTTTTAAAAGTATACAATTGATTCACCCCCCTTTTAGTTGTCTTGTGCATCTAACAATTGGTATCAAAGTTGTGGTTCCTAGGAAGAAGCTTAATCGTTTGAGGTAGATCTTGATGACACACAAGAATTAAGGTGTCAAAGGTCCCTTGTTTGATGGAACAAATTATACCTATGGGAAAGCTAGGATGGAGTCTTTCTTAGGCTTTGTTGGATTTTGTGTTTAGAAGTCTGTTGAAAGAGGTTACACTATGCTTGCAAATGGAACATCAACTGATGATGAGATCAAGGCATATGAGATAAATGGAAAAGAAAGGAATGCAATCCCGAGCGGTCTTAATAATTCAGAACTTATGAAGGTTATAAGCTAAAAGTGTGCTAAAGATGTCTAGACAAAGCTGGAAGGAATCTATGAAGGAGATGAAAAGGTCAAACAAGAGAAGATGTAGATTGACAAAGCCAAATTTGAAACCCTAAGGATGTCTGAAGATGAAGATATTTCTGCCTACATGCTCAAAGTTGATGAAGTTTTCAATGCCATCAATGGTCTTGGTGGAAATCTGGATGAAAGCAAAGTTGTGAAAAAGGTATTAAGGACTCTACCTAAAGCTTATAGTCATAAAGTTTCTACTATTGAGGAAACTCAAAATTTGGATCATTATTCTAGAGATCATATGTTTGGTGCTTTAACTTCTTTTGAAATGAGAGAGTTTGGACAAGATACTACAAGAAAAGAAATTGCTTTTGAAGTCTGCAAAGTGGAAAAGGATGATGGATTGGATTCAGATGATCTTGATGAGGTGGAAGCGAACTTTGTGAGGAGGTTGAAAAAGGGTACTAGAAAATAAAAAGGTAAGCTACTTTTCAAATGTTTCAATTGTGGAAAGATAGGTCATTATGAATCTAAATGTCCAATCAAAGTTACTAATGAAAAACAAAAGGATCATAAGGGTAAATTTTTCAAGAAGAGTTAACTATTATGTTGAAAAGGACATTGGTGTATCTGATTATGAAGAATCAGATTATCTTAATGAAGACAATGATGAATGCTTGTTCATGGATCTAAATGTTGGAACTAATTCTACTAAGCTTGAAAGATGTGTGAAGGAAAGTGCTCTAGAAATTGAAGGAACTATTTTAATTGCTTTTCATGCTAGAGAAGAGAATAATTATTGGATCATTGGTAGTGGATGCTCAAATCATATGACATGTGATAAGAGTAAGTTTTTAAGCTTGAAAAGTATGATGGTGGTCTTGTTAAATTTGGTGATGATACATCTGCTAAGATCTATGAAAAATGTTCAATTAGTTTTGATGGAAAGTATAATACAAATGATGTTCTATATGTCAAGGGTCTCTGACATAATATTCTAAGTGTAGGAAAAATGTGTAGAAAAGGATATAATCTTGTATTTAAAAATGGTGGTTGTGAAATCAAAAAAGGAAGGTCTAGTATTTTGGTTGCTGCTAGAACAACAACAAGAGGTAATGTCTATCAACTCAAAGGTAATGGTGCAAAGTGCTTTATGTCTCAAAATAATGAAAGTTGGCTATACATAGAAGAACGGGTCACATTAACTTTGATAGCCTTGCAATGATAAGTTCTATTGATGTTGTGAGAGATTTTCCAAAGATTACAAAGCCTATCAATGTAATCTACAAAGAATATCAAGTTGGAAAGAAACCAAAGGAAAGACTCAAGACAAAAGAAAATTCTACCACAAGTCCCTTGGAGTTAGTGCATACAAATTTGTGTGGACCTACCGTAATTAGAAGCTCATATGGTGATAGGTATTTCATGTTATTAATTGATTATTATTCTAGAATAGCTTGGGTTACATTTGTCAAAAAAAATTCAGAAGCTCTAAACAAGTTTAAATTATTTAAGGCTATGGTTGAAAATGAAATGAATCTAAAAATCAAATGTTTGAGGTCTGATAGAGGTGGTGAGTTTACTTCAAATGAGTTTAATTTTTTTTTTGAAGATCATGCAATAAAGAGGAATTTATCAGCCTCTAGAACTCTACAACAAAATGGAACTATGGAAAGGAAAAACAAAATAGTTCAAGAACCAGCTAGGACAATGATGAAGGAAGCTAATCTTCTAAATGTCTATTGGAGAGAAGCAATTCATACTGCAATCTAAATTATTAATAGAGGTCAAGCAAGAGAAAATATTTCAAAGAATCCCTATGAGTTATGGTATGGTAAACCCCCTACTATGAAGTATTTCAAAGTTTTTGGAAGCAAATGTTATATTAGAAGAGATGAGGAAAAATTAGGTAAGTTTGATGCAATATTTGATGAAGGAATCTTCCATGGAGACTCTACAAAAAGCAAGGACTATTGGTGCTATACTAAAAGGTTGAAGAAGATTGTTGAGAGTGCAAGTGTCAAGGTGGATGAAGAATCACATCAAAGTTCAGTATTGGTAGAAGGATATGAATCTAATGAATCCCCTTGTAGTGAAGAAGAAAAGGTTGAAGAAAAAGGAAAAGAGTTGACAATTGAAGAGGAATAAGCTTTAGAAAAGAATCCTAAGACTCCTAAGTATGTGTAGAAGAATCATTCAAAATATCATATTATTGGAGATAATAGAAAAGGTGTGCTAACAAGGAAAAAAACTGCTATGAAAGAGGAATAATTAAATTTTTGTTTACTTTTTGTGGTGGAACCAAAAACAGTGACTGAGGCATGCAAAGATGAAAATTGGGTCAAAGCAATGAAGGAAGAGTTAGAACAAATAGAGAAGAATTTGACTTGGGGATTAGTCCCAAGACCAACAGACAAGAATATGATTGGTACTAAGTGGGTGTTCCGAAACAAACTAAATGAAGATGGAAAAGTTGTCATAAACAAGGCTAGAATTGTGTGTAAGAGTTACTCACAAGTTGAAGGTATAGACTAAGGAGAATTTTTCTCTGGTTGCAAGAATGGAAGCTATCAAAATGTTTTTAGCTTTTGCAACACATAAATATTTCAAAGTATATCAGATGGATGTGAAGATTGCATTCTTGAATGGTGAATTGGAAGAGGAGGTATACATTGAAAAACTAGAAGGTTTTTAGTTGTTAGAAGATGCAAACATGGTATGCAGATTGAAGAAAGCATTGTATGGATTGAAGAAAGCTCCCAGAGCTTGGTATGTAAGGTTAGATATGCAACAAGGATTTAGAAAAGGTACTATAGATAGAAATTTATATTTCGAAGTTGAAGGAGAACAAATCTTGATTGTGGTGGTATATGTTGATGACATAATATTTGGAGGAAATGAAGATATGTGCAAGAGGTTTATAGAGGAAATGCAAAAAGAATTTGAGATGTCAATGTGCAGGGAGATGAATTTCTTCCTTTGTTTACATATCATTCAATCAAAGAAAGGTATATTCATATCACAATCTAAGTATGTTAAGGAATTGTTGAAGGAATATAGAATGGATGACTCTAAAATAGTATGTACTCCTATGGTTACTAGTTGTAAGTTGAGCAAGAATGACGAATATTCCAAGATAGATCAAAGCAAGTGTAGATCAATTATTGGTGGACTATTATATATCTTGCTGCTACTAAACTGGATATCATGCAGTCAATTTGTCTTGTGGCTATATTTTAAGAAGATCCCAACGAATCTCATGTTGCAACAATGAAGAGGATATTCAGATATTTTGAAAGGAAATTTGGATTATGGTTTGTGGTATCATAAGGATATTGACTTCTCCTTGAGTGCATATACAAATGAAAATTGGGGCGGATGTGCAAATGACAAGAAAAGTAAGAGTGGTGGTGCTTTCTTTCATGGAAGCAGGTTGGTTTCATGGCTAAGTAAAAAGCAAGATTTAGTGTCATTATGTATTGCAGAAGCAAAATATATTGCAGCAACATCATGCTACACACAGGTGTTATGGATGAAGAAAACATTGAAAGATATCATAGTTTGATATGATGAACCTATTCCTATTTTGTGTGACAATACAAGTGCAATCAATATTTCAAAGAATTTAGTAATGCATTCAAGAACAAAAAATATCTCATTCCGATATCATTTCTTGAGAGAGAAAGTTGCAAAGAATGAGGTGAAGTTGGAGTATGTGCCTACTAAGGACCATGTTGTTGATATTTTAACAAAGGCTCTTCCAAAAGATACTTTTGAGTATCTTTGGGAGAAGTTAGGGGTTATTGCTCCTCCATCTTTCAACTAGATGCATAAGTATGTGAATCTGTTCAGGAAGCATTTCAAGCTATATCTCTTGGTCTTGGATTGATGTTGAAGGCTACCTCTTAGGGGGAGTAGGTAGTAGTGGTTGTTGATTGGTGTATACAGGTGTTTCCCTTTGTTGTCAAAGGGGGAGAGTAAGAGAGTTGGATGAGTTTATGGTCCTTTTCCATTGATATCAAAGGGGGAGAGAGATGGCTGAAAAACCATAGTGCATAAGTTGATATGGTCTAAAGACCATAGGGGGAGAGAGTATGGAGAGTTATTGTCTAAAGAGAAAAGGAGGAAAGTGATTTAGAAAGGTGTTGTTGGTGTTGCAGGAGAAGAGTTGTCCCTATCAGAGGGTGTACTGCTTATTGTAGTATTGTTGTTGGTTGCTTTTGTTATTGATGGTTTTTCAGGTGTTTCCATCAATGACAAAGGGGGAGATTGTTGGAAACTTGTGTTTTCATTGATGTCAACAGATCATTGTTGCATTGATTTCAACCCCTGAGGAATAAAGTGTGTTCAAGTGTGTTGGTTGCATTATGTTGGTTATTTTTATTGTCATTAGTGTCAACCTCTAATATATCAATGATGAGTATGTTCTTGTGGATATAAACCCCTTAGATGGTTGAGATGTTGATAAGGTGTTGAAGATGTTGAGATGGTGTTTATGGTGCTTGGTTTCCAAGCGATTTTGAGAAAATTTGTATAAAAGAGAGTTCAGTGTGATGGAGTGGTGTTCGGTGTTTTGCTCCACATTTATTCATTCTTGAAGATATGATCATGTGGTTTGGAATTGATGATTAGAGGTGTTTAGAGGTGTTATATCCAGAGTTTTAGGTTTTGGATCATTGTATAGTGAAATATGTGTTTGACAATATGTCTGTTTGGTAAAATAGGGTGTCTAGGAGAAATGAGATTACTTTGTATTTATCCATAGTGAAGTTTCTGGTGTTGCAGATCCAAAAACATGCTTGTAATACTTTGATCTACCTTCTCTTGAAGTTTTAGGTGTTGAGTTGTTTGTCAAGGTTGTTTGTTGTGCTGGATGTTTGTGACATTATGTCTGGTTGCACAAAATGAAGGTGTTCTTGAGTTTTAGGTGGTTGCAGTGATTTTGCAGAATATTCTGATGATGTTGGAATATTCTAAGAAGTTGTATGAATAGTTTGGAATGTTTTTGTCTAGCCTGTGAGATGTTTCTAGACCTTTAGAGGTGTGTTTGGAGTTTCTTGTTAGTGTTAGTGTAGGTTTGGTTGACTTGGTGTGCTAGCACTAATTGTAGAGGATAATTATTGATTGAGGAAGTTTTTTTATGTAGATTTGTGTCCTAGTTAAGTAGTGGCATGGTTTGGATTCAATTCTTTATGTTGTTGAAGTGTTTGGTTCCAACCTATTTGGTGTTGCATGGTAGAAGTGTATACATTTCATTAAGGTCGACCTAATTGATATTGTTTTAGGTCATGGAGGGTATAAATGCAACATGAATTGTTGTTTGGATGTGTGTGAAGTTTGTATAATGCAAAAGATGTGAAAGTGATCAAGTGTGTTTATCTGAGTGCAATTCTTAATGCCTATGACTTCCTAATGCAGGGAGCAAAAGGTGTCTACATTTCAATCTATTTGATGAGTTGTTTGTGCTTCAGTGGAATTGTACCTTTGACATATGAGAGATGCATTGTTAGTAGTTCAAATTGGCAGTGAGCCACCCCTTCTTTCTTATTTCTTTTGGATGGTGAGTCCTTTGGTAGCGAGTCACCGATAGTGAGCCTTTATTTATCTTTTTGGGAAATGAGCCCTTAGCAGTGAACCTTATTGTTTTCAATGTTGCAATTCATATATTAGTAAGCTAATCCTCACTGTGGTTTTTCCCTTCTTGGGTTTTCCACGTAAATCTAATGTTGTCATGTGTTTGCATTTAATTCTTTACATGTTTATATTTTGTTAATACATGTTAAGGGTTTAATGGTGGATAAGGGTTTTAGAACTAATGTAGATCTGAATGTAAATGAGGGTTTCTGATGTTTTGAAATTATACAAGTTCACCCCCCTCTTATTTTTCCTGTGCATCTAACACTTTGTACCTGTGAACAACCTCTTTATGCTCCAACCTATCCTTGTTCCTGTAGATTAAATCTACATTCAACTATTCATCTTTATTTGTACATCTAAGGAGTTGATTTTATAGACTTCTATTAACTAACACTTTCACATTTTTCTTTTTTATATTATTGATTACTTTGAGTGTTTTTGGCACATTTTTTGATTACATGCATGTAGGGAGATAGTAGTATTTTATTTTTCCTTGGAATCCTCATTCTTAAGTTTTATTTTTGATTCTTTTGTAGGTACTTCTCCCTCTTCTTCAACCTTATTATTTTTCTCACTACTAGAACACTTATGACTCATTGACCATTTGCTATCACAATTCCAACATAGGCCTTTTTATCTTTTTTCTCTCTTTTTTAGGAGAGAGCTTACTAATTTCTCTTAGGTTAAATATTTTGTCCATATTTTTACTAGTAGGATTAGTCATATTTATATTAGTTACTCTCATGGTTTCACCTTTGGTGGTGTTTTGTTTATCAATATGCAAAGCTTGTTGCATAGCTTTCCTAACTATACAAGGTTCCAACAAATGGACATCATGTTGAATTTGGTCCTTAAGTCCATTGATGTAAAATTGTAGCCTTTGGTAAGGTGTCACCTCAAGAGCTCAAAGTGCCAATATCAAATGCTCAACATTATATACATATATAGACCTTAATTATTTTAAATTTCTTAGCTGGGTAAAATAACTTCCAATGCATGGTTTCTCATAAAAGGTTGCTAATTCTTTACTAAATTCTTGCCAATTGAACATTTGTCCTTGTTTGTCACTCATCTTCCATTGGTATCATTGGAAGATCCTAATTCTAAATATAGTAAATCTATGCCAACCATGGAGATATTTGGTATATTATGAAGTTTAAATTGTTCGACGAGGCTTATCCATGAAGTTACATTTCTACCATCAAATTTATGAATGTTTATTCTTGGTAGGTATAGTTGTTGACCTCAAAAAGGTTCTCTTATCCCTTGATTAGGTTTATTAGAGTTGTAACCACATTGGTAATTTTTTTGGGAATTTATTTATTATAATAATTCCTCTATAAAACTATCTAAACACTCATTTAAAGATTTTACAAATGGGTCAAACAATTTATCTTTAATGAAATGTATCATTGTTTCATGTCCTTGCTGAATTATTTCCTCAATTTTAAGTGGTAGAAAACAAAATGGATCCTTAGATTTTGTATGTGAAGAAAGGTCCTCTAATCCTAAAGATGACATGGCTTTAATTATGTTTTTATTTTAAGATTTATTAAGGTAGGAAAGTATTAGAACTAAACCTACCTAATTTTTGATAAGTTTTTTAAAAAACATAATTTTATTAAATTCCAAAAATTGCAGCCGATAGAGAAAATTAATAAAAGTTTTGACTAAACTTTGACTACTAAATGAAATAACTTATTTTATTTCTAATTGTATAGTCATAAAATTGCACCCCTTGCAATTTCACATACATTCTTGCATTTGCTTTAGTGTCCACTCCCTTAGCATCTTGAGTAGGCTCATTTTAGCCTCTGCATTAGCCCTTTTTCCTTCTTAGGATGCTCCAACACCCCTTTTCAATAGCTACCCTAATGTGTCAGCTTTGCATCAGCTTTGTGCTTTTCCTGTTCACGTCATTTTGTAGCTTGATGTGTCCAGACACTAGCGCGTCGTGCGAACGTTTGCGTGTCGTGCTAGCGTCCTGTGATGTTTCAATGTTCAAATGATAATTTTCGTGCATGATTTCCACTTGTCACCTCCTTTGGTCAGTGGTAATAGCTTGGGAGGCCTTGAAACAAATGAAGAAGATTCTTTTGCCTCATTAAAAGCTATCCTTTCAGTCCATTTTTCTCTCTGAACTTCTTTTAGCTCCACTCTCCTTCTAACTTCTCTCTTGCTTTGGCTCTAGCCTTCTACACTCCAACTCTTGCTTGCATAAATTCATATGGCTTGTTACACCGAAATTCTTACATCCTTTCAAGCTCTTTTAGCTTCACTCTTGCAGCTCTATTTCCCTATCTCATGCTTGTGAGCATCCTTGGATTGCATATCCCCTTCCTATTGCATCTATACTTTGTGGTACGGGTTCTCGTCCTTGAGCGAGGATTAATTTTATCACTCACACTTGGTGGTGTGGGTTCTACTCTTGAGTTGGTTTTGATTTCACCACATGATTTTTCAATTTTGGTTACTCTTTCTCTCTATCTTTCTGGTTGTCCATGGAGGTGGGAACACCAAAACGGGGGTTTGACTGAGGCAAACCCCTATACAGCCCCAACACTTTCTCCAAATCTTACAGATGTAGGTATTGAAGGCATCTACTAGTTGGAGGCTTCATTACTTGGATTATTGTGAGTATCTTCTTCATTTCTATCTCTTCTTCTCTTTATCTTTGTCATCTACACTTCACTTTATTGTAGTTCTATTGTATTCTGTTACCTTTGCACATTTTGGAAGTTCTCAGTAATTAGAATAGAAGTAGTCACTTTGTCATTTTCTGTGACATTCTTATTTTTTCGTCTGTATGAGATGCCAATGCGCCTCGGGGATGCTAGCGCTCCACGCTGTCGTCTGTATTCTACGTTGCCATCCTTTGGCCGAGAGCTTGTTAGTTTGTCCAGAAAATCTCTGTGACCCACTCTTTCGGATTCTGAAACTCTCATTGTTGTTCTTAAGGTAGTTTAGGGCAGTTCGCCCCGTGACGCTCTCTGATTGAAGAGAACTCATGAGTAGCGAATCCCCCTTCCCTACATTTTGAACTCGACGTGAAGAGGGTTATTTTTCAAAAAAATAGGAATTTATTTACCCCTACTTGTCAGGGTCGTAACTTTTGACTCGGTGCTTGGAATTCAGAACCATTTGCATCGTTGGAAATGTCTCCTAGAGAACCAATTTAGTCCTTAAAATACCAGTTCCTTTGAAAATCAAATTTTAAGAACCGATGCAAGTTCCGACCTCAAATTCTGGTATGAAGGTGATCCGGTGGACATTTTTAAGTGAAAATTGAAGTGTCTCGTTTCTCTCCAGGATCTACACCATCAGAAAGATCTCAGCGTCCTGGTTCCAACGCAACTCGAATGAAGCAAAAAGGAGTCCGTTTGCGCAAGTTATGGCCAGTCAAACCTTCGGTCAAACTGGAATCAGGGGCGTCCAGAAGGCAAAAAAATGGCATCATCAAAAATCAATGAAACCAGCGTCATTGCGAAGAGCTCATTGTAAGCTTTCCAATGCAATTCGTTTCGTCAAAATCCGACATCGGAGGCTCAACTTATCAGCGGTCAAAGTTTGCAGTTGACTTGTTGAGGTGGATCGTACGGATGCTGACGTCAGCAGTCAGTCCGTACTGTACGGAATAAAAATTGATGAATCTGGGCATGACACGTGGTGGCTGAGTCATTGTATGGACCAATCACCATGCGACACGTGGCAGTCCGTACATCCGTACCTCGGTCAGTGTTGAGATGACACGTCATCAGTTTGCACAGTCAGCATAACACGTCAGCTCCACGTCGGCATCCAGCTGGGAGACACGTCGGCTCAGAGTCGGTGTACACATCAGCTCTGTCAGCGAATGAGGTGTTGCCACGTGGCAGTGGTCTGGCGCGCCATGTGTCCCATCATTCTCTCATCCTCCATCCGGCGGTTTGGATATGGTTTGTTTGTTAAAAAATATGGTTGGGGGATTTGAACCCCCAACCCATTGCCACCAAATTTAGCCGCTAGCCGTTGCACCAAATCCGCGGCTCTAACGGAAAACTGGGAGCAGTTGGTTTTGTTAAAGTAAACTTAGTAAATGGCTAATAAAAGGCAGCGGCGGGGGTTGAACCCCCAACCGCTAGCTTAATAAAAGGCTTAGTCGCAAAGCCGAATGCCTTAAAATAAAACAAACTCCCCTATAATTTAAAAATGATAACAAACATTAATCTTTTTAAAAGATTAAATCAAAACTAATTAAAATCTCCTAAGCCCGAAATGAATAATAAAAAGGGCTAAAATAAACATTAAGGGGATTATTAAAGATTTATTATGTATAAATAGGGGATTTATTTTTGTTAGGGGAAATTTGTAATGATCTTTATGTATTTTGGAGAGATAAGGTGGATTTGGGGAATATTTTCAAATCAATTGGTTAGTAACCAATTTGAGCAAATTCTTTGTATAAAAAGGGGTGTGAGGTGAGAGTTGGGTAATCAAGTTTTCTTTCAGGTGACAAAGTCTTGAAGCTGTGGAGATAATCGAAAGAGAGGTCTTGTAGAGATTCCATTCTTGCACGTCAGAGCGTTGTTATGCTGCCGAAGTGCTTGGAGAATGATTGTGGTGCTTTGTAATTGATTTTGGAGTTAATCGGATCGGTCTCTCTATTGGAGTGGACCCAGAGACGTAGTCACATTTGTGACGAACTCCGTTATCAATCGTTGTTTGCACTTCTCTTCTTCTCTCTCTTTCTTTCTCTCATTTCCTTCCTTTCTGTTATAATCACCTTGTTATTACTTTCATTTTGTCATTTCCATAAGTTAATTTTGATTTAATTAACTTGAAATAATCATTGTAAAAGCATTGTAAAAGTTAAGCATTTAAATACTGCAATCTAGTCTAGATCCTATACAGATCAGAAGGCCTCCAAAAATGCGAAATACTAGAACCTAGAAAATACCGAAAAAATTAGAAAATCTAGATTTTCAATTTTTCTTAGTTCTTACCAAAATGAATTTAATATCCTTTTTTATTAGCTCAATATCTAATTTTGTTCAAAATTTTAATGATATTCCATTTCATGCATGTGATGGTGACTTGGCTTTACCCATTTCACTTGACATCTTTGATTCTTCTCATGAAAGTCCTCTTACTTCAGAGGATATTTTGTTGCAAGAAGGTGAAATCATTGATACTTTTCTTAATGTTACTCTACCTTCTATTCATTCCAATGCACTCTCTCCTAGAGATGATGCATTTGTGAATGACGAAACTCCTCCTCATTCCAATGCACTCCCTTTTGGGGATGATGCATTCGTGAATGATGAATCTCTCGTACCTTCCAATGCATCCTCTTCTAGAGACGTAACATTTTTGAATGATGAATTTATTATCTATTCCAATGCAATATAATCTAGAAATGATGCATTAGTGAAGGATGAATCTACTTTCACATTTGATCCTGTTTGGATTGATGTTGAGAACATGTCTTCAAATAATTATTCTACTAGTTGTGATGAGTCTGTAAATGTAATCTATGTCTCTGCTACCCCTCAAAGGATTAAGAGACTAGTCATTTACGTGACTCCAGCTAGTCCTTCTCCTAAAAGGATTTGTTCTATTGATGGTGTTCCATTTGATGGTGATTCTCCTGACCTTTCAAAGGCTCCCTCTTATAGAGCAATAGCCCATACTTATGAGAATAAAATGAATAAACAACCAAGTTTTCCTCCAACACCTAAACCTACGACTAAAGCACCCCGTGATAGCGATCTTGTCGAACAACTCCAATTTTCTCCGGCTAAGATCTCATTGTGGGATGTGCTTTAGTTTGCTCTGATTTATCAAGGAATGCTCCAAGAAGCCTTGCAAAAGATCCTCTTTCCTTCTTTTTCTAGGCTGGAAAGTGTTGATGCGTTGATAACTCATATTCATGTAGATTTGTCGAATATTACGTTCTATCCACAGGAACTCCTGCCTCTGAAAGTACAGAAATAAGCGGACCCTTTAATGATCATAGTTAACATTAATAAAATTGGTATTAGACATACTCTCGTTGACGTCGGTTCAACACTCAACATATGTAGTATTGATCTATTGCCTAAAATTAATATTGATTCATCTTCTCTTAATGCTTCTTCTGTTATTATTTGTGGGTTCAATAATTTTGGGCGACAAGCTCTAGGTACGATAGTATTACCTTTGCGGCTTGGACCCATTACTGTACCCACTCTAGTATATGTTATGTCAAAAAAATTACGTATAACCTTCTTCTTGGTAGACCATGGATTCATGCTATGGATGCAATCCCTTCTACCTTGCATAAATGCTTTAAGTTCATTTGTAAAAATAAAGTAGTCACAACCAAGGCTGACCCTAATGTTATGCACCTATGTGAGATGGCAGCTGTTGGTCAGGCTTTAGTTGTGCCTACTCTTATTCCTTTAGTGTCTTCCAATGTGTCGATGTTTACTCGAGCAATATCTACTACAAAGGATACTCTTAAGATAGATGTCCTTGAAGAAGATCTTTCTGAAGTAAGAAATTCTAAGTCTACATCTTTTCAAAAGAATGCATGTCTTGGTGATGATTGGGGTTCCTTAGACTTTATAGACTTCTTCAATGGAGAATATAAAGTCAACCCGATCCACTCAGACCTTTTGATAACATCATCCACACCTGCTATCAGAGATGGTTGTTCTTCTGTATTGTGGGATAGTGTGAGAAATAATTGTAATGTTCTTAGTGTTGATCCTCCTTCTAAGGAAGATGATTACACTTCTGTTAAGGAGGATAATGTTGATAGTCCTATTAAAGAGGATGATGGTGATCCCATAGAGGAGTGTGATCCCCGTTGTTGGGAAAATTCTCTTTATAAGGATTCTCCTTTTCAAGATTTGCAAACAAGTTATGGCCCTGACTTTAAGCTTGTTTCTAAATATGGTTATGAGCGTAAAGGTTGTGGGTGTAACAAACAAGGAATTCAGGTCCCTATAGAATTCACACCCCATAAGCGTAATTTTGGGCTTGGTTGCTTGAATGGGAAATCTAAACAAAAGCCATCGTTGAGTGACGAGAATCCTTCTCAACCTCATTCTGTTGAAAAGATTCTTCCTCCATTGTCTTCTATCTTTGTGCCTTCTTCTCCTTCTTCTTGTGAGAAGTCAAACCTTTCTCCGCAAGAGAAAGGGTTACTTCCTACTCCTCATCCTCTATCTGAGCAAGAGTGTATTTTGTTACGACTTCTAAAATCCTGTGTAATTACTCTTCCTTCTCCTACATGCAAGAAGTCTCATGAACATGATAAAGAAAAAAATTCTTTCTATGCATACCATCGAGTGCCTGGCCATTCCACTAGTGAATGTAAGGCCTTGAAGGATAAAATAAAACAACTTCATGATTAATAAACCCACCTCTTCTTCAAATGACAAGTGATATAAAGGTTTTCCTCTATCATGTATGTTTGCATGGTTCTCCTCCCCTGTATGTTGGGGATAGTGATAACTCATCTTGGAGATGTGTGTATTTCTTAAAGGACCCCCTCTTTTCTCTCTATCTTTCAAATGAAGTGTCCCTTGAGTGGACCCATTTTTTCTCTTGAAGGGTTCCCAAGGGACCCTCCTTTGAAATTTTTTAACTCAAATGAATTCTTTGCGTCTAGCTTGGGGCAGCCTGACTAGACCTCGCCTTTCAAACAACACATCCCTTGAGTGGACCCCTCTTCTTTTGAAGGGTTACCAAGGGACTCCTTTGAAAGTTTTTTGAATTATCAATGGTCTACGTGACTGTCTGCTTACTTTCCTACGTGTTCGCTTTCACTTTGCAAGTGTGCCTGTGAAGCCGCTTTTTGACTCTGTAGAGTCTACATTCCTTGGGTTTCCTCCATATGAGAGATCTTGGGGGACACCTCCCTATAAGTCTATGGGCTTGTAGGATGCTTCTTCTAAGCCTCCTCCATGCAAGATATCTTGGGGGTTGCTCCCCTGTAGGCCTGCGAGGTTGTAGGGAACTTTCTTTAGGTTTCCTCCATGTGAGAGATCTTGGGGGATACCTCCCTGTAGGTTTGCAGGTCTATAGTGCGCTTTCTTGGGTTTCCTTCATACGAGAGATCTTGAAGGACACCTTCCCTGCAGATTTGTGGGTTTGTAGGGCACTTTCTCAGTTTCCTCCATGTGAGAGTTCTTGGAGTATGCTTTCTTGTAGGTCTGCGGGTCTATAAGGAACTTTTCTAGGTATCCTTCATGTGAGAGATATTGGAGGACACCTTCCTTGCAGGTCTGTAGGCCTGTGAGGTGCTTACATTCTTAAATTCTTTTTCTTCTCAATTGTATATACCAGATTGAAGATCTACATCTTCATCTTGTGTATATACCCTTCCTCTCTTCCTTTTAGAATTCTTCTATTTGTTAATTTGGGGATGATGCATAGTATTGAGACAACCTTCTACATCGAGGTCTCTTTACTTTTCTGACTCAAATCCTTTAGTTTTCTATATTCTAACATTGTCGTCTAGTGTAGGTTTTTATTGTCTAATGCATTGGTTTTGCAGGTCTTTAGCCCGGGGGCATGCTTCTGTGGTTCGAAGGGTTATCTGCTTCCTCTACAGTATCCTTTTGGCATATGATGTTATTTATGTTTAGTAGATCTCCTTTAGCGTGCATATTAATGTAGATCCATATGCCTGTTAAAGTGGAGGCAAAATGTATAGTTGTAAAATTACACCCCTTGCAATTTCACATACATTCTTGCATCCACTTTAGTGTCCACTCCCTTAGCATCTTGAGTAGGCTCATTTTAGCCCTTGCATCAACCCTTTTCCCTTCTTAGGATTCTCTAGCACCCCTTTTCAATAGCTACCCTCACATGTTAGCTTTGCATCAGCTTTGTGCTTTTCTTGTTTGTGTCATTTTGTAGCGTGACGTGTCTAGACACTAGCACATTGCATAGATTTTTGCGCACCGCGCTAGCGTCCTACGACGTTTCAATGTTCAAACGATCATTTTCGTGCATGCTTGCCACTTGTCACCTCCTTTGGTCGGTGGTAATGGCTCGAGATGCCTTGTAACGACTTAAGAAGCTTATTTTCCCTCATTAAAAGCTATCCTTTCAAACCATTTTTCTCTCTGAACTTCTTCTAGCTCCACTCTCCTGCTTCTAGCTTTTCTCTTTCTTTGGCTCTAGCCTTCTACACTCCAACTCTTGCTTGCATAACTTCATATAGCTTGTTACACCGACATTCTTACATTCTTTCAAGCTCACTTAGCTTTACTCTTATAACTCTATCTACCTATCTCATTATTTTGAGCATCCTTGGATTCTATATCCCCTTCCTATTGCATCTATACTTTGTGGTACAGGTTCTCCTCCTTGATTGGGGATTGCTTTTATCACCCCTTTTATGATACATGTTCTCCTCCTTGAGCGGGGATTGTTGTTATCACTCATACTTGGTGGTGCGGGTTTTGCTTTCACCACATGCTTTTTCCATTTTAGTTACACTCTTTCTCTCTATCTTTTTGGCTGTCCGTGGAGGCAGGAACGCCAAAACGAGAGTTTTACTGAGGCAAACCCCTATACAACCCCAACACTTTCTCCAAATCTTACAGAAACAAGTATTGAAGACATCTAATAAATGGAGGCTTCATTGCTTGGATTATTGTGAGCATCTTCTTCCTTTCTATTTCTTCTTCTCTTTATCTTTGTCATCTACACTTCACTTTATTGTAGTTCTATTGTATTCTGTTACCTGCACACATTTTGAAAGTTCTTAGTAATTAGAATAGAAGTAGTCACTTTGTCATTTTCTATGACATTCTTGCTTTTTGGTCTATATGAGACGCCAACGCGCCTCGGGGATTCCAATGCACTGCGTTGTCATCCTTTGGCCAAGAGCTTGTTAGTTTATCCAGAAAATCTCTGTGACCCGCTCTTTCAAATTTTGAAACTCTCATTGTTGTTGTTCCTGAGGTAGTTTAGGGAAGTTCGCCTCGTGAGGCTCTTTGATTGAAGAGAACTCATGAGTAGAAAATCCCCCTTCTCTAAACTAATAAAAAATTACAAAGAAATAATCCTACCTAATTTTTCATAAGTTTTCCAAAAATGTAAATTTTTAAAAACAATTCCAAAAATTGTAGCCTATAGAGAAAATTAATGAAAAAATATAAAATATTAATAACGTTAAGAAAAATATCCTTCAAAGTATGATTTTTTTAATGATATTATCTAATGCATACCTAAAAATACCAAAAAAATGATCGAAATTCGTACTTTTTTGGAAGTTATGGTTGAAAAAAATGTTGGCCCAAATTGTAGCTCTCATACCACTTGTTATGATATTTCCTAGAAATATTTATAAAAATTAAAAATATAGCATACCACTTTTTGGGGGTGACCTCCAATAATCAAATAATAATATATTAATTCAATATTCTATGATATGATGATATGGGAGAGATTTCTATTCTTTATTTATAGGTTAAATTATGTAGGGACATACCCCTTCATCCTAATTAAGAGGTATTAGTGTATTAACTAATATTTATGTTAGGGTTAAACATGCAACAAGTGCTTATTCTTAGAAATATATAATATATACTTAAGAATATATCATATTAGGATCATATGTAATGAAATTTAATATTTATATACATATTATAATATATAATATATAAAATCACTTTGCTCGCTAAAATTTCTGCTTACAAATTTGAAGCAATCGAAACCCAACAAATGTATGTGAATCTCAGCAGTCCCAAATCATGATTTTTAATACTACCAAATTATGAATTCCAGAAAGAGGATTGAAGGAGAAGGCTGGGCACAACAATGAATCCCTCTACAGGTTAAGTTCTCTGAGCTTTAAAGCAATATCCTAAAACGAAGGCTAGACTTTGGCTTAGTTATAAAGACCAAGAAATGGAGGGAAGAGGACTTTGCAAAAATAGCCAAGGAGACATAAAATACTTGTGAAATGTTTGTTGAACCTCAAATCATATACCTATCTAAAGAAGTAGAGGAATACATATCAATCCTTGAAAACTTGGTAGTAATCTATAGATTTATTGGGCCTAGATTTGATAGGAAGAAAATAAGGGAGTGGGTAGAGAAGGCATGGAAAACACAAGCGATAATCAAATTATTTCCCAAGGGCTTCTTTATTGATGTCTTCACATCGAAAGAAGAAAGAGAAAGAGTATTGAATGGAGGATTATGGGAATTGGAGGGGCACCCATTGTTTATGGAGAAGTGGCATCAAAACTTCAATTCATTTCAATTAAACCCCTATGAACATCTTGTATGGATTTGCCTCTATAATCTACCCTTGGAATACTAGTCTGAGGGGTGCTTTGAAAAGATTGGGTGATCACTGGGTACTCTAATAGATGTGGATGTAGAACTATTCGAGGAAGACTCCTACCTATATGCAAGATTGAAAATTGCAATGATTAGACCGATGCCAAAGGAGATCTTGATATGTGTAAAAGGGGAAAAATGGAAGTAGACGGTTGAGATAGAAGAAAAGTATTTTTTCCTCAAATGTAGAGTAGGAAACATAATGAAAAATATTATGGAATAAAGAAGAAAGTGAAAGTATAGGAGAAAAATCAGAAGACCAAACTTGTCTGGAGGCTTAAAATTTAGGAAAAAATCCAAGAAATGGATGCTTGGAAAGAAGCTAAAAATACACCCCAAAGCATGGAGATAGGTGAGAAGCTTCTAGATAGGAATCTTAGCATGAGGAAGGAATTCATGATTGATCGTAAGATCTCAAATACTCTCATTCCAAAAGTAGCAGCTTGTGCGGAAAGGGAAGAAAAACATACTGTTGTGCAGTTTTCGCACACACGCCCCACTTGGAGTAGGGACCCTCTTTTCAGATGTCTTTTGACCTTTGGTTTTATTGGATCTATCTTTTGGGGGTCTTGATATGTTGGCTTTGCTAGCTTTGATCTTGCCTTGAAGCTTGAATTGGATACAATCGATTTTTAAACAAAATCCGGGTTTTCACCTGAATCCGGGATTTTCCAGCACCGGCGGATTTTCCCGGGCTCTGGTTCATGGTCTGTTCATTGTTGAATTTTCCGAATCTGGGTTTCTGCTTGACTCCGGGATTTTCCGGTTCTCACGGATTTTCCTGGACTGTGCTAAAATCCCGAACTTCGTTATATTCCCGGTTTTTGAATTTCCGTGAAATCTGTGTTCATCTGAATTTCCGCGTATCTTGGGATTTTCCGAAGTTCCATTTTGAGCTCGGGTTTCCGGATTTGTCAGACGCGTCTTGTCGCTCATTAATGACCGAGGTACCTTTGCTCAGTGGCGTAAATGGGTCGATTTAAAACCTTCTAAGCATCATTTTAGCTCCATCATTCACTTGTTTACTGCGTTGGCGTCTGAAGTGCTTCCTCCATTCGAGCTTTGAGCAGTGATCCTGAGTTGCTTGCGCGTGGATTGTTTGGTGCTGATTAAGGTTCCCATTGCTAGGACGTGTTTGCTTCGTGATTGCTTCTTTGACCTCAAGTTTCGACTGGATTGATCCATGGTAGGTTATCGATGGCCCCTCTTATTTGTTTGTGTGGTGATCGAGTTTTCTGTATTTGTGGTTATTTCGGGTCGGCCCATGCTTAGTCACAATTTCTTTTTTTATCGAGTTAGGGTTTGACCTATCTCTTCGAGAATCATCATCACCCGTGCCATATGAGCTTCTATTTATCCATTAGATAACGGGTGCATCCATTTCAGAGGGGTTCTGGGTGAGGTTCTTTGCCCTCCTAATGCATAATTTGCCATATTTTGCAAAGTTAGGGTTTTTTCGGTGTCTACCTAGAATGACAAATTCATTATGATTGGACGATTTCGCACTTATATTAAACCAATCCCTACCTTGTGAGGACTCGGAGTGCCCTAGATGGATCTTTATAGATGATATTTTAAACCTTGAGCCTACCCTGGTTTTAATGGCGGGGGTCTGGTTTTCGAATTTAGGGCATCATCGTTCTACCATGGGAATTCATCATTTGAGGGCTTAGGAAACTCGAAATCATGTGCATTCCGAATTTTGTTAAGTAGTGTCGATTTTGGGACCATTCGAATTCAGGTGAAGAAGTTTACACGATCGTTCAGTTGCCAGTTCGCGTGTCGTCCTTCGTCGGGTTCCCATGGTGTCCGCGAAATTTCTGCGCACATGGATTTTCCCGGTTTCGGCTGATTCCGCAGAGAATATCGATTTCCGGAACACTTCGAACTGTCCGTGAAAATCCGTCCCATCCGCATTTTTCTGGGTTTTTTTGTCTAGCTTTATCCTTTTCGATTTCTCGAGGATAGGATTAATGGATTGAATGCTAATTGCTTATTTCTCGTTACTAATGAACAAATTACATGATAATCTGATGATTTTTGGGCTATACTGACGATTTATTTGACTAATGATGTTTTGGCGAAAGGAATTCGTCTGGGTCAGATTTCTCCGAAATTCTGCCCGGACTGGATTTTTCCGGTCTACATGGTTTTCTCGGTCTACATGGTTTTCCCGTGTTAGAATTAGGTGTTGTACACCTTGCATAATGGTTGTAATGTTTTATTTATTTATTATGTGTGTGGTGCACCTAGGGGTTTTCTAGGTGAACGTGCATCACAAGGAGTTATAATGTTGGGGCCACTTTTGTATGTAACATTGGGACGTAATTGTAAAATGTAATTATTTAATATTGGGGAATAATAATAATAATAATAATAAAGTACCCAATATTAAATGTGGGGTCACATGATGTTGTATGGTTTTGGGCATATGGTTTATGTAATACCACTTGGTGGTTTTGTGGGAGCTTGTTTCTATAAAATCAACCACAAGGGTAGTTGTTTAGGGTTGGATAAAAGGTTGGATCAAAAGTTGGTCAAGGGTTGGACAGTTTGTTGCAGGTTAGCAGGTTGAGCTTGTGCATGTGTGAGGGTTTGAAGCATGGCATGGGATGTGTGGATTCATGCTTGGTCACATGGAATGCATGGATAGCTTGTGCTTTAGAAGTGTTCATGGAGTCTCTGCAGATGTATTGTAATGGGTTTTCATTGCTGAATAATACATGGAGTGTGGATGCTTTTGGAGGCTGGGTTTTTCGCTTTTGAGGGTTTTCCCAAGGTATATCTTGTGTCATCTTTGATGGGTATGTTTTCTATTCTCTTGCATGTTGATGTTGAGTATTTTACTTGCATGTTTTCAGATTTGGGTTATGTGGAAATTGTCATTTCATGGCTGCATAGTTTCCTTACATCCCAGACTACTTTATTTCTCTGGATTTTCAAAGATTGGCAGTTTGTGATGGATTTTAATTGCTTTATATGGTTTTATGCTAATTCTTTGGCTGGAATATACATGACAATTGAATACTTATGATGGTCCTTTGTGAGTGCAGGCTGAATCAAGCAAGGTTGCAGCGGGAAAGTCCAAAGGTGACACGGAGGGGTCCTCCATCTCAGAGGCAGAGAGATTAAGGTTAGACATCAAGAGTCAACTTCCTGAGAGCAAGATATCTTCTGTATGGTCTGAGGTGTCCGATACCAACGTGGGAGCCTGGAGATACGAAGAATTTAAACAGAGGATAGCAGAGAAGGATCTGTCGGTCCTAAGAAAGGGGATGATGAAGTCTGGTTTGGTTCATGTGGCAGGGTTCCCTCCAACAATCCAATGCTACGAATTGATACTTGAATGTGCCCGACAATATGACTTCGACACACAGAGGGTGGTCAGCACAGAAGGAAGAGTCTTGGCCAATTTCAACCCTGTTTCAATTGCACAAGCCTTTGACATGCCAGATTTGCCTTCGGTATGTGCTCTGAACATGGACACGACCAGGACATACTATGAGAATGAGCCAATCAAAGCTCAACAGATGATCAACTCTTGGTTGGAGAAGCCAAAGTCACATTATTCCAAGTTACCCAAGCAGTTGCATAGAGTCAAGTTCAGGTCGGACATCTACGATGCAATCACACTTCTGAGCAGAGTGGCAGGTTTGAAGACCGCTGGGGTGTTGGAAAACTGGATGGTTCATGTGATCAATAAGATTGAGCAGGGTTCCGACTATCATTGGGCAGAGCTCATTAGTTCTGAGATTGATAAACAGCTGAGGAACGTCCTGGAGACCAAGAAGTTCACCATGTCCTCCTATGTCATGTATGTGTTAGCAAGATTCTACCCATACAGGGGTTTGAATCCACGAGGGATATTTGGACAGAACATAATCTATGAGATTTATCCGGAGTTGCACCTGGGACACGAGGATTACAGAAGAGTCAATGATGCATTCATAATGCATATTACTAGGATGCTTCAGAATGCTGAGCATGTGAGACTGTTAGAGGGAGTAAAAGGACTGATAAAGAATTATGGGGCCTGGTTTATTCAATTTCCCACCTTCACCTACATTAGGATTGATGGATGTCCGGTCGCTCCATACAGGTTACCTAGATACCCCACAGATCACATTGTGCTATTGGAAATTGTCAGACAGATTTGTGAGTTTGATGCCATTGTAAAGAAGGAAAAGCATAAAACAGGTTTTGGTGGGGATTTACCTCTTGGAATCGGTGTAGCAGAGGTGTGCCCTTCCATTCAATCAGCACACACCACAGGGGATGATTTGGCAGCATATGGTTTCTCCTTCCACTCCAAAAGAATGAACTTTGATATCACAGGAGAAGCACAGAGGAAGGCTACCAAGGAGTACCGGCATAAGGATGACCTAGAAGACTATTGGGCCAACATCAAGGATGATTTTGAAGCAAGAAAGAAGAGGTATTCTAGGCTCCCTGTGGATGTGATCAGACAATACAATGTCAAGTTGATCCCGGACCAACTGCAGGATGATGGAAACCTGGTACAGGATCATGCCTATGAAGCTGTGAAGGACAGGTCAGTTGGGGGATATCAACTGGAATGAAGATGAGGTCACAGAGTTGGAAGACCTAATGGCCCCCGTTATGAAATTTACCTCTTCTTGGTTAAAACATAAGGTCTGGGAGCTAGAAAATAACAAGGATAAGTTAGACCAAAGAGCTAGAGTATTTTTGTAGTAGAAGTATTAGTTAATTTTTTGAAGCAATTATTGTGAACCGAACAGTTGAATTGTTGCAGCATTTTGGTGATCTAATACAATTGAAGACATTGTGGTTTTCCTGGTGCAATCTCTTGTGTTATTTCATATTGCATGGTTCTTATTGTTCTATCTTTCAAATTTCTTGAAGATTTAGGGTTTAGTGTTCAGAATTAAATCAGTTGTAGTTTGGTGAATGGTGTTTATGATTTCATATTTGGAATGTTTGTAGCAATCTCTGGTCTATACTCCCAGTAACTATCTGATTGTAGTAGGCTGGTGAAGTCAACCTGGACCGTATATTTACATGTGCTTAAGTTCGATTGTGGATGAATGTCTATGATTTGAAAATCTATATACCTTAGAAGATTGCACTGTTCTTGTGAGATTGCTTTGTGGGTTAATCAAGAATTGGTTATTTGAGATTGGTCCATTCCAGATATCTGTCATTTGCTTTACTCATTCTAGGAATAATTTAGGTTTCATCACATTCTTGCACCCTTATCTTTTGCTATTTCTTTATTATCTAGTTAAGTTTAGGATTAGAGATCATCATATTGCAAAATCTGATAATTGGAGAGATACAGTTTGCTTGTAGTAAGGTCCCTTTGTGATTACCAACATTTTCACATTTTATCTGAGTTGTTTATGCATTGTCATAACCTGACACCCGAGAGACCTTGGGGTGATTTTCAGCAATTTATTGTTGAAATAACTTTTCAAGAGAGATAGGATATTGTATTCTGTCTGAGTTGTTGCTGTGCAAAAAACACCATCAACAGATTGGCGCTAGAAGGAGGGCCTGAATGAGCACACTGGATCGTTTCTTGAACGCCATCTCTCCAGAGAGATATAGGAGAAATACCAGATCTACCACAGGAGAGGAAGATTTACAAGAATTACAGTTCCCCACTAGGTCAAGAAGGACTCAAGAAAGGGGAGAATCATCATCACCCATCCCTTCGCTAGCATCATCCATATCTTCACATCCAGAGGTTGAGGCCATACCTATCCCTGAAGCCGTTCCCATTTAACAACCTTAGCCTATCGTTAACCAACCACAACCACCACCCCCGCTTTTACCAATGGCTTTCCTAGCTAATAATCCATCCCCTTTGTCTTTCAATGCTTACAATGTAATGCCCAAAAACCCTGAACACTTCTGTTTAAAGTTCCATGTTAATGACCCAAACAGGACTGCAGAGGAACACATAAGGATTTTTCAAACCTGTCTCAAAGACAGAGGGATTGTTCATGAGGATGTTTCCTGTAGGTTGTTTCCTTATTCACTAGGGGAAGAAGCTTTTTACTGGTACAATAACCTCCCATCTGGCTCAGTTCTCAATTGGAATGATCTTGAGATTGCCTTTTTACAGAAGTTCAGAATACCTATCAGTGCTAATGAATTGTATTTGCAATTCACTAGAGTCAAGAGAGAGGTCAATGAACCAATATCCAGTTTTAATAATAGGTTTCACCGTGCGTATACCAGACTCCAAGATCCTTATGTTTTGGATGACAATACAGCCCTGGGAGTTTATTATGAAGCCCTAGATAGCCTCACAGCAACCTTCCTGAAATGGAGACCCAATCCTCTGGCTACCCTAACTGATGCTTATACAGAAGCTGTTAAGCTTAGCACAGATCTGAGGCAACATATAACTGGACCATTGCCTTCTTTAGGACCAGTTGTGCATCCTGGTCAAGTTCAAGCAGTAAATTAGGCACTTACCAATCATACTCCAATCATGAATCCAGTACCTCAATTACCTTTGGTGCCACATCCTGGTCTTCCCATGAGCCAAGTCTCTCCTGTGATGAATTTCCCCCAGCAGCAGGTCAACCAGCCCATGTATCAGCCACAACCAAATAGTTTCCCTGCCTATTTGCAGAACTCTGAAGTGTTGCACCAGTCTATGGGATCTGCTACAATGCTTGTCCCTCCTCAGAATAACCCAAGCCGACCCCCTTATGTTGATCCGAATAAAGAAATGATTGATGAAATGGCTGAACAGATAAAGAAGCTGAACCTAGAGGTGACCTACTTGAGGAATCAAAACAACCAATTACAGGCTGCTCAGAAGAGTATGCAGTCCAATCAGAATAGAGAGTTTTCACAAGGGAAAAATTTTGACAGAGGACATCTTAATGAGAGAGGATTCCATAATGACAGAGGATATAATCAGGATAGAGGTTACAACAATGACAGAAGCTACAATAATGATAGGAGACAGAATTTTGATAGAGGCCAAAGTAGTGGGTCTGGATTTGATAAGAGGCAATCACAAGGACAAAGTAGAACTTGGAATACAGGGCCTAACAATGGAGGAGTTCCCACCCCATTGGATTAACCTGTCAACCAATCTACGAACCAGCCAATCAGTCAAGACAAGCCTCCTAGTGGTGTATATTTAGCTGAGGCTGCTCTATCAGGGTGGTGTAGGCTTCATAAGACAAGTCAACATTCAGAGTTAGAATGTCCAGAGTTCCAAACTGCTGCTTCCATTTTTCAGTATGAGGTGGAAAATAATGCAAATGGGCAGGAGATGGTTCCTTCTTCCCCCTATGATTCTGCTGTGCTAGTATTAAATCACTCTCCCTTCCTAGCAAATGAAGAAAATATTCCAAAGGAAGAATCTGACTCCCAGGAAGATAAAACGGATCAGATCTGCAATGGGGATGAAGTGGCTCAGTTATTTAATGAAGAAACAATGAATGATAATGGCCCCCTTGATCAGGAGGAAGCCTATGTTGAAGAAGTGCATATGTTCCAGAGGCAAGGTCTAAGAGATATGCCTCATAGGCACCCACAGGCTGGGGGACCTTTCACTACCTCCATTCCTCCTAACAACTTCAGTACTCCCCCAGATCCTAATGCTAGCAATAATCCATCTTTCCCACATGTATCCAGGCAGTACCTTTCGAAGGATAGACAAGCTCAAACTGACCTACAAAAGGAAAAGGTTGTTCAAACAAGCAGAGACAAAGTGGAGGAACCTCCCAGGGAAGTATCAACTGACATGAGCGAGGAGCAAATGGCTTCCTATGTTGCTGAGGAATTCAAGAAATTAAAGGTAAATCTTTCAGCATTCGAGTTATTAAGATTCCCTGCAATTAGGAAAGAAGTTTTAGATACTTATGATGCACGCTCAGTGTCTTTGGATAAACCTTCTGGCGAGGGTACCAGCAATTTCTCTAGTTCTCAGCCTGTGAGGACGCAAAGTCAAGCCCATGGTCAGACCAATTTTCCTCCTGGAGATAAAGGAAAGGAAAAGGACAAGACTCAAGTGGCTCAAGTAGATACTCAGCCTACTTTGTTTCAAGGGAAGACAAAAACTCTGCCATTTCTGATTTCTGTGCGTATATTCGGTAAGAATTTACATAATTGCTTACTAGATTCTGGTGCTTCCACCAATGTGATGCCATTTGGAGTTTGTAGAGCTTTAGGGATTACACCTGCTGATTCTCAGAAGAAGGTGACTCAACTGGACAAAACTGAAGTGAATGTGGTGGGAGAGTTAAACATGATTCACATGCAGGTAGCTTCAGACCCAAGGATTCAACAGGTTATCAATATTCAAGTGGCTGATATCCCCGATGCGTATGGTTTGATTCTAGGGAGAGATTTTACTAAGGATTTGAATGGTTATGTGTCTACTGATCACTCTCACATGTGGCTTCCTTGGAAAGGGGTGCCCAATCAGATCAGGATTGAGAGAGAGCCAAGAATGAAATACATGATCACAAAATACCAAAAGACTTCAACAGAGGTTCTGATATCCGAAGTTGGCATGGGAAATTATGTGTTGTCAACACAGTATGAGGGGTCAGACTCAGAGGAGATATTGATGCTGCACACGATGCCTATTGATACAGAAACAGGGTCCAGCCCCGTTACTGTTTTGACAAAATCAGTAGAGGGAGAAGGGGAAACTGACGATACTCAGATCAGTCTATTAGACAGTTTTCAGGAATTCATCAAGCAGTGTGTTGAAAATCAAATGCACTTAGGTAAAAGGACAAGCTTTGAAGAATTACTCTTACCCAATTGGTGTAGAGTCCATAATGCTTCCCATTCAGAGTTGGAGTGTTGTTTATGCCAAACAACGGTAGAGCAGGTACATAAGTACATGAGTCCAACCCCAGCGGTTGAAACAGATATACAAAACCCCAAGGAAGAATACCAAGGAAAGGATTCCGTGTCATCTAAAAAACTATCCAGCAATATTAAGCCAAAAGATGTGATGAAGGGGACTACCACTGCTAAATGCTGGACTCTCAAGTTTGATGGGTCCAAATCCAAACATGGAGCTGGGGCAGGGTTTGAATTGATCAGTCCAAAAGGTAAGAATTTCTTTGCAGCTCATAGACTCCAATTTCATTGTACAAATAATGTGGCAGAGTATGAAGCGTTAATTCATGGACTTCTCATGGCACTTAAGAAAAAGGTTAAGATTCTGCAAGTCTTTGGTGATTCTGAGTTAGTAGTTAAGCAAGTAAGGAAACAATATTCATGCCATGATAGGAGAATGACTAATTATAGGCATAGAGTGTGGGACCTTATTGAAGGATTTGATGCCTTCAACATTCAACTAATACCACGGCGAAAGAATCAAACAACAGATTCTCTGGCTCAAGCAGCAAGCACCCTACAACCTTTATCTTTGTCAGGTTTGAAGAAATTCACTGTAGAATTGACTCCTGTGCCATCGGTTCCAGATAATGTTACTAACTTCTAGGTGTTCGAAGATGATAAGCATATCCTGGATTTTATCACAAATACAGACATTTTTTCTTCTCAAATCATTGATGAGACAGAGCTTTAGGAAGCAGAACTGGATCTAGAAGGAGTTATGAACCTAAAATCAAATACTATTCCAAGAGGAATGGTACAGTTGGAAAGAATTTTTGATATGGATAAGATTAAAGATCAGGAACAAGAGTCCAAGAAGGAATCCATCAGTGGACAGTGTGATACTTACAATATGGGAACTGAAGATAATGCTAAGAATATTTTCATTGGCAAAGTATGCACCCCTGAAGAAAAACAAGGGATAATTGAAGCCTTGCACAGCTTTCCAGATATAGTAGCCTGGAGTTATGAAGACTTGAAAACTTATGATACATCAATCATAACTCATACTATACCTTTGAGGCCAGGTGCTAAACCTTTTAGGTAGAGACAGAGGCCTATAAACGCATTATTGGAACCACTCATACAGAAAGAAGTTCAGAAGTTACTATCTGCCAGAATCATATTTCCTATTAGGCATTCAACATGGGTGGCCAACCTGGTTCTAGTGAGAAAAAAGAATGGAGAAATCAGACTCTGTGTTGATTTTAGGAATTTGAACAGATCTTTAGAAAAAGATAACTACCCAGTCCCGTCACTGGATGAAGTGCTTCAAGTGGTTAATGGATCCCAGATGATGTCCTTCCTGGACGGCTATTCGAGATACAATCAAGTAATGGTTCAATATGAGGACAGACACAAGACTGCCTTCACAACTAAATGGGGTACCTTTTCCTACAGGAGAATGCCATTTGGACTCATTAATGCAGGGGCCACATTTCAAAGGGCTATGGATATTGCTTTTAAGGATATCATAGGCAAATGCATCATTATTTATATGGACGATCTGACTGTGTTTTCAAAGAATAGAGGAGATCACATCTCAAATCTGCACAAAGTATTTCAAAGGTGCAGGGAATTTGGCATATCTTTGAATCCTAAAAAATGTATCTTTGGAGTAATAGAGGGAAAGTTGCTAGGACATGTGATATCAGAAAAGGGAATCACTATCGATCCAGAAAGAGTGGAGGCTATATTGAAGATTCAACCACCTGCTAGCAAAAAGGAGATGCAGTCCTTCTTTGGTAAGATCAACTTCGTCAGAAAATTCATTACTGGATTTGCCGAAATTGTTAAACCACTGAACGCAATGTTGAAACAAGATGCCAAGATCGAATGGACTACAGAAGCGAAGGAGGCATTTGCAGAAATCAAAAGAGCTATTGCTGATGCTCCAGTATTGGTAAGTCCGAACTACAGCAAACCCTTTCACATCTATTCATTTGCTTCAGATCATTCGTTCGCTGGAATGCTAACTCAAAAGTCTGACGAGGGAAATGAGCATCCCATTGCCTTTATGAGTGCCCCATTAAAGGATGTTGAGTTAAGATATCCAAGTGTAGAAAAGAAGGCGTATGCTCTGGTTAGAGCAGTGAAGAAGTTCAGGCATTATATCCTCAGCAATAAGGTTTATGCAGTTGTCCCAGACCCCGCGGTCAAGTTACTTCTGATGCAAAATGAATTAGGAGAGCGTAGAGCTAAGTGGGTGACAATGCTGCAAGAGTACGATATTGAGATCCAACCCATGAAGCTGGTAAGAGGGCAAGGACTCACTCAGACTATGGTGGAAATAGGTCCTGAATTAACTGTTCAAAATTATAATATTGAAGAGGTTTCCCCAGATGGGTGGTATGATGACATAGTGTATTATTTGCTGAACCAACGACCTCCAGGTCATCTTAATGCAGTTCAGAGATGAGCTCTACGGTTAAAGAGTGATGGTTTCATGCTAAAGGGAGCTGTTCTGTACAAGAAAAATCATGAAGGCATTTATTTGAGGTGTCTTGGGAAACAGGAAGCTGAAAGAGTGATGAATGAATTTCATGAGAAATATGGTACTGGTCATGGCTCTGCAATTGCTATAGCAAACCAGATCTTGAGGGCAGGGTATTACTAGCCTACACTGTTCAAAGATGTTCACCATCATGTATGGACCTGTCACATGTGCCAGACTGCAGCGACAAGGGAAAGGTATGCAGCGCTTCCGCTCCAACCGGTCACTGAGGTAAGGCCTTTTGCTCAGTGGGGTACGGACTTCATAGGTCCCATCAACCCACCATCTTCTGCCGGACACAGGTACATTCTCACTATTACTGATTATTTCACAAGGTGGACTGAAGCTTTTGCTTGTAGGCAATGTACATCTGAGGTAGTAATTGATTTCCTAGAATCTTCTATTCTTAATCGATTTGGATGTCCTATTGCTGTCGTCTGTGATAACGGTCCTGCTTTTGCATCTTTAAAATTTTCAAATTGGGATTTTGATCATGGCATTATTGTGAAGTTTGTGTCCAATTATTACCCCCAGGGAAATGGCTTAGCAGAATCCTCTAATAAGAACCTATTGACTGTTATCCGTAAGCTGTTAGAGAGGAACCCAAAAGACTGGCACACCCAACTTCGGTTTGCCCTTTGGGTAGATCGTACAAGACTTAAGTCATCTATTGGAACATCTCCTTATCACTTAGTGTATGGTCTAGAGCCTGTATTCCCTATTCAACTCAAGATCCCAACTTTACAGTTTATAAATGAGTTCTATCATGAAGGGGACAGAAGGGAGGCTAGGTTGACATAACTATTGCACCTTGAGGAGAAACGAGACACTGCCCTTGAGAATTTTTCCAAACATCAGGGGGTAGTTAAGAGATGGTTTGATAGGAGGGCTAAAGTCAAAGCCTTTAGGATTTCGGACCTGGTCTTGTACTGGGATAAACCTCATGATCGAAAAGGGGACCATGGGAAATTTGACAAACTGTGGCTTGGTCCATATCAGATTGCTGAAATACTTGGAGATAATGCTTTCCGTCTGAGGACTCTCACGGGAGAAGATATTCCACTGCCTGTCAATGGGCAGTATTTGAAGCATTATTTCCAGTCCTGAGCTGTTTTACAGCTCCCTGCTTTGTATATAGTTAAGTTTAGGTTGCTTTACGTTGTTTTGTTTGGTTAGAGTAGGTTTCCTTTTTGCTCTGCTTGTTTTTCTTTGGTTAGAATAGGTTTGCTTTGGTTTGTTTGTTTTGGTTTGCGTCGCTCTTGCTCTTGGTTCCTTTTCCTTTTGGGATTCTTGGTTGCATTTGTGTGACAGTGGTAACAATGTTGGTCCAATGTTGCTGGTATTTCTTTTACAAACTCTAATCATCCTTCCAGGGCGTTATGGTATGAATTTCCTACCCACCGTCATTTATCTTTGTGTTGAGACAAGGGATTTTCTAGTCAGAATGAACAGGAATATATTAGGGTCTCATATTTTAAATTAAGGATACCTGTAGTTGCATAAGGTCCTTATGAAGTTTGAACAAGTGAAAATTTCTTTTTCTGCTCTAGTGCCACTATGGTTCTCAGCCCTGAGTGTGGACTTCACTGTTCACAGGTTGAATGAAATGGGTGAAAAGAAAAGATATATAAAAAAAAGAGAGAAAATATTGAAAATCAAAAGGATTGAATTCAACTTATCAGGGGGATCTGGATATCTCTACCGGGGCTATAGATGCCTGGCTGGCAGTAGAGCTATGTTCAGGGGAATCACAGTGATAACCTCATCGGGGCTATGGATGCCTGACTGGCAGCAAGGCTCTATCCCGGATACTTTTAGAGTATGAATCTTTATGTAGCTTGTTCATCCCAAGTTTGGTCCCTGTTGCAGCTAAGGGTAGGTAATGAATGCATGTGCACACACTTTGAACCTGGTATAGGAAACTTTGAATGAATGAGGGCTTCTTTGTTTTGACATGGAGGTGGTGGCTGGGTATCGGGGTTGAAACCATAAGTTCTGGGTTCTTGATTCCAGTTTGTCATCAAAACACTCAGGAGCATTTCCCAGCAGAGTCACCATTTGTTGTGCAGTTTTTGCACACACGCCCCACTTGGAGTAGGGACCCTCTTTTCGGATGTCTTTTGACCTTTGGTTTTATTGGATCTATCTTTTGGGGGTCTTGATATGTTGGCTTTGCTAGCTTTGATCTTGCCTTGAGGCTTGAATTGGATACAATCGAGTTTTAAACAAAATCTGGGTTTTCACCTGAATCTGGGATTTTCCAGCACTGGCGGATTTTCCCGGGCTCTGGTTCATGGTTTGTTCATTGTTGAATTTTCCAAATCCGGGTTTTTGCTTGACTCCGGGATTTTTCGGTTCTCGCGGATTTTCCCAGACTGTGCTAAAATCCTGAACTTCGTTATATTCCCGGTTTCTGAATTTCTGTGAAATCTGTGTTCATCCAGATTTCCGCGTATCTTGGGATTTTCCGAAGTTCCGTTTTGAGCTCGGGTTTCCGGATTTGTCAGACGCGTCTTGTCACTCATTAATGACCGAGGTACCTTTGCTCAGTGGTGTAAATGGGTCGATTTAAAACCTTCTAAGCATCATTTTAGCTCCATCATTCACTTGTTTACTGCCTTGGCGTCTGAAGTGCTTCCTCCATTCGAGCTTTGAGCAGTGATCCTGAGTTGCTTGCGCGTGGATTGTTTGGTGCTGATTAAGGTTCCCATTGCTAGGACGTGTTTGCTTCGTGATTGCTTCTTTGACCTCAAGTTTCGACTGGATTGATCCATGGTAGGTTATCGATGGCCCCTCTTATTTGTTTGTGTGGTGATCAAGTTTTCTGTATTTGTGGTTATTTCGGGTCGACCCATGCTTAGTCACAATTTCTTTTTTTATCGAGTTAGGGTTTGACCTATCTCTTCGAGAATCATCATCACCCATGCCATATGAGCTTCTATTTATCCATTAGATAACGGGTGCATCCATTTTAGAGGGGTTCTTGGTGAGATTCTTTGCCCTCCTAATGCGTAATTTTCCATATTTTGCAAAGTTAGGGTTTTTTCGGTGTCTGCCCAGAATGACAAATTCGTTATGATCGGACAATTTTACACTTATATTAAACCAATCCCTGCCTTGTGAGGACTCAGAGTGCCCTAGATGGATCTTTATAGATGATATTTTAAACCTTGAGCCTACCCTAGTTTTAATGGCGGGGGTCTGGTTTTCGAATTTAGGGCATCATCGTTCTACCATGGGAATTCATCATTTGAGGGCTTAGGAAACTCGAAATCATGTGCATTCCAAATTTTGTTAAGTAGTGTCAATTTCGGGACCATTCGAATTCAGGTGAAGAAGTTTACACGATCGTTCAGTTGCCAGTTCGCGTGTCGTCCTTCGTCGGGTTCCCGTGGTGTCCGCGGAATTTTTGCGCACCCAGATTTTCCCAATTTCGGCTAATTCCGCGGAGAATATCGATTTCCGGAACACTTCGAACTGTCCGCGAAAATCCGTCCCATCCGCATTTTTCTGAGTTTTTTTGTCTAGCTTTATCCTTTTTGATTTCTCGAGGATAGGATTAATGGATTGAATGCTAATTGCTTATTTCTAGTTACTAATGAACAAATTACATGATAATCTGATGATTTTTGGGCTGTACTGACGATTTATTTGACTAATGATGTTTTGGCGACAGGAATCCGTTTGGGTCGGATTTCTCCGAAATTCCGCCCCGACTAGATTTTCCCGGTCTACATGGTTTTCCCGGACTACTTTATTTCTCCGGATTTTCGAAGATTGGCAGTTTGTGATGGATTTTAATTGCTTTATATGGTTTTATGCTAATTCTTTGGTTGGAATATACATGACAATTGAATACTTATGATGGTCCTTTGTGAGGGCAGGCTGAATCAAGCAAGGCTGCAACGGGAAAGTCCAAAGGTGACACGGAGGGGTCCTCCATCTCAGAGGCAGAGAGATTAAGGTTAGACATCAAGAGTCAACTTCTTGAGAGCAAGATATCTTCCGTATGGTCCGAGGTGTCTGATACCAATGTGGGAGCCTGGAGATACGAAGAATTTAAACAGAGGATAGCAAAGAAGGATCTGTCGGTCCTAAGAAAGGGGATGATGAAGTCCAATTTGGTTCATGTGGCAGGGTTCCCTCCAGCAATCCAATGCTACAAATTGATACCTGAATGTGCCCGAAAATATGACTTCGACACACAGAGGGTGGTCAACATAGAAGGAAGAGTCTTGGCCAATTTCAACCCTGTTTCAATTGCACAAGCCTTTGACATGCCAGATTTTCCTTCGGTATGTGCTCTGAACATGGACACAGCCAGGACATACTATGAGAATGAGCCAATCAAAGCTCAACAGATGATCAACTCTTGGTTGGAGAAGCCAAAGTCACATTATTCCAAGTTACCCAAGCAGTTGCATAGAGTCAAGTTCAGGTCGGACATCTACGATGCAATCACACTTCTGAGCAGAGTGGTAGGTTTGAAGACCGCTGGGGTGTTGGAAAACTGGATGGTTCATGTGATCAATAAGATTGAGCAGGGTTCCGACTATCATTGGGCAGGGCTCATTAGTTCTGAGATTGATAAACAGCTGAGGAACGTCTTGGAGACCAAGAAGTTCACCATGTCCTCCTATGTCATGTATGTGTTAGCAAGATTCTACCCATACAGGGGTTTGAATCCACGAGGGATATTTGGACAGAACATAATCTATGAGATTTATCCGGAGTTGCACCTGGGACACGAGGATTACAGAAGAGTCAATGATGCATTCACAATGCATATTACTAGGATGCTTCAGAATGCTAAGCATGTGAGACTGTTAGAGGGAGTAAAAGGACTGATAAAGAATTATGGGGCCTGGTTTATTCAATTTCCCACCTTCACCTACATTAGGATTGATGGATGTCCGGTCGCTCCATACAGGTTACCTAGATACCCCACAGATCACATTGTGCTATTGGAAATTGTCAGACAGATTTGTGAGTTTGATGCCATTGTAAAGAAGGAAAAGCATAAAACAGGTTTTGGTGGGGATTTACCTCTTGGAATCGGTGTAGCAGAGGTGTGTCCTTCCATTCAATCAGCACACACCGCAGGGGATGAGTTGGCAACATATGGTTTCTCCTTCCACTCCAAAAGAATGAACTTTGATATCACAGGAGAAGCATAGAGGAAGGCTACCAAGGAGTACCGGCATAAGGATGACCTAGAAGACTATTGGGCCAACATCAAGGATGATTTTGAAGTGAGAAAGAAGAGGTATTCTAGGCTCCCTGTGGATGTGATCAGACAATACAATGTCAAGTTGATCCCGGACCAACTGCAGGATGATGGAAACCTGGTACAGGATCATGCCTATGAAGCTGTGAAGGACAGGTCAGTTGGGGGATATCAACTGGAATGAAGATGAGGTCACAGAGTTGGAAGACCTAATGGCCCCCGTTATGAAATTTACCTCTTCTTGGTTAAAACATAAGGTCTGGGAGCTAGAAAATAACAAGGACAAGTTAGACCAAAGAGCTAGAGTATTTTTGTAGTAGAAGTATTAGTTAATTTTTTGAAGCAATTATTGTGAACCGAACAGTTGAATTGTTGCAGCATTTTGGTGATCTAATACAATTGAAGACATTGTGGTTTTCCTGGTGCAATCTCTTGTGTTATTTCATATTGCATGGTTCTTGTTGTTCTATCTTTCAAATTGCTTGAAGATTTAGGGTTTAGTGTTCAGAATTAAATTAGTTGTAGTTTGGTGAATGGTGTTTATGATTTCATATTTGGAATGTTTGTAGCAATCTCTGGTCTATACTCCCAGTAACTATCTAATTGTAGTAGGCTGGTGAAGTCAACCTGGACCGTATATTTACATGTGCTTAAGTTCGATTGTGGATGAATGTCTATGATTTGAAAATCTATATACCTTGGAAGATTGCACCGTTCTTGTGAGATTGCTTTGTGGGTTAATCAAGAATTGGTTATTTGAGATTGGTCCATTCCAGATATCTGTCATTTGCATTACTCATTCTAGGAATAATTTAGATTTCATCACATTCTTGCACCCTTATCTTTTGCTATTTCTTTATTATCTAGTTAAGTTTAGGATTAGAGATCATCATATTGCAAAATCTGATAATTGGAGAGATACAGTTTGCTTGTAGTAAGGTCCCTTTGTGATTACCAACATTTTCACATTTTATCTGAGTTGTTTATGCATTGTCATAACCTGACACCCGAGAGACCTTGGGGTGATTTTCAGCGATTTATTGTTGAAATAACCTTTCAAGAGAGATAGGATATTGTATTCTGTCTGAGTTGTTGCTATGCAAAAAACACCATCAACACATACCAAAGGAGGGAGCATGGATTGCAAGTCCTCGTCAGAACTTTGATGATCTAGAGGAAGAGGATGATCTATTGGAGCTTGATGAATTAGGAATCATAGATCCAAGGTGAATTATTCAAAAAACAACAAAGGCTATGGGGAAAGCAAAGAAGGGCAGAGGTCAAAAAACAAATAAACAAAAGAGGGAGGAAGAGGTAGTGGAGAAAGGCTTGAAGAGTATCTCATGTTTTCTGATATCCAAGGGAGGTAGTACCTCCCTTAGATAGTAATGAAGATCACATCATGGAATGTCAAGGGCCTAAATGACGCTAACAAACAACTCTTAGTTAAGCATCACCTAGAAAAGATAGAGGCAAATATAATAGTGATACAGGAAACCAAGCTCAATGAAAGTGAGGCATTTCTTAAAATACTACAAGAATTGGTATGGACATTTTCAAGAAGCTATTAGTGCTGCAGGAGGATTGGAAATCCTCTAGAGAAGACCTAATCTAACACCCAGTCTCTTACAATAACACCCAAATTGGATGGAATGCAATGTGAAGAACTGTGACATGGACCTAGAATATACTTTGATACATTTTTATGGCCCGATAAGGTTAGAGGAGAAAAGGGAAACCTGGAAAGAAATCGATAGCTATTTCAAGAAAAAAGATGACCAGTATTTCATAATGGGGGGATATTTTAATGCAATATTAGACCTATTAGAGAAGAATGGGGGATTCAAGAAAGTGAGCAGGAATATGATAGATTTCAGAGAATTTGTGAAAGATTCCCCGACTATAGACTGCCACACATCCAATGGAATCTTTACATGGACAAATCACAAAATTGGGTTCACTAATATCACTGGAAAAATTCCTAATAGCCCTGAAATGGTTGGAAAAAGTGGCCTATTTCGAAGCCAAAATTTTTCTAGTCTCAGTGTCTGATCATTTCCTAAACCTTTTAGACTAAAGCAAGACTATCCACCATCTAAAACATATTTCAAATTTGAGAACATGTGGTGGAGGGAGAACCTAACACATTTGATAGAATTATGGTGGAAGGAATATGAGATTAAAGGCACCCCAAGCTTTGTGTTTATGAAGAAGCTACAACACATCAAGGAGAAATTAAAGGTCTAGAATAAACAAGTCTTCAAAAACATCTTTCAAGAAAAGGAAAAAGTTAAAAAAAGAATTAGAATATCTTAACAATAAGGTCATCAGACATGGTATGTTCCAGGATGACTTCTTGAAGGAAAAACAACTCAAGCAAGCATATGAGGAATTGTTGAAAAGGGAGGAGATCTTTTGAAAGATAAAACAAAGGAAACATGGTTAAAAGAAGGTGATGTTAACACCAAATACTTTCATGCCACAACAAAAGAAAGAAGATATTTTAACAAAATTGAGGAAATAAAAGATGAACATGGGGTCTCTCTCAAGAGAAAGGAAAAAACATAAGAGGCAACGATTTCCTTCTTTAAGAAGATAATGGGATTTGAAAAAGATATAGTAGACTATGGGAAGGAAGCCATGTTGGATTCTATTCCAAAAATAGTTACAGAAGTAGATAAAAACTAGAAGGTCCAATAAATTTGGAAGAGGTACGATCTACCACCTTTCAGTTGCACCTAGGGAAGGCACTTGGACCAAATGGATTCCCTACAAGTTTTTACCAGAAATGATGGCCCTTCATCAGAGAGGAAATATGGAAGGTAGTAGAAGATTTCAAAAGGAAGAAAAAGTTTGTGACATATATGAATAACACTATTATCTCCCTTATCCCAAAGAAAAAGGATTGTTGCTCTTTAAATGAATATCGACCAATTTATTTATGTAATACAACATAAAAAATAATTTTTTTAAGGGGTAAAAACTTTTGACCCGAAGCTATGAACTGGTGAGGTCACAACGGGGGACCTCATGTAAAGAACCGAACCAATTTTTTTTTTGTTTTTCCAATTTCAATTACAATCAACACACACCTGTTAGGTTAGCTCTAAACCAAAACGATGCGGAAAGAAAATCTAACTAGGATGTACACCGAGATCCCAAGGTTGGGCAAGGTGTGAGCATATGGTCAAAGGATCTGATGTAATGCAGAACTGGAAGGGAACTCTAACCAAGAATGCGTCTAGGATAGACGAGCATATGGTCAGAGGATCTTATGCAAGATGAGCTGAAAGTAACTCTAACCAAGATGGTGTCGAGAGATGGCGAGCATATAGTCAGAGGGTCCCTAATGCTATTAACTGAAAGATAATAGGTGGCAAGCTAGCCTCTTCCACTTATTCAGCGAGAATTACAAGTCAAAAGAAGAAATGAGAATTGCTGACAGTACTACTGTTCAGTTTACAATTAATTAGAGAGCCTGCCAAGAACACAAGATTAGAAGCTTCAATGCTGCAATAATGTTAACTACTCTCCAATGCCCACAAAACCTTTTAGAATCAATTTCTCACTCAACTAATGAATTTTCCCAAATATGATATAACTGATTTTTGACTGAAAATGCACAGACCAACAACTCAACAACTTACTAATATGCTCAGAACTCTCTCAAAACTCACCCAAATCACATGAAACAAAATGCATACAACTCCTAGGATGATGGCGCCCAAGAAGTAACAGTGAAACCAACCCAAAAGACTCCCATTTATTTTGCACGGAAATCAAGACAACTTCAGAAATGTACAACCCTCAAGGAGGGGCGATTTTGCTCCATAAAATCCAAGACATAAAAATAAAATCTAAAAGTTGACACACAAGGTCACCCCTAGCAAGGAATCAGATTGGTTAAATACCCAGAACATCAATATTTTTATTTTTGAATCTATGAGCGAAACTTACAATCAACTGTGATATTCAACAACTCCAGAAAACATGACTAAATGAAAAGAAACTAAACTAATGTGCTAGGAACTCAAATGCAATGCTGAAACAAACTCAACTACAATCTACCTCTCAACTAGTTGCTATCCTTCAAGCAAGAAGATGAGCCAAGCTAGGAGGTGTGCTTTCCTCGAAGCAATCTGTCACCATTTCGGCAACATAAGTTTACTAAAAATATGAGATGTCCAAATGAAGAGAAGAGGCCTACATTTAAAGATTTGAGGAGAATCTTCTAGAAGCTTCAAGAAGGACGCGCAAATTTCAAATTTGATTTCAACTCTTTTCCCTCCAAAGGTGGCATCCATTTCTCATAAGGCAATATTTCACTTTTATAAAAATTAATATTTCCCTCAAGTAGGCGTCCCACTTCTCCAACCCTTAATTTGGCCTTAAAAATATAAATTATCTCCTGATGAGGCATTCACCCATAAATTCCCCTTTTTAAAAACAACATAAAGTTATAATGCTAGGCCAAGGGGGTTATAATATTAAAATATAACATTATAATATGAAAACAACTTATCTCTCTAGAAAAAGCATCCGAGGGCCAAAAATCCAATTACCAACTGAACTGGTTGAAGACGAGAGCCAACAACACCGAAATCCACAAAGTCACTGCGAGAAATAGAATTTACTAAAAATAGTAAATTCATGAAGTTTCTCGGAACACCAAACAAACTATACCACTACGAAGCTCTCTGAAAACCCAGAAAGAATTCGCAATCCAATTTCCAAACTTCAAACAACGACCTCCTCAAAAATAAGAAACCCTAATTTCACCCTCCGAGTAGCCTACGGGTCTCTGGAATAGGCCAACGGTCAACTGAATCGATCACAATTGAGAAGGGGAAATTACAGTCCGCCCTCCCCAAGATTGCTTTCCCTCAAGCAATCGCAAGTCTAGATGCTGCAGAATCTCCTCATTCTCCCAAGTAGCATCCTCCAAAGGTAAGTTCTTCCATTTCACCAAGTATTCTTTGATTGTCCTTCTCCTCAAAGAATGCTCTCTGGAATTAATAATCTCCTCTGGAATCAAGGTCAACTATCCTTCTTCATCCAAGGGAGGTAACTGTGAGATGAAGCAACAACATTGTGTCCAAGTGCCTTCTTGAGGCGAGACACATGGAAGACATTGTGAACCTTACTACTCGATGGTAGTTCCAACTCATAAGCCACTGCTCCAACCTTTCTGATGACTTTGAATGGCCCATAGAAGTGAGGTTTGAGCTTCTCATCTCCACTCTTCTTGAGAGTAGACTATCTGTAAGGCTGAAGTCAAAGATAAACCATATCTCCAACCTCAAATGAACGCTCAACATGTTGCTGATTAGCGTACATCTTCTGCTGATTTTGTGCTATTTGAAGGTTGTTCTTCAAGGACTTCAAAATATCTTGACTTTGCTGCAACCAATCCTTGGTTTGAGGGGCTTTGCTATCACCAAACACCAAATCAACAAAGCTAGGAGCCTCATAACCATAGAGAGCAATGAATGGAGACATCCTTATTGACATGTGGAAGGATGAATTATAGCAATACTCCCCCATGTGAAGCCCTTTCACCCATTCCTTTTTCTGCTCTAAGACATAATTTCTAAGATAGCCCTCCAATCACTTGTTCACTCTCTATTTGACCATCAGTTTGAGGGTGATAGCTAGTGCTTGGAGTAAGCACTGTACCACTCATCTTGAAAAATTCTTGCCAAAAAGTGCTTAGGAACTTGTTGTCCCTATCACTCACAATGTTTTTCGACAACCCATGCAACCTAAACACTTCATGGAAAAACAAATCTGCAACTTGAGCTACTGAAAATGTGTTGGTGATGGCAAAAAAGTGAGCAAACTTTGTTAATTTGTCCACTACAACATAGATACAGTCTTTGCCTTGAACCTTTGGCAACCCCATGATGAAGTCCATTGATATGCTTTCCCATTTTTGGTTGGGAATGGGAAGAGGTTGCAGCAGACCAGCTGGAAGATAATGCTCATTTTTGTTCATCTGACAAGTGGGACACTCCTTGATGTAGCGTTGGACTTCCTCTTTCAACCCCTTCCAAGAAAACCTCTCCCGAATCTGCCTATATGTCTTGAAGTAACCTTGAGGACCAGCAAGTGGGATGTCATGGAAAGTCATCAAAATATTCTTTTTGAGCTTAGAATCGGCCACCAAAAAGATCCTTCCCTTGTAGTGTATCAAACCATCCACCACTTTGTACCTTTTGTCATGGAAATTACCTTCAATGATGTTGGTTGCAAACTAATTTTTGGCATAATCAGCAAGCAACATCTCCTTCCAATCAGCAGTAAGCTCACACAATGAGATCAAATGAGGCCTCCTAGATAGAGCATCCGCCACAACATTATTTTTCCCTTTGACATACTCAATGTTGAAATTGTAAGCTTGAAGCTTACTCACCCACTTCTGTTGTCTTTCATTCAAATCCTTCTGATGCATGAAGCGCTTGAGACTATTGTGATCAGTCTTAACCACAAATTTTCTCCCCACCAGATATTGTCTAAACTTAGCTCATGCATGCATGATTGCAAGAATTTCCTTGTCATAGATTGAGTAGGTCCTTTCAACACCCCTTAATTTCCTACTTTCAAACAAAATGGGATGCTTATCTTGCATCAAAACAGCCCCAACACCTTCTCTAGATGCATCACACTGTAACTCAAAAGGCTTGGAGAAATCCGGTATGGCCAACACTGGACAAGAACTCATGATTTTCTTGAACTTATCAAAAACACTTTGAGCCTTTTTCGACCAAAAGAAAGCCCCCTTTTTAGTGAGGTCAATAAGAGGAGCAACACTTTGAGAGTAGCCCTTCATAAATCTTCTGTAAAAGCCACAAAGACCCAAGAACCCTTTCAAATGAGTCAAGTTCTCTGAAGGTGGCCAATCAACTATTGCCTTGATCTTTTCAGGATCAACCTTCACCCCATCAACACTGATTATGTGACCAAGGTAGAGCAACTCCTTCATTCCAAATTCACATTTGGAATCTTTGGAAAACAAACTTTATGACTCTAGGATGCTAAGCACTTCCTCCAAGTGCTTGATATGTTCTTCCCACGTCTTGCTGAAGATGAGGATATCATCAAAGAAAATCAACACAAACTTCCTCAACTATTTCTGAAAAACTCTGTTCATACAAGACTGGAAGGTGGCTGGAGCATTAGTCAACCCAAAAGGCATGACTAAAAACTCGGAATGACCATAGTGGCATCTAAATGCTGTCTTCTCAACATCTGACCCTCTCATCCAAATTTGATAGTATCCCGACCTCAAATCAATTTTTGAAAAGAACTTGGCACCATATAGCTCGTCAATGAGCTCATCTATCCGAGGAATGGGGTACTGATTTTTTATTGTGCTTTGATTCAAGGCAAATAATCCTCACACATGCGGATGGTGCCATCCTTATTCTTCACAAGAACTACTGCTGAAGCGAAGGGACTCTTGCTTGGATGAATGAAGCCCATCTCCAAGAGTTCTTTTATGTTTTTCTCGATCTCGTCCTTCTACTTCTTAGGATACCGATATGGTGTTGTGATGACTAGATTGGCCCCTTCCTTGAGTTCAATGACATGCTCAGCTCCCCTTTCAGGAGGCAGCCCAAGAGGTAGATCAGAAAACACCTTACTCTTCTTGGTGAGTATATACTAGATATCTGGAGGATAGTCCCTCTTTGTTTCAACTACACTAGCTGGAAGAACCATACATTATGCAACCCACTCAACTTGATCGTGCCGAATCAACTTCTCCATTCTTTTGAATGACACAATCTGAGGACCACCATTGGACATTCCTCTAAGCACCACCTTCTTTCCATCAGATTGGAACTTGAGCTCCATTGTTTGTAGGTTGAGAGATATTTCACCAAGTGAGCATAACCATTGAATACCAAGTATGACATCTATGTCACCAATAGTAACTACATAGAAGTCATCTTTGAATTCATAGTTGCCTAACTACATAGACATGTTAGGAACTCTTTGGTTGCAAGAAATATGAAACCTATCAGCCACCATGACTTTGAAGCCTTCAAATTCTTCAATTTTGAGACCTCTCTTTGCAACCACTCCTTCATCAATGAAATTATGTGTTTCCCTAGTGTCAATCAAGGCAACAATTCGGTGACCTCCAATCCCGCCACGAACCTTGAAAGATTCATTCTTTTGAAAACTAGAGAGTTGGGCAATAGGGCCCCCAACTCCTTGCTCATGATCAGACTCTTTTGGAGCTCTCTCTTCCTCGCTGTCCCCAAAATAAGACTGTTGATCAGACATATCAGATTCTAATCCATAATCAGAACAGGCACCCATTTTATTAGAATGCCCTCTTCCAGGACATCTATGAACCTTAATCCAAGGCTCCAAAAATGTATAACACTTGCCCTCTTTTCTAAGCTATTCATGCTGCTCATCAGTCAACTTGGGTGGAAACCTCTTGTGCTGATTTGAAAAATGCTTCTTATCCTTCTTGTGGCCAAAGGGCTTTGGCGGAAATTAAAGCCTAGGGGCTGATAACTCCATCCTTCGAGACTTTTTGATTGCTTCTTCGAGACTTGGTGGATCGAAAGCCTTAACCCACCCTTTCAAAGGTTCAACCAATCCTTCAGAGAACAACACTACTAATCTTCTTTCAGTGATGTTGGGCACCATCACATAAAGCCTTTGAAAATCAGCTATGTAAGCATCCAAGGAGCCATGCTGCTTCAATTGTGCAAGCTCGCGAAATCTCACTTCAAGATCCTTAGTGTCAAACCTATCAATCAACTTATTGGTGAATTCATCGTAGGGTTGAATGAGGTTGTGGCCAAGCGTGACCAAACCATGGTACCACCACTCATGGGAAGCTCCCTCCAAATGTAGTGTTGCAAATTTGATGGCATCTTCTTCTGGCATGGGACGAAGTGAAAGGTAGTTGTCTAGCTTCTGAACCCACGACCTTGCTGAACACTTATCACTTCCATCAAAGTGAGCCAATGACACCTTCCCAAGGGCTTGTTGATAGTCAGTCCTGTGAGCCATAAGGGCTCTGTTATCAACTCTTCCTTTGTTTCTTCTATTTCTTTGGTTCAAGAATTGATCAAAGGACCATTGGTCTCTAAGATCGGGGGTAAGGTGGCATACTCCAAGTAGGCTTGCCTGGCATCATCTGCAAAAGGAATGGAAACTTCAACTTATGGTTCCTCCCTCTGAGTGAATGTAGGAAAAATTAGCCTAGAGGTTGATCATCTAGAGGTGGCCTCATGTTGGCCAATAGTCCTATCTCTCCCATTGCCATCGTTTCCATTAACACCACTATTTTCACCTGTGGCATTGTTTTGAATAGGGGTATGATTTTGAGCAACCTATTGATCCATCCTTGCAAGAAAATGAGACATCATATCAATCATCCCATCAAAATTCTTTTCCATCATATTATCTCTCTCATCCATGGCTTGCTTATGACTGTCTGACATGTTCTCAACTGCTCTCCCTGTTTCTCTCAAAGCCTCTAAAAAAGTATCTGCTTCTAGCACTGGCAAAAACTGTGACTGCTATTTTCTGGCATGACTTCTGGTGTAGTATCTGCAATTACTGTCACTCATCTGACAATTGAATCACTGCAGGGCACATGTTGGCAGAGTCATGGCTCTGATACCACTGTAAAGAACCAGACCAATTTTTTTTTGTTTTTCCAATTTCAATTACAATCAACACACACCCGTTAGGTTAGCTCTAAACCAAGACGATGCGGAAAGCAACTCTAACCAGGATGTACAACAGGATCCCAAGGTTGGGCAAGGTGTGAGCATATGGTCAGAGGATCTGATGTAATGCAGAACTGGAAGGGAACTCTAACCAAGAATGCGTCTAAGATAGACGAGCATATGGTCAAAGGATCTTATGCAAGATGAGCTGAAAGTAACTCTAACCAAGATGGCGCCGAGAGATGGCGAGCATATGGTCAGAGGGTCCCTAAGGCTATTAACTGAAAGTAAATAGGCGACAAGCCAACCTCTTCCACTTATTCAACGGGAATTACAAGTAAGTCAAAAGAAGAAATGAGAATTGCTGACAATACTACTGTTCAACTTACAATTAATTAGAGAGCCTACCAAGAACACAAGATTAGAAGCTTCAATGCTGCAATAATGTTAACTACTCTCTAATGCCCAAAAAACCTTTTAGAATCAATTTCTCACTCAACTAATGAATTTTCCCAAATTTGATATAACTGATTTTTGACTGAAAATGCACAAACCAGCAACTCAGCAACTTACTAATATGCTCAGAACTCTCTCAAAACTCACCCAAATCACATGAAATGAAATGCATACAACTCCTAGGATGATGGCGCCCAAGAAGTAATAGTGAAACCAACCCAAAATACTCCCATTTATTTTGCACGAAAATCAAGACAACTTCAAAAATGTACGACCCTCAAGGAGGGGCGATTTTGCTCCATAAAATCCAAGACATAAAAATAAAACCTGAAGCTTGACACACAAGGTCGCCCCTAGCAAGGAATCAGATTGGATAAATACCCAGAACAACAATATTTTTTATTTTTGAATCTATGAGCGAAACTTACAATCAACTGTGATATTCAACAACTCCAGAAAACATGACTAAATGCAAAGAAACTGAACTAATGTGCTAGGAACTCAAATGCAATGCTGAAACAAACTCAACTACAATCTACCTCTCAACTAGTTGCTATCTTTCAAGCAAGAAGATGAGCCAAGCTAGGAGGTGTGCTTTCCTCGAAGCAACCTGTCACCATTTCGACAGCATAACTTTACTGAAAAATATGAGATGTCCAAATGAAGAGAAGAGGCCTGCATTTAAAGACTTGAGGAGAATCTTCTAGAAGCTTCAAGAAGGACGCCCAAATTTCAAATTTGATTTCAACTCTTTTCCCTCAAGTAGGCGTCCCACTTCTCCAACCCTTAATTTGGCCTTAAAAATATAAATTATCTCCTGATGAGGCATTCACCCATAAAGTCCCCTTTTTAAAAACAACATAAAGTTATAATGCTAGGCCAAGGGGGTTATAATATTAAAATATAACATTATAATATGAAAATAACTTATCTCTCCAGAAAAAGAATCCAAGGGAAAAAAATCCAATTACCAACTGAACTGGTTGAAGACGAGAGCCAACAACACCGAAATCCACAAAGTCACTACTAGAAATAGAATTTACTAAAAATAGTAAATTCATGAAGTTTCTTGGAACACCAAACAGACTATACCACTGCGAAGCTCTTTGAAAACCCATAAAGAATATGCAATCCAATTTCCAAACTTCAAACAACCACCTCCTCAAAAATAGGAAACCCTAATTTCACCCTCCGAGTAGCCTACGGGTCTCCGGAATAGGCCAACAGTCAACTGAATCGATCACAATTGAGAAGGGGACATTACACCTCATCCCCAATATAAATTGTCATAAATTACATCCCAATGGTGTTCGAACCTTGATGTAAAGAATAATAACACAAAAACTTAACCATCACACTATATGCCACTATTGGCTCAACATACAAAATCATTACTAAAGTATTGGTGAACATATTAAAAAAAGTGCTCAAAACAATAATATCTGAAGAGAAAAGTGGCTTTTTCTCAGGAAGAGAAATAGTTGATAGTATCATCTTAACCAATGAGGTAGCTCACACAATGGTGAGCGAAAAAACACAAGGAATGATGATGAAACTAGACATAAGAAAAGCTGATGATAGAGTCAAGTGGGGGTTTCTAATGGAGATCCTACAAAGATTTGGATTCAATGAAAATTGGGTAAAAATAATACAACAATGCATATCAACAGTAAGGTACTCAATTAATGTGAATGGATCGGTATGTGATTTCTTCCCAGTTACTAATGGTTTGAGGCAAGGGGCCCCATATCCCCGTTCTTATTCATAATAATGGTTGAAGCTTTGGGGAGGTCAGTCAAAGCAAATCAAGAAATAAATTTGTGGAAGGGAATCAAACCAGCTTAGGGATGCAACCTTATAACACACACACAGTTTTTAGATGAAAAAGTTTTAATTGGAGAAGCATCCATAAAAGAAGCCAAGTCAATAAAAGCTACACTTGATGAATCTACCAAAATATCAGGGCAATTAGTTAACAAGGAAAAATATTCAATAATATTCTTCAACACAAAGAAGGTATTACAAAAGAAGATTGTTAAGCTATTGGGATTCACAATCAATTTGATCCCAACCAAACATTTGGGGGCACCACTAATTGTGGGGCAAAGTCAATCTCAACATTGGGAAGAAATACTAGAAAAATGTAGAAATAAAATAGTCGCTTGGAAAAAAAAATGGCTAACTTTGGTAGGTAGAATCTTGATGATAAAATCAGTCTTGGCCATTGTACCAATATAAATTGTGTCATACTTTCAAATCACGCATAAAGTTGAATCAAGCTTAGAGATATTTATGAAGAAGTTCTTGTGGGAAGGGTCTAAATATGAAAAAAGGATTCCACTACTACATTGGGACAAGGCCTTTTTAGTAAAGAAAGAAGGGGGCGTAGGGCTGAGAAAGATGAAGGCACAAAATATGGCACTAGGAGAAAAACTCTCTTAAAAAGTATACAGAAATTTAGAAAGGCTATGGTGCAAAATCTTTTAGAAAAATAATCTTGACAGCTAGAACCCACAAATAGTCTTGAACTAAGGGAATTCAACGAGAGGCTTTGCCATTTGGAAATTTCTTTGGGAAAGTAGAAAGATTATCATAGATCATCTGACATAGAAGGTCAATAATGGGATGCAAGAAGACTTTTGGATGGATTCATGGAATGGCCACAATCCTTTGGAGGACTTGGATGGGGTGAAGGATCATATAGATATATTGCAAAGCAATATGGTGATAATGTAAGAGACTACATAAGAATTGCTCCCCCCAAAATTGGCAATCTTAGTGAATGGATTGATGTGGAAATAATGCCAATTCTTAGAGATATCAAAACAATTCTAAAAAGGAGCTTGGAAATCGAAGAATAATTATTACAGAAGAAGAAGATGAGATTATATGGTGTGGGGCCAAGTCAGGTGAATATTTGGCCAGACTTGGCTACCAAATTCAAAATGCAGCTAGAATCAATGATTCTTGGTTGAGTAAATTGTGTTGGCACCCAGATGTGTTATCAAAAGTTGAGGCCTTCCTATGGATGACATTGTATAAGAGCATTCTAATAGTTGGTAATCTAATGTCTATAGATATCTAGTGCCCAAATAGGTGCACCTTATGTTATAATGAATGTGAAACAGTCAATCACCTTCTACTAGAGTGCACATATGCAAAGAAATGTTGGGATTGGATTCAAGAGGTTATTGGGTGGTTAGGTGCTAGACAAAATAATTTGAGAGAATGGTTATGTAGTCAAAGGGAAGGAATGAAGCTTTATGGTCAAACATTTGGATCAATGCACCATCAATGATCGTATGGTATATCTGGAAAAAAAGAAATAGGATAATTTTTCAGGAACAAATTATGGAAGAAGAAAGGATAATATAGAAAATTAAGGAAGGATTGTGTGAGTTGCTCAATGCTAAAACTAGGATTAAATCAAACACAAAGTTCACACAATGGGATGAAGACATTCAAAGGAAGTGGGACAAATTGAAAAGTCCAAAAGGTTAGATGAAAAATAAAGCAGATGCCAAGAAATGGGCACATTGGATTTGCCTAGGAAAAAACAAACTAAAACTTAACTTCGATGGATCTATCAAAGGGAATCTAGGCCCAGTTGGGTCAGGGTGCATTATCAAGGATAATGAAGGCAATTGTAAATGGGCTATGTCTAGAAAAATAGATAATGTAACTAATAATGAGGAAAAAATGGAAGCATTGGCTTTAGGCTTATGGCTAAGTAAAGAAAAAGGAATCAAATAGATTGATGTGGAAGGTGATTCGATGCTATGTCTACAAGAAATAAGGAAAAAAGAAACTCCTAACTGGAAACTAAAGAAATGGGTCCAAATAATTTGGAACTTGGTAGAACAATTTGAAGATTATTCTTTAACACATGTGTATTGAGAAGCTAATGGGGCAGTGAACCTATTGGCTAATTATGGAGTAAAGCAAGATAAAGACATTGAAATTAATAATGATCCAAGCAACTGGGAAGGTTTGAAAGACCTACTAATACAATAACAAGAAAATGGTCCAAAAAGCATTTAAACTGGTCACAAACTCAATTATCACCATGCAACTACTAGGTTTATACATATAGTCAGACCTAGTTATCTACCCCGCTAACATTTCCTTCCAAAAGATAACTGTAGAATCCAAAAACTTTTTCTAAGAGCCAAGAGAGTTTGATTAAAATAAATAGATAACCTGCAAAGACTAGGCCTCGACAAAGAAATATATAGAATGGTGTCTTCTCATTGAATGGAACCAAGACCTAAACCCTAAATTGTATCATAGCTCTTTGCCATCTAATTCCAACATATTAATTTGGTAACTGATAGGAAAGGAAACATAAACAACACGCATATGAAACCAAGCCATACACATTGAAAGAAAATAGATTACATTCAAGCTTAAACTTACTGTTCCTAACCGTTCTTCAGCTTAATACCTTGTTGCTACAAGTTGCAAAGAAAAGCATGTTTGAAATTAGCTTTACACATTGAAAGGAAATCAATTACATTGAAGACCAAATTGGTAAACCTAATCATGCCCTGGCCTAATATCTTGTAGTTAGGAATTGCAAATAACACACATTTAGAATCATATCATACACATTGAAAGAAAATCGACTTTATTCAAGCTTGGACTTACAAAACCTAATTGTGCCCTAGATTTTATACCTTGTAATTTGCAAGTGCAAAAGCAACATGTTTTGAAACTAAGCCATACACACTAAATTAATTAGATAAATATTGGGAGACATATCACTTATAATCTTATACGATATCCCAAATAGCATTAATATAGATTTATACCAAATGGTTGTCCATTGTCTGAAACATAAACAGTAACCAGTCCTTTTAGCACTGTTAATACTTGGAAATAATTATAGAGATGCCCTATTTACAAAAGGGAAGTGTCAAAATTCATTATAACAGTTATCCATTCTAAACCTAAATTATCTTTAACTTGGCCTTTCTAGCTAATTAGATACCAAAAATTGAACTTGGGCATTAGGGATTTGTTAGTCTTCATCAAAATCCAAGAACTGAGTAACCCATAAAAAATCCTAGATTGGAGCATAGTTGTATAATCTTTTCAGGAAATCATAGTCGACTTTGACATGGAAGTGGTGCATCCAATAGGAATTTCCAAAGAGATCCACTATAAAGGGTAAATACTCAATATTTGGATTTTGATGCTAACCTAATTCCCTGGGATGTGAGATCCCTTCTCCTAGTTGAGCAACCTCAAGAATTTCATTTAAAACCTCGAGCAAGCTTGCATCAAAGATATCTCTGGTTCAGGAGAAGAAATGACAGTAAGCATTAGAAATAATCATTCAAAGTAATACTATCTCCTGAGCCGATGCCACCTGCGAAAGGGATTATATGAAAACCAAGCATATTGTAATATGTGGTGAATGACCAATATGGCATTCACATACTTCAAAAAGTAATTTTTTTGGGCGTCACCTCCTTGGTGACAACTTAACTTATAAAAAAAATCATATTAGGATCATAACTAATTCTCACTAATAAATAACACCATTATTCTTGTATTCATAGTAGAAAAATTATAACATAATTAGAAAACTCTTCTTGTGTGAAACCCCACAACTTCGATAAAAAAATATTAAATATTTTATGCAAGGTGTACAACACCTTTCTCAATAGTATATATAAATGGCATCATCTTGACACATTAGTGTATTGGCAAGCATATCTAGTCACATGGAAAATCACAAGTAGGGTTGATCAATTTATGGGAGAGGAGTAAGAGTTTCCCATTATTAAAAAATTGTGGCTTTGATGAATAAGCATGGCCTAGAATCTATATTTTGGATAATGGGGAGCTATTAAACACTGGCTTTGTAAAAAACGTTCAATGATACATATAGATAGACATTGATTTTTTACCTATATTTTGCATTATATATTTATATAATATTTTATTTTATGTTTATCCGCTTGGATAATTTATATCTTGTTTATGTATTATATGTTGTACCTATTATGATATGCAATGAAATTACCCTTTTATTCTTATGTTCTTTTCCAATTTATACTCCATGAATATAAGCTAAGATAGTAATGTTTCTAAACATAATTTTAGCCTTATGAGGTTTAAGAATAGAAGGTTATTATTCAAGGGATGGGAAAGATGAGGGACAACATATCTTGTAAATTTATTAGTGGGAAATAGACTAATCCTAGTTCACACTAATTGTGATTAAGGGATCAAATTTCTTCATCTTCTTAGGTCTTGGTCTACACTTACATCAAAGATGGCCAACATGTCAAACCAAAAGGGATAGGATGATATCAACAAGAAAAATCTATCTAAAGAGGTTTTGAATGTTAAAGAGATTTATTTTGTTTTACTTGATTTCTTTTGTATTTTATTTTTATTTTATAACTATGAACCCCTAATCCTAGCCCTACAGGGGAGGATATGATGGTTAACCATCAAATGTTAGACCTAAGCGATTAAGGACACTTTATGGCCCATACAACTAGGAAACTTATATGAGGAATCAACACCAAAATACAAGTAAGGAGGGTGAAGTGTGAGTGAATTATGTTTTATAAATATTATGCTCCTATTCTTGGCCCCATGCAATCAAGAAAATATAAGGTCTCATCATAAAAGATAAAAAAATAGACAAGAAATCTATTTAGAAAGCTAATTCTAGAAAGTTATATATTATTCACTCAATTCAAATTAGGAAAAATCTCTAGAATAGTCTTTTATAATATTGTAAAATGTAGAATTATTTTCTTGTAAAATTATATATTATATTATGGGATTGAATATTTAATAATGGGATTTGGGAGATAATACTAGTATGAACTAAAATATATTTCCCACTTGAAAAAAAATTAAAAAGGAAATTTAAGAATAAGGGATTGTGATGCATTAATTTAAGAAGTGGCATGATCCAAAGTTATATGCAAAAAAATATGACTATCTACAATTAAAGGAAAAGATCGAAAAATAACAATTTTTTTCTATAAATGATAAATGCACAACAATCTATTGTGTAATATTTTGTGGTTTTTATTTTTACTTATGATATGTTCTAGAATGAAATGTATTAATTTATTTGCTTTAAATTTTGCATATATATGGAGTTCCATTACTTACTAGTCTTTTAGGTAAATAAGGGTATGACCAACTTGATTTGGTATATATACTTGGATTACTTGTTCTGGATGTTAAATTTTCACCTTGATAGGAAAAATATTGATTACGCTAATGATTCTTTTGTTATCTAAAACTCTTGAATTTTATTTATGGGTTTTCTTATGACCTAATGGAGCAAATACATGTTTACCAATGCCATGAAAAGGGTAGATACTCAACTCTATAATTTTTAATCATACAAATGTTTGAAGTCTTATTTATGGGAATTATGGCTAGTCATATAGGCATATAATTTACAATTAAGTGGAGGTCAAAAGGGAGGATAAAAATATGGTAGTTCTCTAATAAATTGAATATCATATATAATTCCTTGATTTAAAATAATTACACCTCCTCATTGATTGTATCTTAGCCAGTTTATCTCATTATCCCACTTTCATTTGTTTTCTTGGTACCAATCCAAATTAGTGAGTCTCTTATGTCCTATGTTCATTTTCCAAAAATTACTCTTTATTCACCATTTTTACTTCCTCAAGACCTATATGATGAATCTAATGCTTCTTTACCCATCCTATACTCTACTAATCTAATACATGAGCCTTGACCATGATAGTGATCCATATTACCAAATTCCTCTTTCAACAACTTCATCCTATATTGATTTATTACCTAAATATTCTTATATTTTCATTGATGATCCATAAATTTACGCTTTTATTGATTCTTCCTCTAAATATGATATAATTCATGAACCATTCCCATATAATGATGTATCTTCTCCTTTAATTTCTCCTACTTCTCACCATTCTCATGTTTCTAAAACCCCCATAAATTCCACCAACCTTGAATATTTTAGTCCATATGATCACTCTTCTACAAGGTTCAATATATCATCATTAATATATATTAAAAACCAATGCAATTCGAAGAAACTTAGAGGTTAAAAATTTATAATTTAAGACATAAGAACAAAATAAACAATCATATGCATATATAACATTATTTAATCATTTCTAATTATACTACAAGTTCTCATTATCTTGAACATATCATGGATAACCTATATATGCTTCAAATTTTCACATTATTGATAAAAAACCAATTAAAAAAATACGTGATTTAGTAGCCACTAATTATTTTTGATGTAAAATATATCATTTCAAAAATATACACATAAAATAGATCTCAAACTTCTGATCATCATACTGTAGAATTTGATAATAAAATTTAGATCATGGATTTGATTAGACATTTTCTTACATATCATTTGTAAAATTTAAATTAAGGAATCTATTCACAAAATCAAAGACATAGCCTTACCACCAACCAAAAGGATTTACAAATTCCTTATATGCTTTCCTAAAAGGTAGGAAGCTATCCTTCATAGATTGGGACACAAGAGAACACCATAAAGGAAGATACTAGAATCATATGCAAATTATCATTATAACTCAATAAGAGATATTACTCACAATCACACTCCCTTGGCGAAGTATTTTCCTAAATATGAGATTGAATTGTTTTAGATAAGTAATCATATCTTATTGTATAAACCAAATGTATAGAAATTAATTCATTAATAATAAATATAAAGAATAAGATTAATGTGGTTTATTGTTAAACATGAATGAAATCACATATTACTATCAATATGATCACCAAGTCACTATCAATTTTTTTCACATGGTCTTGTACGGTTCAATATTCTTCTTTTTCTAATTTAAGAGTCATGCAATACACTCAAGCTCTTAGGATCACCTACAAAACTGATACAAAAATACCATAGGTATGCAATTGATGCATAAAGTACAAGAGGAGCCTTACTTATATAGGAAAGGTAAATAGAAGACAACATAGGATTATGGTAAGTATCTTAATCATATGAAGTAAGACACAAATTAAATAAACCTAAAGGTTTCCTAAGTAAAATTAAGTAAACTAGTGTGAATAGGACCTAAGAAGTAAACTGGTTAGGTACCATACACCATTCACACCAAAGTACCCCTTAAGTTAAACTTAGAGAGGAAAAAAATGCAACAATGCAATGATGGGTCTTGACTACAAGACCATGTTAGGTGCCCATATACAAATATAATGGAGAAAAGGAGAAAAACTCCTAAGAAGAAACCCCTCTACAAAAGAGATAAAAATATGAAAGAAGTGATGGAAGGAGGACTTAATATGACCCTAAAAGGACTACATCCAAAAAATATATAATATATATTCCTATAATAGGAGAGAAAGAGTGATACAATAGATCCCCCATACAAAGAAGTAGCTCTTGTGTGAATGGTGAAAGGCTAAAGATAGAAAATAATCCAAGTTACCTACAAACAACATTTTGTCCCCTTGGGAAGAAATAGATCCAATGGTGCATGAAAAATAAAATTTAACTCCAATAATAGATATAAGGGAAGAAATATTATGATAGGTGTCTCTAAGAATTTCTCAAATATTCACATGTCATAGTCAAAGGTTGTCGTAATACAATGAGGTGAAACCAATCTACAAACATATAAAGATTGATGAACAAAATCCAAAGAAAAGGATGATAAGATAAAATATGTGTTATAGCTATCATCAAAGAGGTAATGGATATCCTCCAATGAATCATTTAAATAGAAAAATATGGGACTCCAAAAACAAGGAAGAAATATTTGATAAATACGAATTCCAACTAGCTATATTTGAAAAATAATGAATTTCCTACTATAGTGAATCATTAAGAGTCATGGATGTAGAAACTATAGTATCATAAGGAATACTAGGAGATGAATATGTGAGATCTATAGGAGGAGAAGGAGAAAGAAGATAATAATCTATAATCATTAGAAATTTTGAGACCTACAATATATTCAAGGTCCTCTAAAATATCATCATCAAAGGATATATTATTTGTATCATCAATGGGAATGATGAAATCCATAAAAATATCATCTAGTAATGGAGAGAGATGTTTGTCTCCAAATAACTCCCAAATATTTTTCCAAAGTGTGTGTGGGAAATCAAGGTTTGAAATAGCATATATAGTGTCATGATCAATATTAGAATAACTCAATCCTACAACATGATTAATATTATTTTCCCATGTTGACTTCCTCCCATGTGTGTTTGGTTTAGGTACAAGTCCATAAAAATATGGCAAAATATCAAGCTACGTGAGAAAGATTCTCATTCACCAAGATTCATAATTTTTATTATTTAGGATTACCACAAAAGGATGAATAGAAAAACCCATGGTACTTTCCTTAGGAAATAAAGTACATGAGGATGATTTCTTATATAGGTAAGGTGAAGAGAGGATAACATAAGATTATGAAAAGTGTCTTAATCATAAGACATGAGACACAAAAACTAAATAACCCTAAAGGTTCCCTAAGTAAACTTAAGTAAACTATTGTGAATAGAACCTATGAGATAAACTGATTACGTTATATATCCCCTTCACACCAACAACCAAGACTCTTAGAATTTTAGTTTCCACTTCATTTAGAGTATGATATAGCTCAAAAAAATTTGTGAAGTACCTTATAATCCATACAATTCCTTTTGATTAACCAATATATTACATGGGATAAGAAATAAAAATTGACAATTGTCTTCCCTCCTCATGTAGGTGTTCAATAATTTTGAGTCAATCAATAGATGGTACCATAAAGCTCTACATTTTATTTGATTGCCTAAATGACTAGAAAAAAGATAAAATAAAGTGATTTTAAAAATATGATAATAGCATTCAATACACAAGAAAATTAAAAACCTTAAAAGAATAAGCTAACTTAAGCCTTTAAATAATTCAATTGGGTAATGCCATCTTTTCTAGGATACAACCTAGACTCTTATAAAAAATTGATAATTACCCAAGCTCATATTTCATGAATGGTAGAATAAAATAATTTTAAGGCTCATTTAACCCTCTTCATGTATAATCCATCATAAGGAAGCACAAATATGGGTTGGGATAGGAGCAACCTTGAGTCCATTTCCTGCAATAAAAGGAGGAATAAGCCAAAGGTTGAAGGATTCTAGAGAACAGGAATTTCATGTCGTTTATGGAAGGCTTCATGGTTTTGACCATGAAGGCTTTAATCAGTTTGTTCGAAGTTGGCATGATAGGTGTCTGAAGGTGAATGGGGCTAAATTCCACATCAATGAAGACTTCATAGCTTTTATAATGGGTTTGCTAATTGAGGGGTGCAAGTTTCATAAGGAAAGGAAGGGCAATGAGGATGCAATGGACTAGTTTTTCAAGGAAAATGAGAAGGATGACCTGGTTAAACTTCCATCCTAGGGGTATGACACACTCTCCCTTAAGTGCATTTGGGTAGATGTGGTTGAGGTTTTGATGAGGTATGTCACCCTTGATGGTCATTTCTTTTCAATTTTAGGGTATCACTTTACCCTTCTCAATCATTTTAGGCATAACTTGCATGTTTACTTCCCATTCTTCCTCACTTTGTTGGAGGTTTCGGTTTATTCCCACCTTAAAAATAACCAAACCCTAGTTCTTCACGAAGGAATCATCTTTCTCATTATGGAGTATGTTAGAGCTAATACCCTAGCCAAGGATATTAGGAGTAAAGATAAGGCCATTTTATCCAATTCTCCATCTTCTAGGTTAGACACAAAGGGAACTAGGGATGAGGATTGGAAAGTGGAAGATGAAAAAAAGGGCAATGAGGTGAAGGAGCAAGCTGACACTAGTGCAAGTTTCATAAGGAAAGGAAGGGCAATGAGGATGCAATGGACCAATTTTTCAAGGAAAATGAGAAGGATGACCTGGTTAAACTTCCATCCTGGGGGTATGACACACTCTCCCTTAAGCACATTTGGGTAGATGTGGTTGAGGTTTTGATGAGGTATGTCACCCTTGATGGTCATTTCTTTGCAATTTTAGATTATCACTTTACCCTTCTCAATCATTTAAGGCATAAATTGCATGTTTACTTCCCATTCTTCATCCTTACTTTGTTGGAGGTTTCAGTTTATTCCCACCTTAAAAATCACCAAACCCTAGTTCCTCACGAAGGAATCATCTTGCTCATTATGGAGTATGTTAGAGCTAATACCCTAGCCAAGGATATCAAGAGTAAATATAAGGCCATTTTATTTGATTCTCCATCTTCTAGGTTAGACACAAAGGGAACTGGGGATGAGGATTGGAAAGTGGAATATGAAAAAAAGGATGTTTTTGAGGTTCCATCAAAATCTCCCAGTAAGAAGCGGAAGAAGGGAGCATAGAAAAATGAGGTTCCCACCAAAAAGATGAAAATCTAGGGGTCTGATTCTGGCGGGTCCAAATCTGGTGAGGAAGTCAATGTGCAGCTAAAAGGCAGGAAATGAAGGTGGGTGAGCAACAAGAAATCTAAGGTGCAGAGGTTAGAATATGGTTGTTTTGAGAAGGGAGTGGATGAGGGTACCCATTCACAATAGGTGAAGGAGCAAGCTAACACTAGTAGAAATGCCTCCTTGGACGCAAAAGACTCGCTTTCCTAGCAACTCTCACATCAAGATGTTCTGGCCGGTAAAGGAAATGGAAAAGTTGTGGACATAGTGGTTAAGGAACCAAACCTTGAAAAGTATAAATGTGTGGCCAATGTCCACCCCCTCTCAAAGGATTTTTCCTATTTGGATGAGGATAATACCTTAATGTTGGAGCTTTTGGATATGGCTAGAAATGGGGCCACTTGCAATTTCAAATTAGCTAAGTGGGTGATGAAAGAATTCAATAAGGTGAACATAAAGATTAGGAATTTGAAGGAGAGCTATGCTAATCAGTCCATAGGTGCAGCCTCAAACTTACTCATCTAGAGACTCGTTGATTTGGAAATCTCTTTTTTAGATTTTAAATTAGAATGTGAGAGTCGCATTCAAGATATGGATGGTAAAATTATGTAAATTTCATCTAGAGACTCGTTGATTTGGAAATCTCTTTTTTAGATTTTAAATTAGAATGTGAGAGTCGCATTCAAGATATGGATGGTAAAATTAAGTAAATTTCATCTAGAGACTCGTTGATTTGGAAATCTCTTTTTTAGATTTTAAATTAGAATGTGAGAGTCGCATTCAAGATATGGATGGTAAAATTAAGTAAATTCATGTAGACATCCAAAAGCTTATGCATATTAAGTCATATTTCTATTAAAAAAAGTCCAAAATCCCTCAAAGTGTTAATGGATAAAATCAACCAAATTAGGGAGGATCAAATTTACTTTGCTAAATTGCATGAGAATGAATTGTCTACCAAGGAAAAGGGAAAAAAGACTGCCAAGGATGAGCTTAAGGGCCCAATTACAAGGACTAGGGGTATTTTGAGGAAAAAATATGAAGAAGAGAAAAAGGAGTTACTATCTATGGTTAATTTTCACTATGGAGTATGTTAGAGCTAATACCCTAGCCAAGGATATCAGGAGTAAAGATAAGGCCATTTTATCCGATTCTCCATCTTCTAGGTTAGACACAAAGGGAACTGGGGATGAGGATTGGAAAGTGGAAGATGAAAAAAAGGATGTTTTTGAGGTTCCATCATAATCTCCCAGTAAGAAGCGGAAGAAGGGAGCATAGAAAAATGAGGTTCCCACCAAAAAGATGAAAATCTAGGGGTCTGATTATGGCGGGTCCAAATCTGGTGAGGAAGTCAATGTGTAGCTAAAAGACAGGCAATGAAGGTGGGTGGGCAGAAAGAAATCTAAGGTGCAGAGGTCAAAATATGGTTGTTTTGAGAAGGGAGGGGATGAGGGTACCCATTCACAATAGGTGAAGGAGCAAGCTGACACTAGTGCAAGTTTTATAAGGAAAGGAAGGGCAATGAGGATGCAATGGACCAGTTTTTCAAGGAAAATGAGAAGGATGACCTGGTTAAACTTCCATCCTGGGGGTATGACACACTCTCCCTTAAGCACATTTGGGTAGATGTGGTTGAGGTTTTGATGAGGTATGTCACCCTTGATGGTCATTTCTTTGCAATTTTAGGTTATCACTTTACCCTTCTAAATCATTTAAGGCATAAATTGCATGTTTACTTCCCATTCTTCATCCTTACTTTGTTGGAGGTTTCGGTTTATTCCCACCTTAAAAATCACCAAACCCTAGTTCTTCACGAAGGAATCATCTTTCTCATTATGGAGTATGTTAGAGCTAATACCCTAGCCAAGGATATCAGGAGTAAAGATAAGGCCATTTTATCCGATTCTCCATCTTCTAGGTTAGACACAAAGGGAACTAGGGATGAGGATTGGAAAGTGGAATATGAAAAAAAGGATGTTTTTGAGGTTCCATCAGAATCTCCCAGTAAGAAGCGGAAGAAGGGAGCATAGAAAAATGAGGCTCCCACCAAAAAGATGAAAATCTAGGGGTCTGATTATGGTGGGTCCAAATCTGGTGAGGAAGTCAATGTGCAGCTAAAAGGCAGGAAATGAAGGTGGGTGAGCAACAAGAAATCTAAGGTGCAGAGGTTAGAATATGGTTGTTTTGAGAAGGGAGTGGATGAGGGTACCCATTCACAATAGGTGAAGGAGCAAGCTAACACTAGTAGAAATGCCTCCTTGGACGCAAAAGACTCGCTTTCCCAGCAGCTCTCACATCAAGATGTTCTGGCCGGTAAAGGAAATGAAAAAGCTGTGGACATAGTGGTTAAGGAACCAAACCTTGAAAAGTATAAATGTGTGGCCAATGTCCACCCCCTCTCAAAGGATTTTTCCTATTTGGATGAGGATAATACCTTAATGTTGGAGCTTTTGGATATGGCTAGAAATGGGGCCACTTGCAATTTCAAATTAGCTAAGTGGGTGATGAAAGAATTCAATAAGGTGAACATAAAGATTAGGAATTTGAAGGAGAGCTATGCTAATCAGTCCATAGGTGCAGCCTCAAACTTACTCATCTAGAGACTCGTTGATTTGGAAATCTCTTTTTTTAGATTTTAAACTAGAATGTGAGAGTCGCATTCAAGATATGGATGGTAAAATTAAGTAAATTCATGTAGACATCCAAAAGCTTATGCATATTAAGTTATATTTCTATTAAAAAAAGTGTAAAATCCCTCAAAGTGTTAATGGATAAAATCAACCAACTTAGGGAGGATCAAATTTACTTTGCTAAATTGCATGAGAATGACTTGTCTACCAAGGAAAAGGGAAAAAAGACTGCCAAGGATGAGCTTAAGGGCCCAATTACAAGGACTAGGGGTAGTTTGAGGAAAAAATATGAAGAAGAGAAAAAGGAGTTACTATCTATGGTTAATTTGCACTATAACGAAGAGCTTGAGGTGGCAAATACCTTGAAAAATTTGAAATAGTTCCTTTGCGTCTTGTTTAGTATATTGTCTGTGGTTGCTAATTTAATTATTTCATGTTTTGTATCAGAATTTTTTTGTTGTGATTTGATGTAAAGGGTTTCAGGTCCCTTCAAAACCTATTTTTCCCTATTAATCAAAACATGATAGTAAAACTCTTACATATATCATATACAAAATGTAAAGTATAAAGTTGCACACACATACACACCTAGCATAAATATCCTCATATTCAAGATGAAGCAAATTAATGATCAAATATAATCAATGATTGGATAACCAATTAATGACCATGCATTCATAAAGAATATGACAAAAAATCATTACCTATTTAATCATGACCAAAGCTTATACATCATAGATATTACAAGGATGAATTAAATAACTTGTATCACATGGGTCAAGTATTTATCCTTAAAATTATATTGATATATGGAAATTTCTTCCCCCATGACACTCTTCCTTGGAAGAGAGTAACCTCACAAATAAAAATAAATATAAAAAATGCATCTCATTCAGATCTTATCAATTTGCACTATCTTTAGAATACTAGCCCCACTAGACCTTGAATTAGTCAATGGCATAGTTCTACACCTATGCTCATCAATGCTTAAGTGCATGTAGTGGTTTCAAAGATTTTATTCTTGGATCATGAACTTACAAAAAATCCCATATAATAACATGTAAAAAATTAGGTATATAATGATTAAGAGAGACATGTAAGATTGATTTTTTTCGAGGCTAGTTGTAAGGAAAGAACATATGTTAATAGGTTGATCTATTATAATATTCCAATGCCCCTAATATTAAAATTGATAAGTGGTCCAAAAATGGGGTGTTACATCATTCCCATAGAAAATATTCATCCTAAAATTATATTTAAAAATAAATAAATATATAAAATGCATCTCATTAAGATCTTATCAATTTGCATTATCTTTAGAATACTAGTCCCACTAGACCTTGAATTAGTCAATGACATAGTTCTACAACTACGCTCATCAATGCTTAAGTGCATGTAGTGGGTTCAAATATTTTATTCTTGGATTATGCACTTACAAAAAATGCCATATAATAACATGTAAAAAATTAGGTATATAATGATTAAGAAGAGAGACATGTAAGACTATGATTTTTTTTCAAGGCTAGTTGTAAGGAAAGAACATATGTTAATAGGTTGATCTATTCTAATATTCCAATGCCTCTATAAAGTGTAGATAAACATTCTCTACCTTCCCAAAAAATTATTAAAATATTTTATTATAGTATCATAAATTGTCACCCTTGGAAATTTTATAATAGGTTTGACACTCTATTTTTCATGTATAATTAATTATATTCATAATATGTTCATTTTGGGGCTAGATTAGGAAAATACATTGAATTCCTTGACATCCTAGATTTTCAAAGTGAAAAATATCTAGACAAACTCAGACAAGGGTGCTGGGCACCCTAGTCCTAGGAATTAGCCTTTTAAAAGTTAAAAACTCTAGTGTTAGCCTTTGGTGTCTTGAAAATGATACCTTATCAACATGAATTACCTGTGATTCATATATAAATAAGTATTTCCCTCTAATTTGGACAATTATTATGAAATATTATGAGTTATGAATGACTATGCACTAATTGTGAACATACATGCCACTACTCTTTATTCTTCTCGACATGCTTGCTACAACTCTCCATTTTGTTATGTGGACTAACCCTTGTAGGTATTTAAGGGAATTTATTCGTTCTTCATCAAATCCTTGTGGTAAATGTTACTAATATTTTTCTTCCCGCATAAATTAGTGAAGTTTTAAGTGGAATTATTTGTTGGGGTATAATAAATTTTGATGTTGAGACATCAAATGAATCTTTGTTTTTAGAATGAAAGAGTTTTTCTAGAATTGATTTATCATAATCATTCAAACAGTTTAAATTGAACTGTTGAACAACCCTAACAAAGAAAAAAACATGTTTCATTTGGAAAACAAACATTCAGAGTATGTTATGTGAAGTTGAATCATTCAATGCAATTTATGTCATTGCTAATTATTAGAAAAGAATTGCAATTTTGGAGCAAAGTATGCTAAAATTATTACTTCATTTGATTACAAAACATATGATTTAGACAAATTCATATTAGTTATTTTAGATTATGTAATTGAGAACAAGTTCAAATGGATATACAAGCCATTACATACTTTGAAATAACTGATATATTAAAAGCCATGTTTCTGTAACCCCACACAAGTTGTGGGTATGACTAAGTTGATTTAATTCAACAATAAGTATAAACCATACATTTGAAGATCAACTAAAAGAAGAAAGACACATAAGAGGAAGGTCATGTCTGTCATTTCCTTAAGGGCTGATGTAGGGTTGACTCATTACTCTAGCTTGATCTTCAATGTTTTCTCTTGCTCCAGAGTTCCAGATATACCTGCAGTTGTTTGAGAGATTTTGGTAGAGATCAGGGCATGAGATCCAATTACATGCTTATCAACAGATATATGATTTACAGTTATTATCAAATTAAATCAACTAAGTCATTATCTCAGAGATAAATGAAAAAGTGTTAGATCAAATCACCAGAAACTATCAAATTCACTATTTTTCTAATTTTTTTGCTTCATGTGCAAATACATGAAAATTAATGTTGTTATTCATCAAATTACAACATGTGGGTTAAAATGTGGCTCCCATGAGGGTTGAAGCCAACATATTGGGTCTATCAATAATTAGCTCAATTGAGCTTATTTAAGAGGGAAATGCAATGTTTAAAGCCATTATATCAACAAGATAATAGAATGATAGTGAACAAACATACATATTAAGTTCACAAAGCATCCCTTCAAGGAACTACAAAAGGTAAAGGTAACAATGATGTAACTAGTGTAAATATCATGAGATCAATATTGTGTTTTGTAGAAGTTCCAAAAAATAGCTCCATATAAGAGAAATAATTGCATCATCACAACCTTTTTTGTATACTCTAAAGTGTATATGGTATTTTATTGCATAAGCAGTTAGTTTTCTTGATGCAAAAAAGAGGAACATATCATTTACAAGAGTCAAACAATAAACAAGTTCAAATGGAGGTTATAATGCTTAGTAATCAAGAGCAAAGATAAATTCATTGTTTTCATATTCAAGGTGAAAACATTATGTCATTTGCAAAAAAATTCTAATATGATATCAAAAACATAGTGATGGAGGCCAATTTGACTACTTTTCAATCATAATGCAAAGGAGAAGTTCACAATGTTAAATAAGAGATGAAGACAACCATAAAAGAATTTTAGAAGAGAATGTTACTCATTCACAAAAGCAACATAATGATAAATGATAGTTATCTTGGAGCAACTGGTGTAATTAAAGGGTAAAGCAAAAAATAATGATTAACTAATGCTTTATTCTCATTTATGTAATAAAGGAAATATCCATCAGTTTTAGCATTGATGGTTTAGGAGAATCATAACTTATGATCAAAGAATATGCTAAAAGAGAAGGAAATATTGAGCAAGGGGAAGGTACAGAAGCACAGAGGTATTAAGATTTTCTTGGGGAAGATTGCAAGGTAAGGATGTTGGATTTTACTAACAAACTTCGTACAAGTTTTTTTTTCACAAATTTGGAGTTAACCCAGAAAGCCCTCGAGCTTGGGTTTTGTAGTTCTGCAAATAAATGAAATGCCCAAAAGGAGTCACGACCTATAGAGAGAACATAATCAAGTATTTTCTGAAATACTTCAGTATTTTCACAATTTCTAAGAGCTGCATGAAAAAGAGGCCATAATATTTCTGCATATTTACAAATGAAGGCAACCAAAACCCTTTTACAACCATGGCCACAGCCTCCATTATGAAAGAAACTCATAATTTACATAAAAAAAAGAAAAATCTCATACATTCCATTCAAGAAGTATCTACATTAAGGGAGAGTAAGCTATAGAAAGACAAATCATTGTTCTCTTTTTCATAAATGCAAGTTGACATGAGTGGATTTTCTGCAGAAAAAATAAAAAGAAAAGATCAGTTTTGTGAATACCTAGATGAGTAAATGAAGTCAACTTTCCAAATCTTCCAAAGAGCCTTTGAAATCACATAAAAAGTAGAACTTTCTATCTTCAAAACCCAGTTGGGGTTTATTTATGGCAGCCCAAGGTAGAAAAAGCACAAACATAAAAGCGAGATTCACATAGAATGCATCAAAAAATGTATATTTCCACACTCTAAGAGCTTGCAAAAGCTTTTGAAATGCATGAAGTCTTCCAAATCTATGCGAAATCAAGCTTACCTTATTATTTTTGCCTCAAATCTCCAAGAATTTGCAAGAAGATGGCTTGAATATAGAGGTTTCCAACTAAGGCTCGACTAGGGTTTCCTCCATGGCGGTGCTCCTCTCAAGCCAACAAATGAAATGAAATAAAATGAATGTGTTTCATTCATTTTAGGGCTTTGAAAACCTAGAAAAGGTAGCTCAATGGGTAAAGGAATTTTTTGCCTTAAGTTTTTATTTAAAACTTCATTCATTTTGTCTAGGTCGTGGCTTTTATGCCACGTGATTCAATTTTGAATAGTCATTTAAATATTTCATAAAGACTTAAAACTTAGCCATTTATTTTATATATTTGGCTTTAAACAAAATTCTCTAGTTTTACATTTAAAATTCAAACTTGTAAAACACTTATTTAAAAATGATAATTATAAATCATTTTCAAATAAATGTTATTGTTGAATGTAAAATTAAGTGCCTTATGTATTTTTTCAAATGATGGATTTAGAGAAAGGAGTTGTTTTGAAGCTATGAATGGATCATGGAAGAGGTTGAGGAAAATTTTCCAACATGTGGAGAAAAATTAGGGAGATTTGATCACTTAATTGATAGTTAAGAGTCCAAGTGGATGGAACTTCAATTAAAGAGCAATTTAAGACACAAAACACCTTGTTTCATTCAGTTACAACCCTATTTTGGAGGGGTTTTCAATTGCATATGACCCATGAAGTTGTTTTAAGATTGAAAACTCTTTATGCATTCTTGGAGGAGTTCTCTTTCAGTTACATGCTTGATTTGAGTGAGAGGATGGACAACACAACATTTCTTGGAGCCAAAATTCAAAATTTGAATTCCTGGAGCATTTTCTATAAGTCTTTCTCTTCTTTATTTTCTTGGAGCTAGTTCTTAGTTTGGTGACTACTGATGCAGATTATTAATCCTTTGTAACCCATTTCTTATGAGATTTTCAGATATTTTGTAGAGGATTTTTCCTTAGAATGCAAGAGAGTCCTAATTTTTCAATAGAAGAAGCTTGTTTCCTCCTCAATTTTATTTTGTTTCAGTATTGATTAGTGAATGATTTGATTAAAATACCGTGTTCTCCTTTATTTTATTAGAATTCCTTCAATATTGGATGCAAAAAGTAGCATGTTATAGTGCAGGTTTGTGAATGTGTTTGTCTTTTCATTGCATTAGCATTATGAAAACATCCTTGTTTTCCTTCTTATGAGCATCAGAAAACTGAAACCTTTCATTAGAAACACTTTTGCAAGCATGTGCAACTGAGTTGTGAAATACTGTAAGTTTCTAAAATTGGCCAAATTTGTGAGTTTCAAAAGCATTTTCAAGTTTATATATTTGGTGCATCACCCATTAGTGTTAAGTTTATTTTTCCAAGCATTATCCTTCTTACCTTTTCTTCTATCAAAAGCCATAATTTTCAAGTTAAAGGGGAGCCAACCCATAACCTAGAGGTCTATTCTCATTATAGGATACCCACAACCTAAGAATAGTCCAATGTTGCATAGGATTTAGGAGTTTTTCAACTTGTCTTTGGGTGCAAATCCCTATGTTAACAATTTTGGCACGCCTGGTGGGACATTGAACTGATTTTTCAGTTCAAAAAGAGCTTATTTTTCTGCTATTATGGTGTGAGCAATAGTTTTCTAGCCTTTAAGAAGGAAAATTTTTCACACTTGGTGACTCCATAGTTTTGGTTTCAACAGTTTCAGTGAGTAAGCGCATGAGAAATTATCAAACTAGACGAAGTGCAAAACCTGTTGACCATTCAGAGCTACCATAAAAAAGTACCAGAGTTGTTAGGAGAACAACAAGCCCTGTTTCAACCTTCAATAATCCTTTGTTTAGGAGTTCTACAGTTCAAATATCAGCTAGTTCTACTATTTCTAGTAGTTCTTCAAGCAGCGTTAGTCCTCCAATAGTCAATATGGTTCATCCACCACCTAGGAATCAACCCTTTGTCTCATTTGATCAAGGAAGCCCCTTGAATTTAGCCCAACATAATGATATTCCAGTAGTAGCCCTTAAGAGCTTACCATTTTTTACTGGGGAAGATCAGACAACAGCCATTGAGCATATTTGAGATGTGGCTTCATTGTGTGGTTTACATCATATTACTGAACAAGATATTACAGTAAGGATCTTGGCAGCCTCTTTCAAGGGAAAAGCCCTCCAATGGTTCAAAGGTTTACCTGTAAACTCAATTACAACATGGGATCAACTACGAGAGAGGCTGAATAAGCAATTTGGTGACAAATCAAACCATCTCTCATTGGTGGAGCAGCTCACTACCATCAAAAGAGCTCCACATGAAAATTTGGTGGACTTCAACTACCATTTCAAGAAGACCTGGAATGGGATTCCAACCTCGGTAAAACCTTCTAATGATTATGCATTTTTGTTTTACTTGAAGGCTTTGAATAGTGATATTTCACTTGCAATATAGTCTATGGGTGGGGATTCATTACCAAAAACATTTGATGTTGCTATTAGAGCTGAAAATAGTTTAATCCAGGCTGGGAAGTTAGCACCTAGGCCTCCAATGCCATATTTTGTTGATATACAGCCAATTGTCCCTGTGTTACCACCCACTCTAGTTGTTGTTCCTTCATTTCCAGCTTTTAATACTCAAGTAGTAGCTCAAGAGCATGTTGTTCCCAGCCAATTTCAAGAGCTGATAAACATAAAAGAGAAAAATGATAACATACAAAAGACCTTCCAAACCTTTGGTAATGAGCTGGTCAATATTAAAAAGCAACAATATCAGCCACCATACCAAGCTCCCTTCCAGTCTAATCCTCAAGTTCAGAGGAGGAACTTCAATCAAAGGCCTTTCCAGCCTTATAATCCCAATGCCCCTAGTTCTTCCAAAGAGGTACTACCAGTGCAAAATAACATAGTAGTTGATTAAGAATGGTGTTTTCCATGTAATCAACCACATAACTAGTTTACTTGTTCTAATGGTATTTTGAATCAAGCATTAATGGTGCAAAGTAGTGTTGTTGTTCCAAAAAATTCATCTCAGGAGGCTCATGAACAATAGTTTGTACATGTAGAACAAAGAAATCCAGATGTCATCTTCATGAATTGGCAAGGTGAGGAGTTTTGTGGGGTCAATAATGCACAAAATCAATCAAGTGATCTTATAGTAACCAATACAAAGAGTAAGAAAAGAGTTGTAGAACTGGGACAACAGATTGATGGAAATAAAAATCTCTCATCTGTAAGTTCACAAAGTCAAATGAGGCCTTCTTCTACACAAAACATTCAAGTTTTTCCAAGAGTACAACCTGTGATGGCCAAAGATCAACCTATATCACAAGTTCAATCAGTACAAGTACAAAAGGATGTTGTTCTTAAAGGACAACATAAGGTTAGTACTGGTAACTTTAATATATTAGATCATATGAAGAAAACACATGTTAGTGTTTCCATGTGGGATTCTTTGGCTCTTCCTAGGAAAAAAGATCTGTTGCATGAGGTACTATTAATTTTTTCTTTATTTGATGATGTGTCTAATCAACAACCTTCAAGGGTTGTTCTTACAAATGATTCTCAAGAAAATAAAGAACAACATACCAACGCAGTTAAGCCACCCCCTTTTTATGTAACTCTAATTGTTGGCCAACATTTAGTACATAATTGTATGATTGACTCTAGGGCTAGTAGTTCTGTAATGCCCAAGAAAATCATGGATAAGTTTGGAATAGAGTATGAGCCAATAGAAAAATGGGTAGTTCAACTAGATGGTACTGTTGTTAAAACAATAGGAGTCATTAAGAATCTGAGTCTCACATTGCGCGCATGTCCAAACTTCTCAATACTTTAGGACATTTATGTCATAGGGTTACCTCCATATTTTTCCATATGTTTATCACGAGATTTTACTGCTAAAATTGGAGGATACTTATCCTTTGATTGGTCTCATATGTTGTTTAGGACCAGATATGGAACCAAGGTCACTATCAAATCAAAACCTATTGCTAAGGACTGGATATTGAACCATATAATGCAAGTGCTATTAATGTAGCAACTGCTGTTAGTTGTGCTCTTTTTGATCAAGAAGACATTCTTGCAACTAAAGAGACTAGTACACAGATAAAGGATATCCTTGATGTTTTTTTGGATGAGTGGGCAACTGAGAATGTTCATAATTCTTCAAATGAACAACATAAAGAGGTAAATTTGGGAGTTTATTTGATGTATGAACATGATTTTTTCATTCCTAATCTTGTCAAGAGTGTCGAACAATAGTCTGATCAACAAGTTAATGAGGTATGAAAGATGTATTTTGATGGATCAAGGAGTAAAATTGGTGTTGGAGGTGGCTGCATGCTCATTTCTCCTACTAGTGATAAATATTACTCTACATTTAGGTTCACATTCAACTACACCAATAATACAACTGATTATGAAGCTCTGATTCATGGTCTTTAGTGGGAAAAAAAGAGAGGTATTTGTTGTTTACAAGTTTTTGGTGATACAGAGTTAATTGTCAATCAAGTTAGAGGCCTCCATACTACTAAAAATGATCTTCTAAAGTCTTATAAGCATAGAGTATGGGATCTTATTGAATATTTTCAAGATTTTAATTTGCTGTCTATTCCTAGAACTGAAAATAATCATGTTGATAGATTAGCAGCCATAGGCGCTCAGTATGACATTCCTAATGATATCAACAATTCTAAAGAACAACAGTATGTTAAAGTGATTATTAGATCATCTATTCCTAACAATAATGAGCATTGGCAAGTATTTGACAACGATCAACATATCATAAATTTCTTGAGAGAAGAAGCATAATTTTCCAATGATAATCAAGAGAAACTCAGACAGTAGTATGAAGATCAGATCATACAACTGAAAACCAACAAACTGCCCAAAGGCCTGGTTACATTGGAGTCTATTTTCAATACAGATGATCAAGTCAAAAAAGAAAAATCCAGCTTGCATATTAAAGAAGATCATTATGAAGGTATTGAGATCTTCAAAGATAATCTTTTGAAGCTTGGTAAGGTATGCACATTAGAAGAAAGGCATACATTTGTTTTACTTTGTTAAGAGTTTAGTGACATTTTTGCATGGGAGTATTTAGATCTGAAAGGTTTTGATCCTTCTATTACCCAACATACTATTGAACTTGATCCTAATGCTAAGCCTGTAAGAAAAAAATAGAGGCCACTTAACCCCAAGCTTGAGCCCCTCATGATCAAAGAGTTGAATAAGCTCATTGAGAGAGACATTATTTTTCCAATTAAACATACCTCTTGGGTATCCAATCTTGTTCCTATGAGAAAGAAAAATGGTGAAATCAAACTTTGTGTTGATTTCAGAGACCTTAATAGAGATTCTCTAAAAGATCATGACCCTTTACCTTCCATGGAAAAAATTCTTCAAGTTGTTTCAGGTTATGAGAGGTTCTCATTATTAGATGGCTTTTCAGGATATAATCAAATCCTAGTTAAGGAAGAAGGTCAGTTTAAGACAACATTCACAACTAAATGGGGCACAATGTCTTACAAGAGAATGCCATTTGGTTTGTCAATTGCTGGAGCTACTTTTCAAAAAGCTATGGAAATGGATTTCAAAGGTTTAATGTATAAGATTGTGTTGATTTATTTGGATGACATAACTCTTTTCTCAAAAAATCCAAATGAACACTTTGATCACTTGAGAAAGATCTTTGAAAGGTGTAGAGAGTTTGGTGTCTCTCTCAACACAAATAAATCTTTATTTGTTGTAAATGAAGGTAAATTATTGGGATATATTTTATCTAAACATGGCATCACCATAGACCCGAAGAGAGTAAGTGCTATTCTTTCTCTTCCTTTACCAACACATAAAAAATGGTTGCAAAGTTTCTTAGGTAGAATCAACTTTGTTAGAAGATTTATTCTAGATGTTGTCGAGTTATTAGTGCCTCTTACTTCAATGTTAAAGAAAAATGTTTCCTTCAGCTGGACTAAAGAAGGAAAAAGGAGCTTTGAGCTCATCAAAGAAGCACTTGCAGCTACTCCTACTTTGTTAAACCCAGATTTCTCAAAAGATTTTATACTCTATGCATATGGGAATATTGATAGTATTGCAGCTATGCTAGTTTAGGAGAATAATAATGGGTTAGAACAACCTTTAGCTTTTTTCAGTCAAAATTTCAAATATTATGAGCTTAATTATTCCTTTTTTGAAAAGCATATCCTATCTGTTATCAAAAGTTTGAAAAAATTTAGACACATGCTTTCTAACAACAGGATTAAATTGTTGGTTGCTCACCCTTCAGTTAAGGGTTTTTTTGCTGAATAAAGATTTGAATAGTAAAAGAGCTGGTTGGGTGAAAAAAGTGATGGAATATGACCTTGAGATAAAGGTTACTGTTAAAATAATTTTTCGAACAGCTCCCTTCGGGTTTCTTTTTGTGAATGTGTGTGCGACGGCCTGTGCGTCGCCGAGTCTGGTCGGCTTTCCATCGAGCTTTGATCTCCCACTGTTCGCATTCTCTCTTCGCAACTTCGGGTGACGGCTTCCCTTTCGGCTCTTAAGAGGCTGCGCTGGGCGTCCACATGTCTCACTTACGGAGGTTTTTATTTCCTTTTTGCCTTGAAGTCCCTTCGAGTTGCGAAAGCCTTCCGCCGAGGCCATCACCTCTAAAGATTGTCAGAGGGACCCACATCTTGCTACGTGGTGGCGTATCGTGAGTTTTTCATGCGGGAATGAAATAAGCAACTGCGAGCTGCGATTTTGTTGTTGGTCGGCCCCACCTTCTGCTAGGTGGCAAGCATTCGCACCTTTTCAACTCGACAAAGGGGTGAGCAACCGCGGGCTGTGAAACGCTGCCATGCGTCTTTCGCACCCGGTTGATGCGACTTTATCTCCACTGCAACAAAGACCTCAGCCCATGGGACACGTGTTGCTACTTCACAATCTCTCAGCAGCGGTAAGGGAAGTTTTCATTCGGGCAGCGACAGGATGCCACGTACCTTATAACTGATCCTTGAGGCGGGCGATAGGCTGGATGGCGAAATTATGTTATTGGATGCCGCTCTTCATGTTTCTTCAAAACGGTGGATGACGCTTGTCGCCTCCGGTATGGCTGTGACCGCTGCCATCATTACAAAGGGCGCGCCTGCAACTGGATGACCAGATGCTGTGTTCTAGCTCATTGCTATTGTAACGGCATTGGAAATCTTTTGATTCTGGCATCATTGTTGTAGATTGTGGGATCTTTTCTGTTTCAACTTTCCAAAGCGGTGGGAGTTTTTCCCCCCAGCTATATATACTCTCTCTGTCAACAAGAGAAGGGGTCCAAAAAAAATTCGAAGTAGGGAAGATTTTAGGAAGGAATACTGGTTTTAGCAAGAGACACCAGGCCTCTTTTACATGTTTATTTGCAAGGAACTTTCAGACTGTGCCTATTGTTCGGCCTTTCTATTTTTCATGTTTTGATTAAACTGTAAACTGTGCTCTTATCGTCTCAAGCAATTCATAGACTTCTATATATTGAATACAAGCTTGCCTATCTAAATCATGTCTAAACGACTCTTCTTAGTAGTAAAGATGTATGCGATATCATTTTATGTCAATAAATGAACTGTTTATGCTATAACTTTAAGTTTTCGACGTTTTGGAACATAATAACACCATTCAGGCCCTTAAGTCTATGATTTATCGTGCCCATCAGCAAACTTTGGCGCATCGCCTTAGATTAGATTTTTCTTCATGATATTTGTTTCCTTTTCCTTTACAAAAACCATTATAGAAGAAGCCAACTTCTTTAAAAATCCAGAGGTTACTCAGTTTGGCACAAAGGGGTCCCCCTTGAACTGAGTTTCCCATAAGGCACTGTTACCTCGTCAATTTTTGGCGTCAACAGTTACCAAGCTGATAAGAGATAAAGGTCTTTGTGAATAGCTTATAGAGAATAGTAACAACAATACAAAAGAAGAAAATGTTGTCTTAACTCTTCAGAATGAGGAACAAATTTTGCACCTGTTTCTTCTACAGGTTGGGTGAAAGAAATGACACATTTATTGTTAACTGGTGAGTGTCCTCCTGGTTTGAGTAAATAAAAAAAAAGGTACTATAGGCTGCAGTCAATACCTTATGTGCTTTTGAATGGTTTGTTGTTTAGAAAAGATTTCCATGGTGTTCTGTTAAGATGCATAGAAGCTAATCAAGTTGATAAAGTTTTACATGAGTTTCATGAAGGATCAACTGGTGGTCATTTCTCTCCAAGAGCTACAACTCTTAAGATAATGAAAGGAGGCTATTATTGGTCTACTTTATTCAAATATGCCCATTCATGGGTGAGAAAATGAAAAGAGTGCAATTTTTGCAGGAAAGGGGAAGTTGGCAGCCCTTCCATTATAGCCAATTCAGATTGAACAACCCTTTACAAAATGGGGTTTATATTTCATTGGGGTCATAAACCAACCTTCAGGTGCAGGCCACAAGTGGGTACTCACAACCACTGATTAATTTTCAAAATGGATTGAAGCTATAGCACTTAAAGAGGCTAATGAGACAGCTGTTCTGAATTTTTATGAAGAGCTGATAACCAAGTTTGGAGTTCCTAAATCAATAGTTTCAGACAATGCACTTGCTTTCATAGGAACTAAGATATCTGATTGGGTTGTTAGAAATGGTGTTTTTCTGAACACATCTTCTAACTACTATCCTCAAGGAAATGGACAAGCTGAGTCCACTAATAAGAACCTTATGAGGATCATTAAAAGGACTATGGAAGGAAATTAGAGAGCTTGGCATACCAAGTTGAAATCAGCCTTGTGGGCTGATAGAATTACACCAAAAAGATCATAACCTGGCTATCACCATACATGCTTGTGTATGTAAAATAAGCACTCCAAGTTCGATGCTTTCTGGACCGGGCCTTGCATTATAACTAGGTAGAAACAACATAATTCCTTCCAATTATCTAAGTTGGATGGTGAAGTGGAGCCAATCCCAGTGAATGAGATTCACCTAAAGCATTGCTTTTGAGGTATGATCTAAATCAATACATATTTGAGTAGATTCTAGGTGTCAAATACCCAATAGATAAGCAAGGAAATTGGCCTTATTTGTTTAGCAGGAAAACACCCTTGAGAGGTCGCCATAAATGTTACTAATTTTTTGCTTCCTACATAAATTAGTGAAGTTTTAAGAGGAAATTATTTGTTGGGGTATAATAAATTTTGATGTTGAGACATCCAATGAATCTTTGTTTTCAAAATGAAAGAGTTTTTCTAGAATTGATTTATTAGAATCATTCAAACAGTTTAAATTGAACTCTTGAACAATCCTAACAAAGCAACAAACATGTTTCATTTGGAAAACAAACATTCAGAGTATGTTATGTGAAGTAGAATCATTCAATGCAATTTATGTCATTGCTGATTATTAGAAAAGAATTGCAATTTTGGAGCAAAGTATGCTAAAATTATTACTTCATTTGATTACAAAACATATGCTTTAGAAAAATTCATATTAGTTATTTCAGATTATGTAATTGAGAACAAGTTCAAATGGATATACAAGCCATTACATACTTTGAAATAACTAATATATTAAAAGCCATGTTTCTGTAACCCCACACAAGTTGTGGGTATGACTAAGTTGATTTAATTCAACAATAAGTATAAACCATATATCTGAAGATCAACTAAAAGAAGACAGACACATAAGAAGGTCATGTATGTCATTGCCTTAAGGGTTGATGTAGGGTTGACTCATTACTCTCCAGCTCGATCTTCAATGTCTTCAATGTTTTCTCTTGCTCTAGAGTTCCAGATATACCTGCAGTTGTTTGAGAGATTTTGTTAGAGCTTAGGGCATGAGATCCAATTACATGCTTATCAATAGATATATGATTTATAATTATTATCAAATTAAAACAACTAAGTCACTATCTCAGAGATAAATGAAAAAGTGCCAGATCAAATCACCAGAAACTATCAAATTCATTATTTTTCTAATTTATTTGCTTCATGTGCAGATACAGGAAAAGTAATGTTGTTCATCAAATTACAACATGTGGGTTAAAATGTGGCTCCCACGAGGGTTGAGCCCAACATGTTGAGTCTATCAATAATCAACTCAATTGAGCTTATTTAAGAGGGAAATGCAATGTTTAAAGCCATTATATCAATAGGATAATAGAATGATAGTGAACAAGAATACATATTAATTTCACAAAGCATCCCTTCAAGGAACTACAAAAGGTAAATGTAACAATGATATAAGCAGTGTAAATATCATGAGATCAATATTGTGTTTTGTAGAAGTTCCAGAAAATAGCTCCATATAAGAAAAATAATTGCATCATCACATCCCTTTTACTCTAAAGTGCATATGGTATTTTATTGCATAAGCAGTTAGTTTTCTTGATACAAAAAAGAGGAACATATCATTTACAAGAGTCAAACAATAAACAAGTTCAAATGGAGGTTATAATGCTTAGTCATCAAGAGCAAAGATAAATGCATTTTTTTCATATTCAAGGGGAAAACATTATGTCATTTGCAAAAAAATTCTAATATGATATCAAAAACATAGTGATGGAGGCTAGTTTGACTACTTTTCAATCATAATGCAAAGGAGAATTTCTCAATGTTGAATATCAGATGAAGACAACCATAAAATAATTTTAGAAGAGAATTTTACTCATTCACAAAAGCAAAAAAATGATAAATGACAGTTATCTTGGAGCAACTGGTGTAATTAAAGGGTAAAGCAAAAAACAGTGATTAACTAATGCTTTATTCTCATTTCTGTAATAAAGGAAATATCCATCAATTTCAACATTGATGGTTTAGGAGAATCATAACTTATGATCAAAGAATATGCTAAAAGAGAAAGCAATATTGAACAAGGGGAAGGTACAAGAGCACAAAGGTATTAAGATTTTCTTGGGGAAGATTGCAAGGTAAGGATGTTGGATTTTACTAACAAACTTCGTGCAAGTTTTTTTTTTCACAAATATGGAGTTAACCCAGAAAGCCCTTGAGTTAGGGCTTTGTAGTTCTGCAAATAAATGAAATACCCAGAAGGAGTCACAACCTATAGAGAGAACATAATCAAGTATTTGCTAAAATACTTCAGTATTTTCACAATTTCTAAGAGTTGCATGAAAAAGAGGCCATAATATTTCTGCATATTTACAAATGAAGGCAACCAAAACCCTTTTACAGCCATGACCGCGATCTCCATTATGAAAGAAACTCATAATTTACATACAAAAAAGAAAAATCTCATACATTTCATTCAAGAAGTATCTACATTAAGAGAGAGTAAGCTACAGAAAGACAAATCATTGTTCTCTTTTTCATAAATGCAAGTTGACATGAGTGGATTTTCTGTAGAAAAAATGAAAAGAAAAAATCATTTTTGTGCATACCCAGATGAGTAAATGAAGTCAACTTGCCAAGTATTCCAAAGAGCCTTTGAAAATCACATAAAAAGTGGAAATTTCTATCTTAAAAACCCAGTTGGGGTTTATTTATGGCGACCCAAGGTAGAAAAAGCATAAAAAAAAATCAAGATTCACAGAAAATGTATATGGTTGTGCTGTAAGAGCTTGCAAAAGCTTTTGAAATGCATGAAGTCTTCCAGATATATGTGAAGTCAAGCTTACCTTATGATTTTTTCCTCAAATCTCCAAGAATTTGCAAGAAGATGGCTTGAATACAAAGGTTTGCAACTAAGGCTCTGTTGTCAAATAGATTGTACCCGAGCGCTTGAATAATTAAATTCAGCAATATGTTGAAACATGGGAACTATCTTCAGGCTGTGGGTATTCCTCTGGCGAAGATAGACCTCCAAATTCTAGGCTGGTTCCTATATGATTCTTAATTAAAAACTGGGTAATTTGTGCTAGAAAAGGGATAGAAATGTATAACGAATGCATGCAAAACTGTAAACTGGTGGTGATGCACCTAATTGATGAATATCTGCAACTGTGATTCACAATAAATTTTAGAAAAACCATCCACACAAGTCAATTTTAACAGTTTGACCACAAAAATGATTCTAAGGAAGACTTGAATAAACCACCTTTTAAGGAAAACAGGACTTTCTCAGCAAAGCAGAATATTATTCTTTTACACAACCTTAGACCTGTGATTTTTACTATTTGAATGCATGCAAATATAAATAAGACAAATATTTTAAAGGTTCTAATATTTAAACACAGTAAAACTTCATCAAATCATTCATAGAAACAACATAATGACAAGGAAGACTTTTTTTTTCACTGCAATTGAAGGAATCTTTGCAAAATGACACAAACAAACCTATAAATCTGCTGCTGTATTAATTTGAAACTGAAAGTTGAGTTACATGATAATTCACTTTGCAGAATGCAAAGGCTGAAAAACAAGAACTAGAGGAAAAAGATAAACTTTTTCCAATATATACAATGAGATGCAACTCCAAAGTGCATGAAGGTGAAACTGAAAGTCAAATTCAATATAAAAATGATAACTCCAAGGAAAATCCTGAGCAAAATAAAATATCTCCAAAAGAAGAGCTCAAACTCATGCAAAAATGAGTGAACTCAGTCTCAAACTCGCAGTCACAACGTGTATAACTGGTGAAATTTGTAAATAGTGAGTCCAAGCATGCAAAAACTACCTCGTTCTTGTCAATTCTCCCATGATAACTGAATCTCAATCCTTGCATGATCAATCTTCAGTTGAGGCGATAATTACAACTCAACTTCACATAATGTCTCTTATTTGCATTTTAAGATGCTAAATTAATTAAATGACTTATAATGTATCATTTAATTAATTATATTACATTGAATAGTGCAAACAATTGAGGAATAAAGCTAAATTTAAAAGCTCAACTCTCATTTCACAACTTAATACAATATACCCAGTATATATTTTAAATATACACTCACCATTGCTAAAAATATGAGCCGACCACATTTGGCACACGTAACATAATGGAAAGGTCGACCACATAATTATGTAACATTTGGGAGCCCACGAGGAAATAAGACATAATCATTTTTTATTTCTTTTATTAAAAAGTCTCACCAAAATTATCAAGTCCGTGAATGGAAAAGGGAAAAACCATCAAACCCTAATCACTTGTTATTATTTGCTCTTTGAATTTTTGGAGAGAAGCTTCATGAAGAAGCTGGCCACCATGCTGCTGGGTAGGGTTTGAAGCCTGTAATCACCATTGAATGGCTCAAATCTGCATCTTTTGGACATTTTCTGAGTGATTTTCTACAGAAAACACATGGTAATCCTATTCTTTCATAAAAAATGACCATTTCTCACCATTTTGAAGCATTTTCTAAGCTTAAACGGCCGCAAGCTTATCTTTTTACTGATGCATTTTTGTGTGCTATTCTTTGTTGATATCCATTCATTACCTCTGGCCGCCATGAAAGACTTGAAATACCACATTTCATGTTGTTTTTGAATGATTTTCTGAGGGAGACAACTAGAAAACATAGGGTAAATGCTTCTTCAATAGAAATCTATACTCTTCTTTTTCATTTTGAAGCTATAAAATGGAGATTTCCTTTAACATTTTTTAAGGCATTCATATGTATATTGGCCGCCACTGTTAATTTTGATTAAGAGAACCAAAATTATTATGTGTTCTAGCCACCATTGAAAATAATGATTCGCCTTCTGGGTATTTGAAATTCATTGCATTGCATATCTTCTCCATACTTGACAACCGTGATTATACAAAGATCATTCTAGGTTTTCTTTTTCTTGAAACATATAAATGTTGATATATTTCAACTCTTTGTGACTGAGAACTGTAGGGAAATTTTTTGTCATCTCAGAGAAACCTCCAAGAACAGTAGTGCCTTTGGTAACTTTAATTTCAAATAGATTGCCTCAAAAACACGTACAACTATGTCACAAAGCAGAATCAGACACAGTTCAATTCCCACATTAATCCTTCTAAGAGAAGCACATGTAAATTCAATTTCAACAACTTGCATAAACAAATTCAATAAACAGAAGCATTAAACATGAAAGATGATACAAAACAAAAGAAAACACAGATTTACGTGGGGAAAACCCTTTCGGGTAAAAAATGCCACACTCCAAAAGATCTGACCATTGTATTATTCAGCAAACAATAGAGTTACAATACAATCTTAGGCTCTTACCCTTTTGATGCAGGAGCATCTAGTGGTGTAAGGGCAATCTTGCATCACCCAAAAAAAGTTAAATTTCAAGTTTCTCGGTTTTTAGATGTTTTTACATTTTTGGATACCCTTTTCGTCATAATGAAATTCCCAATTTACGGTTTTTATTTTCTATTCCTGGGTTGAAAGATATTGCAGTTTTAGTTTCTCAGATTTGCACCTGAAAATCTTCCGAGTTAGATTTGAGGCACTTAGAGTTCCCGGATCGGCCCCAAAACTTGCCAAAATTGGCATAACCAATTTCAAGCGCGTTATTGACTTCGAGACCTTTCCAACGGTTCAAACGGTTCGCGAATCGGAGTCCCGGATCAAAAGTTATGGCCTTGGGAAGTTGGCGCACTTTCTAGAAGATACAATTGCAAATGTACTTTTGAAATTTGAACTTCAAGTTGTAATTTTCAGTGTCTAACTGCCTAAACTCAAATTTGAATGTTGTTTTGGCTCCAAACTTATGAGGAGCTCTATTTATGGGTGGGTTTCTAATTTTTGGGTAGCTTTTTGGGGACAAGCTCACATATTGCGAAAGGGTTATTCTGTAGCTATCTGTAACTTGCATGTGTTGTAGAACTTGGGGATTTGAGATCCTCTGCATGTAAGAAGCTCCATTTTCTGAATAATAAAATTTCTCTTG